>OU343219.1:255387913-255488851 GCA_910596185.1 Chrysanthemum makinoi
AAATATGCAAAAATAGCGAAGCGTGCACAAAGGCGCAGGCGAACAATGCGTACATAAAGCAAAAAAGGACAAAACATGCAAATATGTGTAAAGCGTTACGCAAAACGTGCAAAAAGGGGAAAATGTGTAAAATAGGGTGAAAACATGTAAAAGCGAACAAAAGCGTGTAAGAGCGGATGAAATCATGCAAAAAGCGGTGAAAATGTGCAAAAACGGACGATGCACCTGCGGCATTGCAAAAATCCGCATGAAAGCGGATGAATACATGTAAAGGGGCACAAAACGTTAAAAAACAATGCAGCAGCGCGAAACATGCGCAGAGCACGAAAACGTGCAAAAACGGATGAAAACGTGTGATAACGTGCCAAAACGTGCAAAAAAATGTAAAAATAGACGAAAACGTGTAAAAACGGACTAAAACGTGCAAAACGAACAAAAACGTGCGAAAATTGGCTAAAAAAAATTTGGTGCCGGTTAAACAAGTTTGTTGGGGTAGATTGGAACAAAAAATTAGAGTATGTTACATTAAGTGATGATCTTATTCCAAGTATCAATAATAAAATTAACATAAATTAATGACAGAAAATTAAATAACAGACAACAAGGAGTAGAAGCAGAAGATAG
Organism: Chrysanthemum makinoi; assembly: GCA_910596185.1. NCBI lineage: Eukaryota > Viridiplantae > Streptophyta > Magnoliopsida > Asterales > Asteraceae > Chrysanthemum > Chrysanthemum makinoi. The sequence goes on from OU343219.1 coordinate 255,388,538, forward strand.
ACACTATGAAACAATAAGAAAATAAAAGCAGTAAAGGTTGGTCGAGACTCGTGTTTAACACGATTCCCTAAAAACAGATCCGTCGTCTGTTTCCCAGGGTACAACGTCCAAAGCTGTTGTACAGCCGGAGTTGATAAAATTTGCCTGAAAGATCACGAAAGCAAAGTGTGTTTACTCGACCGATGAAACTTTGGAACTTCTTTGTTAGTATGAGTGTTCGATTTTTGGATCTCACAACTGATTGAGAATATGACTATATTTATAGCGTAAATTTGTCTTGTTCTTCAAGACTAAATATTAGTCATAGTAAACTGAATCTGTCATTAAAATATCAGATTTGCGTATAATATATTCCACATGTTTTATTCTGTAAAAAACTCACTAAGTTCAATCTATTCCTTAAATAGATTTACAGAATATATGGAAAAGAATAACCCGAACTTGCAAAAAGAAGCACGTAGGCGAGGTTTCGGAGTTGCATTCGTGTCCGCAGGTCGCACATGAGTTCAGAATCTTTGAACCCAGTTTGGCCCAGAAATCCTGAAATTTGCACTCCCCCCCCTACCTGCGTGCGCACGTAGATGTTGGAGTAAAACCAACAAATCAATTTGAAGGTTGACTAGTAGGGTACCCGCGCGTTGCGGCGGCGGGTACACTGAAATAAAAATTTTCGGATTTCAAGAATTTCGTTTAGCTCGTACCCGTTTGGCCCGTGCCCCTCCCGGCCCGACTTTCGCCTCTACCCGTCCGTTCCCGCGTGCCCGTTTGGATCGTACTCGTTTGGGCTCGGACTCATTTGGACATAATTAGTAAGGTTGTCTATTATTTTACCAATTTAGTTAATGGATAATTTGATTTTCCAAACATTAATCAAAATTAAGTATAACGATTATGTGATTATATATCAAAAGATATAATCATATATATTAATAACATTATATTTTATAACTACGTTTTGTAATAGCTGATTATTTGATTATCCATTTTCAAAAGAAATAATTTATTTTCAATAAGCAAACCCAAACACACCCTTAATGGTCCTCAATATTGGATTTGATTTGGATTTTGGAAAAGGGACACCGAAATCGATTGAGACATTTTAAGGTGTTAATTAATATAAAATAGTTGTTTAGGCTTTTTTTTCTTAAGAAGGGTATTTAGGGGTGTGTAAATTGGTTTTCACTTACAAACACCGAAAGTTGAAGCTGAAACTGAACCAAAAAAAAGTCGAACCTACTTTGTAACTGAAACCGAATAAATCGAACCAAATTTGTAACCGAACTGAGTTTGCCAAAACCGAACCAAACTGAAATAAATTTTAGGTTCTCGGTTCATTATGGTTTTGGCACAATAAACCAAAAACTGAATTCACATAATCTATATATCTTTTTATATATTTATATAAAAAAAGTTAAAACTCTTTCATAGTATATAAAAATAACATTTTTAGGCTTGAACTTTTTATACTAAAGTTTTATATAATTAATTAAATAAATATTAAAATTAAATAATTCCCGTTATTTAGTTCGGTTTTGAATAGGTTTAATTAAATTTGAATTCGGTTCGGTTTTTGGGTTAACTCAGAAAGAAATTAACCGAACTAACGATCGAATAAACCAAACAACCCAATAATCAAACCGATGAACACCCCTAAGGTTTTTGATTTAAGGGAAAACATTTGCTCGTCACAAAATTAGTCATCAGGTACCCGCGCCGCCTCCTTCCTCCTTGCGAGGATACCATGCTAGTAATAATTAACTTACATTGCTATCTTTAATATGAATATGACACAATATTTAAGTTATATGGACTAATAATTAGATGTACAAGATTATGCTATACATTAACTTGTAATAAGGCACGCCACAATTGTAATTATAGTAGATTGTTGAGCATTGATTTGTCACAACATTCTTCCACTTTTGATGGCATTATGGGCCCCATTAACTCATTCATTCAAATTAATCTCATTATTTGCAATTGTTAACCACTTTCACATTCAAAATAATCACACCTAAATTCTCTATTCACAAAGTCATGGCAAAACCAAACCAACCTCCATTCCTGTTATTTTTTTTTCTCTTCTCTCTTTTGTCTGCGTTCAACACAAAATAGCAAACAAAAACCCTAGCTCCTCCCAGCATTGTGATGGCACAAATCCATCTCCTTCTCCAATTGTAGTGGACAAAGCAAGAAGGCATCAAAGGGTTTGCAAGGTGTTTAATAGCAGCAGGGATCGTGGGTTGGTGCAAAGGGATCTACAGTTCTGTCATGGTGTTCTGGGTCAGAAAACCCACGACAGCAGAAGCTGATGGTGTCGTCATGAGCGTTGATGGGGTTGTCGTTACTCCGCCACCACCATCATCACCTCTACATGGTTACTCCGCACTATGCCGCCACCACAGATTGAGATGGTGATGGTGGTCTAAGGTGGTCAACGGTGGGACCAAGTATTTCCGGCGAGAGGTGGCCACAACACAATACAACATTGAACTATATATTTCACAGAGAGTGGTCCACAGATAGATTCGGTTCTAAATGTTAAGTTTATGCTTTGATTGTTCTTCTTTTAGGTGTTTTTATAGTTGACCAGGAAACAAAACCGACACATAATTAATATGTGCATTAATGTGGTGTTTTCTTTGCTTAATATGTTGTATAATATGCATATGTGGTTGTAAGTCTGAGATTTTGTGCTTTAGTGTGTTGTACATCATGCTTTATTACTTGCAAGTCTGAAAGTCTGAAAATTAAATAGGAGAGAGAGTCGTTTGTGCATTATAAGTAGTAGTGATATCAAGATTCCTATCACACCTATATCCCTTTTCCTTTAGTCACATCCAGTCTCAGTTCTTCTTCCGACTACCGATGGGGGAGAGCTTGGACGTATAGCAAGATTGAATAAGAGATATGGCATACGGGAATAGTATATAACAAGCTTTCATTTCTTGTTTTGGGCGATGTAGGATACTCCAACTTTTCCATTTTTTGTGTTTCAAGTGCCTCATTTTGAGACACGATATCTCATTCATATCAACTCCATTTTTGTCACATTTTGGCACGTTGCAAAGCTCTCGTCAAGAAGAACGCAAAGCTACCAAGAAATATAAATATGTATATAACATCTACATATATTAAATAGTGTCAAAAAGTAGCAAAAAACCATTTTGCAAAAACATTTTTCCAACAACGGGACTCGACGAATGTTTCTCAACTAGTGTAATTATTTGTTAAAAATCTCAATTTTTCTGAAATAAACTTGATAACAAAATGTTGTGTCACATAAATACATGTCTTATTTCGTGTTTAGTTAGTTAACTAATATGTCAAATGAAACACATGTCTTATTGTTCTTTTCATAAATACATGTCTTATTAACTAGTTATAATATCCGTTATTTTACTTGAAGCGGAGTTTTGGCAAAAAAAAAATTACCCCCGTATTAATATTGCTAATATTGTGTCTTAAAGGTAATTGCATATAATTATATAGTTATAAGTTTCGTGCACACACGAAGTTTACACATAAATCAAATTTATTTTAACATTTTAGTTCATTATATACACATATAAGAGATTGCCCATGAAAATTGTGATATAAGTATAACTAATACTTATGCACGAGTTTTTCATTATGCATTAATATCCATTAGAATTTGGTAAAATATTTGTAAAAATTTCTGTTAGGTAACTCAAGATTTAATTTTATTTAGCTGACAAATATGTTGATGTTGTTATTTAAATTTCACTACTGATATTATGCTGTACACATGATGCAAGTTTAATAGCACATAATGAGTGTTGATAAAGTTAAAGTATATTCTAAAAATATTTTTCTAGATATTCTTATATAAATAAATAAGAATTACATGAGTCGTTGTTATAAGTACAAACGTGTATATTTATTTTTATATTAAAGTAACCCGTGCTTACAATTTGATAATTATATTCCTGTTTTGATAATTTAGCCGTATTTAAAATGTAAACTCGTGTCCACATAAGTTAAACTTTTAAAAATGAAATAAATGAGTCCTTATTGAACGTACATAGTAAAAATATTGATACTTATAATCTTATGCAAATTTATATGTTGTTATTTTAAAACAACATATATATTGTATTTTTTAAGATATTAAGTATAAAGGGTAAAGGGAGTTATTTGTTTATAATCTAAGGTTATTAAAAAACATGGATACTTATAATATTATAATTAAGTTTTATTAATTACATCATCTTTTTTTAAGTTTTTGTTTTAACAAATTTCGCACCTATATTTTTATGTGTTTTTTTTATTAACCAAATTTCTCCACCAAATTTATTAAAGTTTGACCAAAATCAATTTAATTTTGAATTTTATTAACCAATCACATCACACGATTTTGCTTACGTGGTGAAATCGAGCTCTCCTATTTGCCCAGTTGTTTTTTCAATAAGAATGAATTGACAAAATCACTCCGAAATGATGTAATTCCTTTATTATATAAAAGATTTGTTTACTAGTTTTAATAAAATTATACTTTTTAGTTCATTTATATTTTATTTTGTACTCGTAAAAAAGATTTTGTGCCCTCGATCACTTAGAGCCTTGAGTATGTCCTTATATGCACGTACAAAGATTTAAAATGAGGAAGAAAATATTCTAATTCTAAGTATTTAATTTGTTAAATCAAATTATTAGGGATAAATTGTAGTATAAAGTTGGTGATCCGCATGTTTTATACGTAGTTAAAAACTTGAGTATCAAGGTTTGTAGTGAGTGCATTGTGTTTGGACCATTATGCCCAAGTACTAACTACGAAATACATAGTATAAGTAGAGAAATTTTCTTTTCTTTACTTTTATGTCGGTGCTTACTAAAGGACAAATTCTCACTATCCATCTAGTTTGATCTAATGGTGGGGATTAACCTAAGATTTAATATGTAAACCTAAGTCCATATATATATTTTTTTTCTTTTTGTCTTTCTTATTTATTGACTTTTTTTTTTGTCTTTTTTTTAATTCACGTTTTTTTTTTCAATTCACGTTTTTTTCTTCATTTTCATACTTTTTTATCTGTTTTCATACGTTTTCGTCCGTTTTCTTACGTTTTCGTTCATTATTCCTACGTTTTCGTCCGCTTTTATACGTTTTCGTCCGTTTTCATACGTGTTTTTACGCTTTCATATGTTTTCGTACATATTCATCCGTTTTCTTTTCATACGTTTTCGTCATTTTTAAAATGTTTTCGTCCATTTTCAGACGTTTTCATAAGTTTCTAAATATCACAAGTAATTTACTGAATATCACAAGTGATTTTCAACCAATGTTTTGTAACATGAAAATCACAAGTAAGATTCAGAAAATCACAAGTGATATGCAGAATATCACGAAGTGATATGCAGAATATCACGAAGTGATATTCAGAATATCACAAGTGATATTCAGAAAATCACAAAGTGATATTCAGAAAATCACATCACAAGTGATATTCTGAATATCATAAAGTGATATTCATAAAATCACAAATGATATTATGAATATCACTTGTGATAGTCAGAAACGTATGAAAATGGACCAAAACGTAGGAAAACGGACGAATACATATGAAGACAGACGAAAACGTAATAAAAACGCGTCGAAAAGGAAAACGTTTGAAAAATGGACGGCAACGAAGAAACGGCGAGTATGAAAACGTAAGAAAACAGATGAAAACGTATGAAAACGGACGAAAACGTATGAAAGCGAAGAAAAGAACACGGATTAGAAAAAACGTGAATTAAAATAAAATAAAAAACGTGAATTAAAATAAAATAAAAAACGTGAATTAAAAAAAATACAAAAAAATGTGAATAAATAAGAAAGAAAAAAAGACAAGAAAAAAAATATGGACTTAGATTTACATATTAAATCTTAGGTTAATCCCAACTATTATATTATATTAGATAGATTGTAAAGATTTGTCCCTTGATAAACTTAAATTTGTGGATAAGCAAGATAAAGTGCCTTAGCATAATTATTACATTGCAATTAATGGCAACTAGCTTCCATATTAAACATCTAAACAGGAAATCACAAAAAAAATGTTTAATCTTTACAACTACTCGTGCCAATAGACCAAGATAACCACTTAAAAGTGACCTAGTAGAAAAAAGGTTTGTAACTATTACTCTAAGAGAGCTAGATAGCATAACTTGGTGACATCAAAAAGGCACCTCAGCTTTAATCTATTAACATTAACATCTAAAAATACCCATTAGAGCACTTGTTGTGGTAACGTCCCAACTGCGTTGAGGCCGACGTGGCTCGACGTTGGGCTGTGTTACCATACCGTCCTCCTCGGCATTATTGTTACGTTGTGAGCGGCGTTGCTATATCAACGCAAGTTGAAATGTGAAGCAGACAAATGAGAAGTTACACTTTGCACCCCGCAGGTGCAGCGGTTATAAAAAAATTACACTTTGCACCCCTCGTTTGAATCTTAACGGCTAGTATAGAAGAAACAAAAAAAATCTTACCGTTTAATAATAACGGCTATATTTCAAAAAACTTATACTATATACTCGCTGTTAGATACTTCTATTCTCGCCAAAAAAAATAACTCATATACTTCTATTCTCAAAAAAAAAAAAAAAAAAAAAAAAAAAAAAAAGGTCGGGACGTGACAAGAGTGTTTTGAACTTAATGGGTTTTGGAAATCCTTTCCCTAACCCGAACACCGGATCTTCTTCAAACCCTAACCCAAATGCGTCTTCTTCAAACCCTTTCCTTAAACCACTTGGTTTGACACCCGAGCAACTCGAACAACAACGACAATATTATATGATTTGGCAACAAAATTTCCAAAATCTTCAACAAACCTCACCTCAATTCGAGCAACAAACAGAAACCCAATTCTCACAATGTCAAATCGACCCCGAAGCTTCGTCCTCCCAAAAACATAAAAGTCGAGGTAAACGTATGTCAAAAAAATCCAAAGAACCTGAGCCCGTTGATGAAATAAATCCCGACGTGAGTGGTACTACGTTACGTTGGACACCAGATGAGGAACTACTACTTGCCAAGTGTTACGTGGTCGTTTCTCAGGATCGAAATGTAGGAGTTTCTCAAAATTGCACCACGTTTTGGTATCGGCTTATGAACGAGTTCAACAAGAAAAGCTTTCAACTTTGCAACAAGGATATGCTAACAAGCAAGTGGCATACAGTGAACGGAAATTGCCAAAAGTTTAACGTGGTTTTCAAATGTGCTAAACATTTGAAAAAAAGTGGTAAAAGTGAAATGGATAATATGAAACACGCTAGAAAAATGTATCATGACGAGTATAAAGGTGTTTCGTTTGATCAAGATGAAGAGTGGGAAATTTAGAAGGGGTGTCCAAAATGGGACGCACCGAAACCGGCTGAAGTAACCGGAGAAGTCCCCGGAGAAAGCCACCAAGAGCTATTCGGTGATGATGATAAGGATTTAAAAGGTACACTTTTGAGGGGTCATTTAAGCCCTTAATCGACCACTTTTATATCCGTTACTGCTTAATTTCATTCCTTTTCACTTTTTAGGTCTCTTGAAGGCAAAATGTTGGAATGATGCTTACTCGGACGAAAAGGCGTGAATATGTGAAGAAAATGACTAAAGTCAAGATCAAGACACTCAAGCTGATGGAAACGCACCCGACGGCGTCACAAATAAAGGGCGACGTCGTCCCTCTAATTGCGATGCTCGGAAGTGAAATTGCTATTTTGTACCTGACGGCGTAAGGCTTTAAAGAGTAGGGCGTCACAACTCAAGCGGCCTAGATCCAGTTGAACAACGTCAGAATATGAAGCCGGCGGCGTCACAACCCAAAGTGGCGCGTCACAAAGTTGACTTGGTCAAACCGAAACACTAATGGTGGCGATCTCCGGCGGCGTCACAATTAAAGAGTGACGCAGTCGCAGTTGTACTCTATAAATAGAATTCGAATTTCAGACTTTTAAAAAGAGGTAGAAGTGTGGAGTAAAACCTAAAAATGATTTTTGGTTGTCTTGGGCAGTATCTTAGGATTCTCATACCCTATTGTACATCAATATAAGTAATCTACTTCATTGATTTAATTATGTCTTCGATTGTATGTGTGTATGCTTGCATGTTTACCATGTCCGGCTAATTTACTTGTGTGTTTGACTAGATCTATGAAACCTAGTTATTGAATATTGATTGGTTGTCTCCTCTTTTAATTGTAATTGGCTTAGGATTGCAATAGGCCATCGTTGTATTTTTAATGCTTGAGTAATCATTGTGAACATTAGTTTATAATCGCCGAGAGTTATTGTAGGCTAAAATCCAAAGATAACCTTAGAGTTAGTTTATAAATCCTTGAGATTTTGTAGGCAATAACCTTAAGGTATCCTCAAAAAGTTAGGAAAAAAAGCATACCCTCGACCCTTAGAAGACACGACGTGTTAAGAATAAGGGCGTGACAATTCAACCATCAATAAAAGATAACTAGGGAGTAATAGCATCTAGGTAGACACATTTTTAATCATCATTCGAGCACACATCAATTAGACATAGACTACCCCTTAGCTTAGTTAATTAGACTAGTAGAGTAATTGGTAGAAATACCACCCCGATCAATACCGAGATTAGGTACCTTTCAATTTTCTAAAATATAAAAATAATCTCTCCTCAACCCCAACCTTAGGTAGTAATTCTCACTAGCATTCCTATTCCCTAGAGAACGATATCAATCCGGGCTTACCCTAATACTACACTACTTGATTAGGTTCACTTTGCCTAGGTGGTTGAAAAACTTGCTAGAAGAAAAAAGAAGTTTCCTTTGACCCGAAGCGCGTTTGTAGCGTATCGGATGTGTTAATACAAATATAGTCATTAAAGCGTTATTTATATTTTTGATCTTTACCTAAGTTTTGTTAACGACAAAAGTAAATTTATTTTTGTATAAAAGCTTAAAGCTTGTCAAGTTTAATAGAAATTAGAACAAGCTTTTCAAACAATATATTCATCATTCATGCATTTACATTTATGATTAGTAACATCTTGATATGACTCTAATCATTATGTATGATAGTAGTTTTAGAATGTGTTAGGTTCTTAAAACCAAACACTACTTAAGTACTTGCATATTTCTAATTATAGAAATACAACATATGACATCATGTGTTGCATCATGGAAATCATTGGAAGATTTCATTAGATTTTTTGTGTGGATTTCTACTCTTCATATCTTGCACAATCTTACTTAGATATAGTTGACTTTAGCAAAGATTTTGATATCTTGGCGTCAGGACCTCCGCGATTACCAAATGGTACAACGGACGGAACCCTTTGAGGGTTCCGTGGTCCGTGGACGCTCCTGTCCATTTTGGCTATAAATAGCAAAGCCAAACCAAGTAGTTTTTCATCCCTTTCTAACATACTCTCATACATATCTTCTCTCTAACCTTTCTAACTCAGTTCAATATCATATTAGTGATCTTTTTAGCAAAGAGATGATCAAGTCACATTCAAGCTCAAGCGAGAGTTGGAAGTCAAGTTGGTTTGTTTAGTGTTGTATGATCTAGTGTTGATTCATACTTCATTGTTATATTAAACCATCATAATCTTGTGAGTGGTTAGTATTTTAGTCCTCAAAATACATTAGTTAGTGTGGGAGAAGTTGTACCAGTAGTTGAAGTAGGAGAGTAGTTGTACCCTAGGAAAGAACTCGACATCTAGCTTAGTGTCGGAAATAGTGTAAGCGAAGTGCAAAGGTTTTCTCCACTCAGAACTGAATTGAGAGACTTGATTTGTGACTAGTGAAATTAAACTCGAGTGATGAGACTTCGGGGAGTGGAGTAGCCAGGCAAAAAAAAAAGAGTCCTTGTAGACCGAACCACTATAAACAACTTGTTGTGGTTTGATCATTTCTTTCCTTAATTACTCTTTACATATTGCTTGCATATTTCATTAACATATCTAAGATCAATATCAAATTGATCTTTTCAATAAGTTTCAAAACTAAGTTTTAATTGGTAAACTATTCAACCCCCCTTCTAGTTTTCTACAATTGGTACCAGAGCCTCGTTGCTCAAGAATTTCTAAAAATAACTTGTATTTTATAAACTTGAAGCGATCCATGGATTCATGAAAACTTTAAAGAAGGGCCTACATCAAAAGACCACCACTCTTTGAAACCAATGGATTTATCTATTAGAAAAACCGTTTTGAAACATTTGTAAAATCAAAAGATATAGATCTTTGGTTTATTATTGTTAAAGGGGATTTTAGTTCTACAACAAAGGATATCTCTGTTGATGAACAAAAGAAATTAGTTGCTAAAAATAACAAAGCTAAAATGATGCTTTATAATGCTTTACCTAGAAAAGAATATGAAAGAATTTTTATGTGTGAAACAGCCAAAGATATTTGGGAATCTTTAATTGTTACACATCAAGGCAATTCTAAAAGTCAAGGATAACAAAATTGATCTTCTTGTTCAACAATATGAACAATTTGTTATCCCTGAGAAGATAACCATTGATTGTGACTTTGCTTGCTTTAATACTATTATTACATCACTTAAAGCACTTGATGAATCTTTTTATAGTAAGAACTTTGTCAGGAAATTTCTTAGAGCCACTCCATCCCAATGGAGAGCTAAAGTGACCGCCATGATTGAGGAATCAAAAGATCTCTCATAATGTCACTAGGCGAGTTAATCGGTAACCTCAAAGTATACGAAATGGTGATGGAGAAAGATTCGGAGATCATCAAAGGAAAAAGAGAGAAGATCAAATCCGTTGCTCTAAAAGAAAAGGCGGAATCAAGTGATGATGACGAATCTTGCTCGGATTAGTGAAGATGAGGAATATGCCATAGCCGTTAGAGATTTTAAAAGTTCTTAGAGAAGAGAAAGTTAAGTAAGACAACCTCGAGAAGAAGAAAAGAAGCCATTCGAAAAGATCAGGGATGACAAGAAGGGTAAAGGTGAAAGAAAATGTTTTAGATGTGGTGATGAAAGTCACCTCATAGGGAGGAAATGTCCCAAGCCACCTAAAAGCAAAACTCAGCGAGCTTTTGTAAGTGGTGCTTGGAGTGATAGTGAAGACGATGAAGAATCAAGCAAGGAAGAGATCGCTCTAATGGCACATGAGTCAAACGAGGTATGCTTGAAAGTTGGATTGGAACCTGATGAATGGATAAAAGATAGTGGATGCTCACGACACATGACGGGCAACAAAAGTCTCTTCTCATCATACCAAGGGTATGACGGAGGTAATGTCACCTTTGGTAGCAATCTCAAAAGCAAAATTAATGGCAAAGGTACGATTCGCTTATAACTCCTAACTATTGAAAATGTTGCTCATGTGGATAGGTTAGGATTTAATCTACTTAGTATTAGCCAATTATGTGATAAAAGTATAAAGTACTATTTGATGAAAATGGTAGTAAAATACTAAAAGATGGTATCACCATAGCTAAAGGAGTTAGGAAAAATAAATATACGTCATGAAAATAGATAAAACATCTAATGATAAACTTTTGCCTAACAGCGTTAGGCGATAGCTCATCTCTTTGGCATAGGCGCTTAGGTCACGCTAATATGAGACTTATACAAAACCTATCTTCAAAAGAGCTAGTTAGGAATTTACCAAAACTAAAATATGACCAACACTTTTGCGGCGCTTGCAAAATTGGTAAACAAACCCATAGTAGTCACAAATCTAAAAATATGGTGTCTACATCTAAGTGTCTAGAATTATTACATATGGACTTGTTTGGACCATCGGCTATAAGAAGCTACGGAAGCAACTTATACACTTTGGTCATAGTAGATGATTACTCAAGGTTTACTTGGACGTTGTTTTTGAAAACCAAAAATGAATCTTTTGATAAATTTGAAATTCTTAGCAAGAAAATTCAAAATCAACTAGGTGTTAAAATTGTGTCGATCCGAACGGATCATGGTCGTGAATTTGACAACAAAACTCAATTTGGAAACTTTTGTGACACAAATGGTATAACACATAACTTCTCCGCCCCACGAACACCTCAATCACATGGAGTAGTAGAAGTAAAAAATAGAACAATTCAAGAAATGGTAGAACAATGCTTAATGAACAAAACATTCCTCGAAAGTTTTGGTGTAACTTATTGACACTTCTACATATATTTTGAATAGAGTCTTAATACGTCATTTCTTAAACAAAACACCATATGAACTTTATAAAGGTAAAAAGCCAACGTTAGGATATTTTAGAGTCTTTTGTTGTAAATGCTTTATTCTTAATACTAAGGATTATCTCACCAAGTTTGACCCAAAGTCTTATGAAGGTGTATTTCTTGGTTACTCTCAAACTAGTAAAGCTTACATTGTCCTAAACAAAGAAACAATGATAGTCGAGGAATCGTTGAACATAACATTTGACGAAAGTCCACCTCCCTCTAAGACATCACCTTTGGTAGATGATGACTTAGTTGAAAGTCAAATGATAGAAGGTCAAGAAATAATTAATAATAACAAGGAAGATGAACCATGAAATAAAAGAAAAGAAATTATAAAACATCAAAGAATCTAGAGTCATCGTTAGACAAGGTCATAGGACAACTAAATAAAAGAACCTTAAGGTCACAAGCCCAAAATCAAAGTAATTATTTTTGTTTTGTATCCACCATTGAACCGAAAAACATAAATGAAGCAATAAAAGATGAATCATGGGTAATTTCCATGCAAGAAGAGTTAAACGAATTCGTTAGAAATGATGTTTGGAAATTAGTTCCAAAACCTAAAGATCAAACTATAATTGGAACGAAATGGGTTTTTCGAAATAAAATGAATGAAAATGGGATAGTATCTAGAAACAAAGCTAGGCTTGTAGCGCAAGGTTATAATCAACAAGAGGGGATTGATTATGATGAAACTTATGCACCGGTAGCTAGGCTTGAGTCTATTAGAATATTACTTGCTTATGCATGTGCCTATGATTTTAAATTATTTCAAATGGATGTTAAAAGTGCTTTTCTTAATAGGTTTATTAACGAAGAAGTGTATGTTGCTCAACCTCCCGGTTTCAGCGACTTTGAGAAACCACATCATGTCTTCAAACTCAAGAAAGCATTGTATGGTCTTAAGCAAGCACCAAAAGCTTGGTACGACCGACTTAAGACTTTTCTTATTGATAACAAATACACTATGGGATTAGTAGATAATACTCTCTTTACCAAGAAAAAGGAATCACATTTTATCATTGTTCAAATATACGTTGATGACATTATATTCGAATCAACTTGTCAAGAATTATGTGATGATATCTCTAAAATCATGCACGCGAGTTTGAAATGTAGTATGATGGGTGAGTTAAATTTCTTTCTAGGACTTCAAATTAAACAACTAGAAGATGACATATTTTTTAACCAATCTAAATATATAAAAGACATGCTTAAGAAATTTGGTCTTGAAGATTCCAAACCAACTAAGACACCCATGTCCTCGGACACTAAACTAACCAAGGATGAGGAAGGTGAATCCGTAGACAACACTAAATATAGAGGAATGATTGGTAGCCTACTCTATCTTACGGCTAGTAGACCCGACATTATGTTTAGTGTTTGTCTATGTGCTCGCTTTCAAGAAAACCCAAAGGCATCAAACTTAGAAGCCTTAAAAAGGATTTTTAGATACATTAATGGAACAACGTGTTTAGGATTATGGTATCCCAAGGAACGGGTGTAGAAACCATAGTGTATGCTAGACTCGGATCATGCGGTGACTATGTCGATAGAAAAAGTACAAGTGGTATTTGCACTTTTGTTGGACATTGTCTCACTTCATGGTTTGCAAAGAAGCAAACGGTGGCCATCTCAACTCTGAAGCCGAGTAAGTGCGTCTCGGCCGGAAAAGCATGTCAACAAGCTCTTTGGATGAAGCAAGCTCTCGTAGATTCACGAATTCATCTCAACGACATTGTGATACTTTGCGACAACAAAGGATCCATCCATCTTAGCAAGAATCCCGTTCAACATGCTTGTACAAAGCATATTGAGATCCGTCATCACTTTCTTCGCGACAATGTTCAAAAAGGTAACATTTCAATCGAAAAGTATCCTCGAAGACAACATTGCCGACATCTTAACTAAGCCTCTTAAACGAGAACCTTTTAATCTTCTTAGACTTGGGTTAGGGTTAATGGAACCAAACATGTAGGATAAACATAGCCTAAAACATTAGAATAGTCAAAATAAAACAATTTTGTTTTTATATACGCTCTGTAGCCCACGGCACCAAGCGACAACAAGGGCGGAACCAAAATTTTGTGTACGTCGGTGCAGTGTTGGTGTCTAAGAAGCAATAATACTACCTACAAAATCTTCTTCTTCAAAATCCACTTTACCAAAACGTGTAAAACTTAAACCAAGCTCATTATTGACACCTTCCCTCTCACTAATCACAGAAGATAACATCATTGTAAGTATCCTAACTACATTTTATCTCTTAATTCTGAGTCTAGGATTCTTATTTATGCACAAAACTATCACAAATCATTACATGGGGTTTTATGTATGCTTTTATACCAAATATGAATTCAATTGGCAAAATTCATAACTAGTCATTAAAATTAGGTACTACATTATCATATTGCATAAACAAATCATGCTTCTCACTAATTGATAGATAATGAATATAAGGCCTTATTCAAATAACCAAACACCCCATGTCAAAAGTTTTGAAAAGCTTCTCACTTGTAGGAAAACAATTTTTCATTGCTAATACAAATAGAAACGTTAAACTTTCATCACTTGCATGCTCTTGAATACTAAAGGTATTGCATAACTAATATGCATTCCCGGGTATATTCAAATTAAGCAACATTGAATTATGAGCATTTGGGTTATCTCATGGTATTTGCCAAACACCCCACTAAAACCATTTTTGTGCATAAAATGAGTCGAGATAACCGCAACTCCAAATTGTTTTCATATAGGCACACACTAGAACCAAAACGTTAAAGTTTATTCTCATTTTTAACATATTAATTCTTGCTCCTAGGAATAACCATGGTAGCCGTAAGATTCTATGATCACAAAGACACCCTTGGCTATATTCCCAAACATCACAAAACAAAGGACTTCCAAGGAACAAGTAGAAATATTTATGGGTCTAGAATCAAGGTATTTCCATGAGGGTAGAACCATTCACTCATCCTTCCTTGAAAATACCAATCTCCGTGAAGAACTAGCCGCCATTCAATTCGATTGTCTTCTTGCCATCGATGAACCAATTGTGTCTAGGTTTGTGTTAGAATTCTATGCTGGTGTGACCGGCTTTAGTGATGAAGACGATGATGAATTTTGTCTTAGGTTTAGAATCAATCAAAGCGACTACACCATCACCTTAGCCAACTTTGCTCAAGTGCTAGGAATTCCCAACCGAGGGACTTGTCTCTACTCGGATAAATAGTCACTCACCGCTCTTGATGCTATCAATGACCGCACTCTTCCCTACCAAACCCGTTTAGCCGATAAGGATGTTATCCGTGAACACCTATTTAATCCAAGGGGTGATACAACCCGAGTTACCGAAAGGGAAAGGAGGTAAACCGAGATCCATATGGAATGGAGCTAAATGAACTTAAGCCCGAATTTAAGAGATGGGAGGAGCTACTTGAGCCAAGCGTCATTAGCACCATAGGAAATAGGGATCACATAAACGCTTGTCTTTGTCACATGCTCTACAACTTGTCCACCCGTCAACCATTCAATTTAGCTTACTACATCGCTAGGATAATGATTGATATTCCAACTCAAGGATCGGTTGCTCTTCCATACGGGATGCTCCTCACCTGTCTCTATAGAAACTTTGCACCAATTGACCAAGTACAAAGGGATGCATCTTCACTATGAGCTCATCCCTCACATCTTTGTACCTTTGAGTGATGCACGAGTTACTAAGACAAAGGCAAAGAGAGCAAACCTCCAACTCCATCTCATCATCATCAAATAGCTCAGAGGATGGTCTTCAAGATCTCGTCTTCCGCCTCATGAGTATTATGCATCTCTTCCCGAGATAGAGAATGAATCAGCGAAATTCAAGCAAACTAAGGGAATGTTCAAGTGCATTGGTAGGATGATGAACAAGATCTACAAGAAGTTGGAAAAGTAAGGGTCCATTAAGGAGTGTTTGGAACCATACATTATCGTTAATGTTTGATACAATTTAGTTGTTTTTATTATGTAGGATGATAATATAACTTGAAACAATGGTGAATGCTAACAATCTTATGCAGGGGATAGCACAAGTATGCTATCAAATTTTACCCATTTTCACTATAATGTGAAAATAAAAAAACCTTGCTCAAAATACATGTTCCACTTTGTTTATATATGTGTTATTTGCTTTTCCTAACTAGAAATGTTTAGTATAACATGTTTTGAGAAAAATTCGATTTGAAAAGGTCCCCGACACCTAAAAACACACTCTGTCTTCTTTTCTGCACTTCACGGACCAGACGGCACCAACGATTTGGTACCGTGTCGTTATAAAATGGTACGCCGTGCATGTACAGGCGGACCAGATGGCCCCCTTTTAAGGTTCCGTCCGTAAATTTTGGTGTCGTGGATCCTTCAGGTAACTTTCTGAATTTCGACTCTTTCGTGATTCCAAATTACCATCCATTGCTTATAAGTCAATCCTAACTTGCTTATACTCTTATTAGAACTAGTATAATTCACTTAGGTATATAAGAAATCCATTTCCCACCAAAATTAAAAAATTTGAAAAATCCACCCAAGGAACCCTTTTGCATAAAGGAAGGAACCAAATTTTTGGTACCTTCAAATCTGTGGGTGATCTGAATATTAGGAAATTCCACTCATTAGAACACATTTATTGCAAATCTTTTTCTTCTTCACTCCATCTCTCTTGAATGGCTTGACTTGGGTGATATGACTAGCATTCAACCACTTCCAAATCATTAGGAACCTCATCTCTTCAATGGTTTAACATCAAATCAAACACATTTCTCCATAATTTTTCACTTCTATAAATTGAGAGGTTTTACCATGATCATCCTCACACCTTCTTCATTCTTACCATTATCTAGCAAAGAAAAACCCAAGTCAAAAATGACAAAATCCTCTCCTAAACCTTGCAAGAAAAACGCTAGAATAAGTGTGAGGCCTTGTTGCTTCGTTAACCTTAGCTCCTCATCCGAGTCTTCTCCACTCACAATCTCATCTCCCATCCGAGATGATACAAGCCTTACCTTGGCCACACCTACTCAATTACACATTGTGATCACCACTCCACCACCAACAAAAACACCAACTTCACCTCCACCGGCACCCATCTAAACATCCAAAACACCCTCACCACCTTCACCAAGGTCTCCAACTCTCATTCCTATGGAGTTATTTTCCACTCCACCAACTTCACCACATCCTTTCTTTTTTTGAGGATTTGGATGACCTTCTAGGCCAAATCATCCACCACCATTGCCATCCTTTGGCACAATTGAGCGGATTGCTCATGAGTCACCTCGGTCATCTGTTGACCCAAACGCCCCTTGGGGCCTAAACCTCTTCTCTCCACCCCATTCACAAAGACATTCATGGGTCTTTGTATGGGGATCATACCTCCCCACATCAATGTCCCTCATCTTGAGGACATTGAGGAGTGCATGTGGGATGCCAATCCCACTAGAGAGGAGATTCAAGCGGAACTCCACAACCTCCACCAATTCAAAGGCATGGTGGATTCTCACTTGAGTGAGACAATGCAAATGCCAAATGCTTTGCTTGCATCCCATGATGACCACCCAAACATTTCCACCAACACCAACACATCTACCATTCCACCACCACAACCTCCCCAAACATACTATCCCCTAGGCATGGTTGCTCAACTTGTGAGCAAACGACCTAAACCGTTGATAGGACACGGGTTATGGTCCTTGATTTTCAAGAAGAAATGAGGTTCATCCTCAATCATATCCTTGAGCTCCTCAACGCTCTTTCATCATCCAATAACTCTAATTAGGATGGTCACGTTTAACATTTCTAGTTTTTTTTCTTAGGAAGGTTATATTTTCTTTTCTCTTGTACTAAAACACATCATTGTGTTTCCATTTTCATGATCTTTATTCATGAAAATTTTAACTTTATGATTGTTTTTTATTATAGTCTTGGTGCTTTTACATAGTGTTTGGAAATGCTTGTGAATGATCATTATTACTAACATTTTTTGTAGCTTTATTTTCACAATCCATGTATCTTCCCATTAAGCACCCAAGGGGGAGCTTTGATCCAAGGGGAGATAATGGCAGTTAGCTCATTACATTCGCATCGCCTCCACTTTTGTTGAGAAAAGTCTTAAAAGAGGGGAGAAACTATATTTGAACTTGTTTATATTTGACTTTTTCTGAAGAAAATCAAACTGCTTCATACATTAACTTTTTGAAAGAAAAAGTCAAACAGGATACATCATTAGTAATACTTGACTTTTCTGAAAAAGTCAACTGCATACTTTGACTTTCTGAAAAAAGTCAACATCGTGCATCAAATAGTGAGTACTTTGACTTCTGAAAAAGTCAAACTTCATAATACATTATCATTTCCTTTTCAAGTTCTAAAACTAATATTTGTATAACTCTTGCACAAACTTTGTATCTTTTATAAAAATAAAATTTATATTTTGTCCTCAACAAAATGGGGGAGATTGTTAATTAAATAAGATAATATAGCGTCATTTATTAAACGTTATATTATATTTTATCTTTACCTAAGTTTGGTTAACGACAAAGTAAAGTTATTTTTTTATAAAAGCTTAAAGCTTGTCAAGTTTAATAGATATTAGAACAAGCTTTTTCAAACAATATGTTCATCATTCATGCATTTACATTTATGATTAGTGACATCTTGATATGACTCTAATCATTATGTATGATAGTAGTTTTTAGAATGTGTTAGGTTCTTAAAACCAAACACTACTTAAGTACTTGCATATTTCTAATTATAGAAATACAACATATGACATCATGTGTTGCATCATGGAAATCATTGGAAGATTTCATTAGATATTTTGTGTGAATTTCGACTCTTCATATCTTGCACAATCTTACTTAGATATAGTTAACTTTAGCAAAGATTTTTGATATCTTGCTGTCAGACCTCCGCGGTACCAAAATGGTACACGGACGGAAAACCTTTGCGGGTTCCGTGGTTCGTGTGGCAGCTCGTCCATTTTGGCTATAAATAGCAAAGCCAAACAAAGTAGTTTGCATCCCTTTCTAACATACTCTCATACATATCTTCTCTCTAACCTTTCTAACTCAGTTTCATATCATATTAGTGATCTCTTTTAGCAAAGAAGATCAAGTCACATTCAAGCTTCAAACGAGAAGTTGGAAGTCTTGTTTGTTTAGTGTTGTATGATCTAGTGTTGATTCATACTTCATTGTTATATTAAACCATCATAATCTTGTGAGTGTGAGTGGTTAGTATTTTTAGTCCTCAAAATACATTGTGTGTGGGAGTAGTTGTACCCTTGGAAACAACTCGACATCTAGCTTAGTGTCGGAATAATTAGTGTGAAGTGTAAAGGTTTTCTCCACCGGTGAAAGGAGCTTGTTGACTAGTGAAGTTAAACTCTCAAGTGTGAGACTCGGGGAGTGGAGTAGGGCAAGGAAAAAGAGTCCTTGTAGACCGAACCACTATAAACAACTTGTGGTTTGATCATTTCTTTCCTTAATTACTCTTTACATATTCCTTGCATATTTCATTAACATATCTAAGATCAATATCAAATTGATCTTTTCAATAAGTTTCAAAACAAAGTTTTAATTGGTAAACTATTCAACCCCCCTTCTAGTTTTCTACAAGATGATGTGCGACCACGTCCGACTATGAAAAAACGCACCGAAAAAAGACAAAATTCCGATACCACAACGAGTACCGGTGGAAGTTCGTGAAGCCAATTGAAAGCTATGTTATCCGAGCTTCGACTTAGACGGGAAACGGCCCAAGAGGCGTACGAGGCGGCTAGAGAGAAAGACCGGACGATAATGCGTTTGGAAGAATTTAAATTTCTCGGTTTTAACACGAGGGAGATGGATCTGACCGCTGCGTTTTGGATCGAAATGGAGAAGAAGACAATCGCCAAAAAATATAATTTGCCAACCCCACCCGAATAGTTTTATTTTATTTACTTATTGTATGTTTGTATGTCATTTTTTATGTACTTGTAGTTGTTTTTTCATTTCGTACTTTTTTTGGTAATTTTTTAGGCGTATTTTTTTTATTGTAACGTTTTTATTTCGTATTGTAATGTTTAATTTTATTAATGAAGTATTAGATTGTTTAATAAATGAAATTGTTAAGGGTATAATTTATAAATTGTAAAATTTAAAATGTAGGTCCTGAAAAGGTGGTGTTATTTGGTGTTATGATAAATAATGATTTTTTAGTGTTATGTTATTTGGTGTTGAAATGATGTAGCGCTGACGTGGCGGGATTTTTGGTGTTAACTTAAGTTACTATACCTTGTGCTCTTATTATAACACCACATTAACACCACCTTTTGGGACTCACATTTGCTTAAAAATTGTACAAATTACAAATTAACCCTTAATTAAGATTTAATTCATTAAACAACCTAATATTTCATTAATAAACTTAAAATTTACAATACGAAATAAAATATATGTTACAAAAAAAAGAGTTAATTTCATTTTTGGTCCTTGTGGTTTGGCCAAATTGCAGGTTTGGTCCTCAAAAATTTGAAAGTGCCACAATAGTCCTTATTTTGAAGTTTGGGTTGCATTTTTTGTCCTTATCGGTGTGAAATGACCAAATTACCCTCGTCTTTTTCTTAAGAAGACAAAGGGTATTTTAGTCAAAAAAAACTTTATCCAGGGAACAAAAATGCAATCCAAGCTTCAAAATGGAGACTATCGCTGCACTTTCAAAGTTTTGGGGACCAAACCTGCAATTTGGGCAAACCACAAGGACCAAAAATGCAATTAACTCCAAAAAAAATTATGAAATAAAAACCTAAGAAAAAAAATACGACAAAGTTACGAAATAAAAATACAATACAGAAATAAAATAAAACTACGTTGCAGCTTTTTATATTTTCTTTAATTTTTTCTCTTTTTTCTTTTTTTTGTTGTTATTGAAAAGCATGCTTTAGAAAGCGTTGTTGAAGTTGCTCTTAGCATGCGATGGTAGGGTTAAGGAAACCGGATGGAAAAGCGTTCGGGTTTGACAACGAAGACCCCGCGTTTGAGTTCGTAAATCCGAGGAGGTTCAAAAAACTCTCTTTAGGAAATCTCTACATTTTTTTTTTTTTTTTTTTTTTTTTTTTTGAGAATCGAAGTAAATAAGTTTGTGTTTGAGTTGTGAAAGTGTATAAAACTTACTATATGGGAAATGGGGTATTTATGTTAAAGTCATAAGGTTTTTTTTTTTTTTTTTTTTTTTTTTTAACTTTCTAGCCGTTACTTTTACCATAGTAGGGTTTTTTTTTTTTTTTTTTTAAATCCCGCTCTATAATAGCCATTTGGGTGGTTGGGGGGCTGTTTTGTTAATTTCTTCTTCTTTTTTTTCTTCCTGCGTTCTTCTCCAAATTGCCACAGCAACTCCACACAAAACGGCGTTGGAATTTTGTGGTGGGCGGTATCATAATGCAGCCCAACGGCACTCCACATCAGCATAACGTCGGTAGGGGCGTTATGATACCGTACAATCTAAAACGTTTGACGTCTCAAGTTCTATTTCTATTATGTGCAAACAATCCTGAAATAGCTATGTCAATTTTTTGAAAAGTGAAGGCTTCATTCAGGTTGAGTGTGTCTGACGATGATTCATATCTAGTGAATTAATCGGCTAAAAAATCTGACATCATGATTATCCAGAAGAAAAAATATAAGGACCAGGTTGGTTCAAAGAATGCATAAACAAGTTTTTCTTGATATTTTATGTTAACCATGCTTCTAAACTACATGTCCTAAGAGCACTCCCATCCATAACACCAAAATACCAATAACACCGTCCACGTCAGCGCCACATCAGCTTTAACATTTAACATTAACATCCCCAAAAAACACTCTCATCCATAACATCCCAATAACACCAATAATATTTCATATTTTTAATTTCAACCCCTAAACTAAAACAAACACTTCATTTATTAAACTAAAACAAACATTTCATTAAAACTAAAAGCATATTACAATATGAGATTAAAAAAAATAAATAAATAAAAATACAACGAAAAAAAAAAACACACACACACACTGCAGTTAAAACGTTACAACAAATTAAAGGAAATACGATCTACTGACGAGGTTTCAAGTTTTATTTTGCGATGATTCGATCTTTTTCGTCATTGATCCACTGCAAGACCATTGGATCTTGCCCTCGAGTAGGCGTCATCAAAAACTTGATCTCTTCCAACCTTGTTAATGTGAGATCTCTTTCTCTGCTGGGCACGATACGCCGCTGCGGAGACTTCTCCTTTTATATGAAACTTCGTTTGCCATAGTTTACGTGAAATAAGGTGACGAGCTTCGTTCCTCCAGTGCTTTGTTCCCCGATTACTTGTTGTAGTCTTGGATCGTGCTTTCTTTCTGGTTGCTAGCGTTTCTTTCCCATGGGGCGTGGTTGTTCATCATTACTAAACAAAGCCTCGTTTGTTTGGCTTGGGACTTCGCCGGTTAAATCAACCGGTTCCGGTCGTTCCCATTTCTTATAATGGCGCAAAAACATCCCAAGCGTCATCGAGACCAAAAAGTGCTCCTCTGTTTTCCTCCGCGATACCATTGTTTTGCCCGTTTCATCACATCCACCTCACTTTCACCGCTTCGTTGATCCGTGCGCAAGTGTGTAACAAGAGTTGAACTTTGTGCATATCCTGTTCAACGATGTCCATTTGCTTGACATCATGTCCGGTTGGTGCGCTACTGAAAGTTGAGTCTATTGAACTCATTTCTGACCCAATACCAGAACGTATCTCTAGGTTGGCACTTTCCAACTTTTGGATCCTCCGAAACAGCTATGTAACACCTTGCAAGTAATGCTTCCTCTGCTGAATTCCAACGATTGGTAATGACAACCTCCTCATCAGAATCAATTGGTTCGGGCTCGGGGTCTTTGGATTTTTTGGATTTTCGCTTAATACGACCTTTTCCTTTTTTTTTGTGGAGATGTGGGTGTCTCAGCAACATCTTGTGTTTCAGTTTGTGATTGTTGTGACTGTTGTGTGAATTATAGGTTTTGAAAGTTGGAGTTTAAGGTGCTTTGTTGGTTTTGTTGTTGCCAACACAGTAATGTTTGTTGTTGTTGCCACATTTCTTGGCTTGATAAGCCTAGTGGGTTGGGGTTTGAAGATGAACAGCGTCGGGTTAGATGATGAACCCGGGTTTGAGGAATTCCACCCATCATTGAGAAGATTGAAGAAAGTATCGTAGTTGCTCCCGACACTTCCTTTTTTTTTTTTTTTGCAGTTAATTGAAGTTGAAAGATTGAGAGTATTGAGAGGATTTAGAAGTGGAAGTGTGAATAAAAATGGTGTTTTAATTGTGTATTTATAGTGGTAAAAAAAGGTTTTTGATTTTTTTTTTTTTTTTTTTTAAATTCTAGCCGTTAGGGGTGTTTTTTGAATTTTTTTAAAAGTTAACGGCTAGTAGCCGTTAGAGGGACTAGATTTGAAAATTTTTTGATTTTTTTTTTTTTCCTGCCCTTAACGCACAAGGGGTAACGCAACACAAGGGGACCAACGCCGTGACACAAACACACTTCCAAAGGTAATAACGGGCCAACGCCGTTATTTGGGGGTATAACGCCGTTTCGGCGTTAACAATGAAAGTGCTCTAAAACATATTATGACCATGGGTAAGAAGGTCATTTGCCAATTTTTGATGTGGATATGAGAAATAAAGGGGTTGTACTTGCTTTTTGTATTGTTATATCAATTGGCCCCTCAATGTTCTTTTCATCAAAAATTCCAAGTTTTAGGGTGACCACATTTTTCTTCTCTTCTTCTCATTAAATAAATTGATATAAATAGAATTTCAGTATTCGATCTATATATGTTTAGTAACATCACGCATAAAGTTGTTTCATATGCTGAAATGGGTCATATATCCTATATCTGATCAAAAGGCAGAGGATTTCATACATCCCAATAGCTAACATTTAATAGATTCAACGACCACAATATTTAATGTAGATTCGACTCCAAAATTTACTTGCAAATTTAATCTTAAATGGTCAAATTTAGTAATTTACCAACATAATAATACTTCAAACGGTAGTGTATTAAGTTTGCACTAAAGTTTTAAATTTTAATCATAAACATGATTTCATTAGAAGTTAATTAACAAGGTTAGAACTAGTTAAATTTAAGGCGACGCTAGCACGATAGATGCCTAAACCATTTCTTTCGTCACTTTTGATGGGTGTTTGCTACCGAATTTTGTGCGTATAAGCTTTTAAGGATTTTTAACTCGTTGGAATAATACGAAATAGTAAACCAGCCGCCCGTCTTTCATTCAAAAAATTTGTTAGTATTAGGGTGTGATAATCAAATATTACTTTGATAATTCTTGAATCGTGTAAAATTTCACTTTCCTGATACAATATTTCTACCCAAAAATCATCAATTTTTATTTTACAAAAATAGGACGTCCTGGTAAAATTAAGATTTTATAAGCAAAACTTACTCTTATAAACAACTTTTGTAAATTAAGCTAGAAAAGGTAATCGAAAATATAACACTGATGGCTGTATTATTTGGTTGAAAGAAGCATGCCAAATTAAAGTTGCCGAAAGTTGGTTTGCAATTTGCATATTTTCATCATTATTAGCTTAAAGGACATTGACTTATACCCAAAAACATCACCTATCAATTTCCCAATACAATACAAGACGGATAACATTTGATTTCTTACATGTAAAAACAAAAAAAAAGAGAGATTCGTTAACACGACATTGATTTATTTAACATAACCAAAAATAGCATAGCTAATGCTACATGAGTTATATGAAATATTTCTTTGTTTTACAAACTTTCACTCTTGAAATCTCACATGCTACGAGTTTGCTTTTAAACATAACCCAAAACAATATATCTTCATTTCATAGACTAAAAATATAAATTTAGAGTAAATTGCCAAAGTCGTCCTTATGGTTTGGTCAAATTGAAGGTTTTGTCCCTAGTTTTTCGAAAGTGAAAGCACTGTCTCTGTGAGGAGCTTTGAGTTGCATTTTTCGTCCGTGGGTTGTAGTTTTTTACAAAGACATTTTAATCATTTTTCTTTGGATAGGGACGAAACTGCAATCTAAAGTTCTCTATAGGGACAATGCTTACACTTTCGAAAGGTTATGGATGAAAACTGGGATTTGTCCAAATCACTATGACGATTTTTGCAATTTACTCAAATATAAATTTATTAAAGTTAGAGTTCAAGTGGAAGTCGATTTATTTAAATAGTTTGAAGTCAAAAATGGACCAACACATAGGAACATATTTAAGCAAACGAAAATGAAATGCAAGCACAAGATATGACATTTCGATTCAATCCAAATCACACGTCGGATGCTTTACCCGTTTTTGGTTTTGTGAATAAAAATAAATAAATATTTATTATATATTTAAATCAAAATAAATAAATATTATAAATGACACGTGGCATGAAGGTTTAAATAGTTAGTCGTTAAATGGAGAAGTTAAGATTGGATGAGGCGAAGCGATCAAGCGACCCATTTGGGGAATCCCTTTTACTATATTTACATATATACCCCTTTTACTATTCTTATTGTCATTATATTACTTGGTATACTTGATAAAAACATAAACAACAAATTCCATTTTCCTCGCAAAATATTTATAACTAGCAACGCTAACCGGTTTACACGCTATGAACAAAAGCTAATATGTAACAAGCTAAGTTTAAATCTAAATGTCCGACTCAACAAAGTATCTACTCGTTTTAGAAAAACTCTCTTACCGAATAAGTAACTTATAATCTCTCGAATAAGTAAATTAATCTTGTTTAGTGTATTGATATTAATAAGTTTCTCGATGTGGCACATTATGGATATGAAAATAGTTATTCTCACAAAAAAAGTCTTTTGCCGAAGCTACATGCTTAAAAGTTGACTTCTAAGTTTTTATATGTGAGATTTGAATTTGGATCTGATAGAAACTAAGAACGTGATGAAGATAGTTTCTTGATCGTTTATGAGCCTTAGGGTTTAACAATAACAATGACAATACGCAGCGGATAAATCAAAACATAATTGTTATTGACACAAGGTTTTCAATCACTAACACTAACTAATCTTAAACGTTTATAGGAACACGTCTAGATAACTAAACTAATATCCAAACTAATAACCTGGCGTTTACAAGACTATACGCCTAGGACACACACACCCTTTAGTCGACTACATTATGGAAGACATAATTAAAACCTACACCCCATGTCCTCTTTATATACTAGAGGATTAGGGTTTACAAATCTCTACAAAAGACTAATAAATAAAACTTCTTTTGCAAGCAAGTCCTTCCATCTTTTTGTAGGTTTCCTTCTTGTCATATTAAGTCCCTCTTGTTTCATTCTTTTTGTCTTATCAACTCAAACGTATAATTCCCAACAATCTTCCCTAGTTGATAATGACAAAACCATTCTTGAACGAACTTCCCTAGACGAAGTAGAGAAATTGAGATCATGGATCTCACCATGAATGAAACAAGTATGTCTTCCTTTGTCTTCCCCTTAATCCATGTCATGTCACTCAAACATCTCTTCCCATTTTTGTTATTATCCAAATAGGGAACGTATGCAAATAATGATCTTGACCACCACGAACCAATATCATACTTCCAATCTAAGACTTCCAATGTTTAAAATCGCCCACCATTACGCACCATAAGAAAAATGGATTCAAAACAATAGAAACTGCAACTAGCAGTAGTAATAATCAACAATAGTAAAAATCAAACACTTCCCCTTGAGTGATGCATGTAGATGGTTAAACATTTAACAATAAGCTTCCCCTAAAACCCATATGTTAACCATCTTCTTGATTCTTCAAATCGGTAAGCTCCTTGTAATGATCACTTGTGAAGAAAACCAAATATAACGAATTTGATGAAGAAGTAGAATTTCCCAAACTTGTGTCTTAAATCTTGTACTATCCACGGAACTCCATACTTATACGAAACACCAAATATAAGTAGACCGCAATCCCTTGACAAAATCCTCAACTAATATGAGACACTGAGCACTACAATGTAACTCCTTTAAGTGATAGCCAATGTGTGCATAGAGCATCATAAGAAAAATCACACATTGCTAGATTCATCAAGCTATATGATAAGAACACAAACCTGTGAAACTCAACTACAACATTAAATAAATGATATTCAACCTTCTTCGAAATCAATTCTTCAATAAAATCAACTTCGAGCTTTCTTAATATCTTTAAGAACAAATTCCAATCTCCTCTTGTGTGTGTGAACCAATATCCATGTGTGTGTCACCAAAAATCCATAACAATCGTCATGCTCGACTTCCCCTTAACTCCAAATCTCCTCGTAATAAACCATTAGGCTGCCAATCCAAATAAGTTTCGCCATGCAAAAACCTTGAGCAGTACTTTGAGAAGAATCAGTACCTTGAGCAGTACTTTGGACAAGGAGCAGTACTTTCGTATATAAACTGCAGTACTTTCATAAGGAGACCAGCAGTACTTTGAAGAACTCCAAGCAGCACTTTCGTATCAAGAGCAGTACTTTGTCAGCAGCCCTATTCGACAGCCTGTAACTTTTTCATAAAAGCTCAGATCGACGATCCCTCCGGTGGAAAGTTAGATAGGTATATAGAGAACATCCACACAAAATTTCGTTACAATCCAACGGTTAACGAAAACGTTATGATCGTTTTAAAACAGTCCTGCAGAAGCCTTACGGAAAATTTTTTTTTTAGTTTTGCAGCAAACTTCGACATTGAATAACTTTTGATTGCCAGCTCCAATTCACAATCCCTCTGGTGAAAAGTTATATGAATATATTGAGATGCACCAGAAAAAATTTTAGCTTGATCCAACGGTTCAATAAAAAGTTATGCCCTTTTGAAAACAGCCCTGCAGAAAAGTTGCGAATTTTGTAAAAAATTGATTTCCTTCCTTCTTTTTCGCCAAGAAACCTTGTGAATCCCTAGGTAAAGAGCTCCCCAAGCTCTGATACCAATTGATAGAAACTAAGAACGTGATGAAGATAATTTCTTGATCGTTTATGAGCCTTAGGGTTTAACAATAACAATGACAATACGCAGCGGATAAATCAAAACATAATTGTTATTGACACAAGGTTTTCAATCACTAACACTAACTAATCTTAAACGTTTATAGGAACACATCTAGATAACTAAACTAATATCCAAACTAATAACCTAGGCGTTTACAAGACTATACGCCTAGGACACACACACCCTCTAGTCGACTACATTATGGAAGACATAATTAAAACCTACACCCCATGTCCTCTTTATATACTAGAGGATTAGGGTTTACAAATCTCTACAAAGGACTAATAAATAAAACTTCTTTTGCAAGCAAGTCATTCCATCTTTTTGTAGGTTTCCTTCTTGTCATATTAAGTCCCTCTTGTTTCATTCTTTTTGTCTTATCAACTCAAACGTATAATTCCCAACAGGATCTCCATTGAAAAATCTCAAACTCGTATCACGAGACTACTTTAATTCTCGTGGTTAATAATAATAATTTTTAATTTACTTATCTAATTATATTTAGGTAAGATTAGGGATGAATTTCATATATCTTTCTCTACTTTCATAATTAATTTCATATATATACACAAAATACAACAATTGAATACAGAATGTACAATATTTTTAAAGCATGTTTAAATAAATATGAAATTTCCAAATTTAATGAGAGAACATAGGTGAGTTATTTTGCTTACTCTTATTTTGGTGGACAAATCCCCACCATCAATCTAATTTAATCTAATTATAGAGATAAACCAAAGATTTATTATGTCAACCTAAGTTATTTATTTTTTATTTTTATTTTTTAATTTACGATTTTTTTAATTCACTTTTTGTTTAATTCACGTTTTTTTTCTTTTTTTAATTGACGCTTTTTTTCTTTCGCTTTCATACGTTTTCGTCCGTTTTCATTTGTTTTCATCCATTTTCATAAGTTTACGTCTGTTTCTTACGTTTTCGCTCGTTTTCATACGCTTCCATCCGTTTTCATACGTTTTCGTCCATTTTCTTACGTTTTCGTCCATTGTTCATACGTTTTCGTCCGTTTTCATAGGTTTTCATCCATTTTCATATGGTTTTTACGCTTTCATACGTTTTCGTCCATTTTCAAACATATTCGTCCATTTTCTTACGTTTCCGTCCATTTTTAAATGTTTTCAGACGTTTTTGAATATCATAAGTGATATTCTGAATATCACAAGTGATATTCTGAATATCACCAGTGATATTTTGTGATATTATGTGATATTCAGAATATCACAAGTGATTTTCAACTAATGTTTTGTAACATGAAAATCACAAGTGATATTCAGAATATCACAACTAATGTTTTGTAACGTATGAAAACGGACAAAAACCTAAGAAAACGGACGAAAACAGACGAATACGTATGAAAACGGACGAAAATGTATGAAAGCGTAAAAACACGTATGAAAACGGACGAAAACATATGAAAAGTGGAAGTAAACGAAAGAAAACGGACGAAAACGAACGAAAACGCATGAAAACAGACGAAAATGTAAGAAGGATGAAAACGGACGGAAATGTATGAAAACGGACAAAAACATATAAAAATGTCTAAAAACAGTCGAAAATGTATGAAAATAGACAAATAAGTATGAAAGGGAAAAAAAGAAAAAAAAAACGTGAATTAAAAAAACATGAATTTAAAAAATAAAGAAAAGGAAACTGAATTAAAATAAGATAGACAAAAAGAATAATGTGAATAAATAAAAAAGACAAGAAAAATAAATGAACTTATGTTGATATATTAAATCTGAGGTTAATCAATATCGTTAGATCAAACAAGATGAATAGTAAGAATTTATCCTTTAACAAACATCAAAATAAGAGGATACAAGTAACATATGAAATTGCCCCTAAGATTAATATATTATGAGTACTTTTTATTTATATAAATTACCATAATAATGTGCCACATCAAGAAACTTATTCATATCAGTACAACTTATTTGAGAAATCATAGATTATATTTTTTATGTTTTTTTATTGGCAAAAGCTATTTTATCCTATAAAGTATGAATCGAATAGTTTGATGGTACATCAAATTCATATACAAACTTCATATATTTTTATGTTACTCAATTAAAGTATATTACCTTTCAATTTCATGATTTGGATTTCGGAAAATACCAATAATATAAGGAGAGTTATTTTACATACCAAATTTTTCTCACATATAAAGGGACTCATCTCTACCATCTATCTAAAAAGAAATCAATGGCTGAGATTAAAAGAATTTTATTATTTCACCCATTTTTTATAATTTAAATATTTCTTAAACCGTTTATCGTTAAGTGAAAATATTTACACCGTCGCGACGAGCATTTAATTATCTTTCTATAGACGGGCACTTTGATATACTTTCGAAAAAAGAAAAAAAATCGTTTTTTCCACGTTTTTTCGTCTTTTTTTCGTTTATTTTATGTTACTGAAATTTGCATGAAAAAAATCATATATGATAAAACACTAAATTGAATATCACATGTGATATTAGTGTTAAATCATATATGATATGTAATATCACATGTGATATCGTATGTGATTTTACACTAATATCACATTATATATCATATGTGATTTTACACTAATATCAAATTAGTGTTTTATCATATATGATTTTTCAATGCAAATTTCAGTAACGTAAAAAAACGAAAAAACTTGAAGAAAAAAAACGTGAAAAATACGATTTTTTTTTTTTTTTTTGTCGAAAGTATATCAAGGTGCCTATCTATAGAAAGATAATTAAATGCTCGTCGCAACGATATATTTTTTTCGCTTCAACGATTACAATTGAAAGATATTAATATTTGAAAAAAAAGGATAAAAGTGGGGTTTTTTAATTGTTGGGATTAATCTCATTCATTATATCAAATAAAAATGAAGGGTGGAGACCTATATAAATAATATTTTGTCTCAAATGATCTTATATATATAAACATATAAATGTATTTTATTTTATTTTTGTTGTGTTTTCAATTGAAAAATATTCCAGACCTCCCAGCTCTTAAGATTCTATCACACGTCAAAGAGTATTGGCCAAGAAACTAAAAAATAAAAATATACTGATTATAATACTTGGGGAATATCTAAGTTGAAATTACAATTATTTTGTTATAATTAAAATATCAAATTTCTTCTCTTTGTTGTATTCGAATCAAAGCTTAATAATTAACGATGAATTTTGTAACATTCAACCTTGGAACTCGTGTAAGATTTAGTCAAACTGATAACTTTGTTTTTAAAGTTTAGTTAAAAAACTTAAAACAGTCTGCAAAAAATATTTTCTTATGATCTCTCAAGTTTTTTATTCTTATCAGGGTAAAAGCAATAAAATAACAACGTACTTTTTAAATTTTGCCAACTTGAAACACTTATTTTTTTATTACCTTAGTTCACCAATGAACTTTCAAAATTTGTTTCAATTCACCCATATACCAGTTTATATTAAAATAATAACTGAAATAACTATATTACCCTATTATTCTTTAAAATTTGTTCCGACTTCACCAACAAACTTTCAAAATTTGTTCTGACTTCACGCATATGCCGAGGGTAATATAGTCATTTCAGTTATTATTTTAATATAAACTGGTCATAATGGTGATTTCAAAACAAATTTTGAAAGTTCGTTGGTGAACTAAGATAATAAAAAAGTAAGTGTTTCAAGTCGGCAAAATTTGAAAAATACTTTGTTATTTTATGGCTTTTACCCTTCTTATCATGCATATTGTAACTTAAAAGTATTCTACCAAAAAGTTAAAAAAATAATATAAATATAACATAATTAATTCAACTAATGTAGCCATTTACATGATCGTTTGTTTAAGAAAATGAAATAAGGAGAATATCCCACATTGCTTGAAAAAGAAAATGAAAATTTGTTTACGTAGAAGCTCTAGTATAAAACATCAAATTGTTTTTAGTTGCTGTTACTTCGACACATACTTTAGTTGCTGTTACTTCAATGTTTATATAAACATCTTGAATGAAAAAGAGATATGATATGAGTGAGTTCACAGGAGAACTCCTCAAAGGAAAATGATTCATATTTGGGATTGATTTGAGTGAGTTCACTAGGGAACTCCTCAAAAGTGAATGATTCATAATCGGGAGAGAATTATGAGAATGAGAAGTGGTAATACCACTAATCTTCTCTCCCATATGATCAAAATGGAACGTTTGCAATTCCGGAATAGAATCATCGAACAAAAGTTCACTATCCTCAAAGGGGATAGGATATGAAGTAGGCTTTTCATTAAAAGCCTCGATTCTAGAAATGAGAAGACTAACATTCAATAATGTAAGACGAAGAGCTTCGTCTTGGATTATTTCTTCCTCATTCTCTTCTCCTAAGCTGACTAGCTCAGAAGGTAATTCTTCCATATAACTGATGTCTCCACAAGATAACGAATCGTCATCAATAGAATCGGAGCACATCTCAACATGATTACTTTGGAAGACAAGAGGAGTAGGGATATCACACAAATGCTCGAGAATTCCCTGTGACTCTCTTGGGATTGGGACAAGGTTCTCAACACTAGACTTTATGAATTAGTCCGATTCCTTTTCGTGAACAAGGTGTCAAGCTCATCCCCATGTTCGAGAGTGAGTGTGAACCTCGTGTGTGATAGCGGTTATTTGAGATTGAATCTCAACTGCTGGAATATCCACTGATGAATTTGATGAATCTTCAAGTGTATCTTCATCATCACTGTCATCAGGAATAAAACTGAATCTAGAGCTAGATCCGGCCGCTTTTTGTTTGCAATTGATTCCCTAATAGATTTTCAAAAGCAATTTGGGAATTTATTTTAGCAACTGCTCTTCACTAACAAAACTTCCATGGATTTCTCATGAGAGTTTTGAAATGACATAGCCGACTCCTCCTTAAGTTCTTTTAATAACTCCGACCTTCAGAAAAATCTTTGTAGTTTCATGAGGAGTTGCTTGAATCATTTGGTAATCGTGGAGGTTGGTCTTGAAATGATGTGTCAAAATTGTCACAAGGAAATGGATTCCCTGTTTGACAATCAGAGCTAAAATGGGGACCTCCACAGTTCTCACAACAGTAAAACTGTTGAGCTTGGATTGGTGAATCATATGGATATTGGTCATAGCCAAAGTTCTGAGCATCATCGGGCTGTTCATAGACAAACGAGTTTCCAGATTGACATTCAAATCCTTGGTGAGGACCTCCACAAAATTCACAGCAGTATTGTTGATTATATGAAGATATGTCGGGCTGTGGTGGGTAGTTAGAAAAATTTGAGGGTCGTTAAATGAGTTGGGATTAGGATCATAATCAAATGAATTCCTCGAACCACAAAACAAACAACTCCCGATATGAATATCATTACCACAATGCACACGCATTACACCAATATTACAAGTGACATGGTGAACCAAAAAGAGGCTCACCACAACCGACACAAGGAATAAACGATTCTATTTGAGAATGAGAAGGAATCAGTTCATTCAAAGAATCAACAAAACCAACATGGTGATCTGAATGACTATTTAGACTTAAAGAACATTTTGAAAAATCCGGAGGTGGGACAAGTGGTGTGCTCTGAGAGCTAGCAATTTCCACTACTTTCGTTATGGTCTCCGGTTCTGGTTCTTGAGAAACGTGAAGTTTAGGCAAGTCATTAGTCACCGGTCTAAACTCTGCATGTTTGCTTTTAACCGTAAATCGTGAAAGTGTAGGATCAATTTTAGACGGCTTAGGAGCAATCGAGGGATTAGATCTTTGGATAACCGTAGGTTGGACGTATTTAGCACCTCCATTATCAAAAGGAAGTACCTGGTCCTTTGTCACCCCGGTTTTCGCTCTATATCCCTACGAGAATTGATGGATCATCACGAACAACTCGAATTCTAGACATTTGTGTAAAAGTCTGAAGTTTTTCAACTTCGTCCCATAATTCGTCCTCGAGAGATTCCATGAGAATAGAAGAAGTTAGAATCAAATGGATAGAGGGAAAAGGAATAAAGAATCAAAAAGGGTAAGAGGGTAAAGATGAATATTTTTGGAGTTTTGGATAAATATCTTGTAAAAACAAAGAATGAAAATATTTTTGGGTTTTGTGTTTGTTGAAAACTTTACAGAAAACTGTTTACAAACGATGGTATATGTGCAAGTACGGGTCTGAAAATGCTTAAAACACGCTTACAGCCTCCCCGGCAGCGGCGCCAAAATTTGATCTGATCCGAACCGTCAAGTCCTAACAGACTTAAAACAGCTTTCGCACACAAATGCAATGAAGTCCAGAGAATATAGTGTATTCCCAGGTCGTTAAGTCCCACGGAGGATGAATTGGTGTATAAACACTTGACCAGATGATAGAATGATCACTAAGGATAGTGATCAGAAAGGTTTTGGATGGAAAATTACCTAAAGAAAAGATCTACAAATTACAGCGACTTAAATGCAAATTAAAAGAAATTAAAAAGTTAAAATCTATTAAATAAACGCTATCACTATTTTTACAGATCGATGAACGTTTATTTTATAAAACAAAATAACTTTAATAAACTAATTTAACTAAAACGTAATCCTAAATTATCTAGAAACGTAGTTTAAAATGAAAACGAGCGTTACGTTTAAAAATTACGCTGGAGCGCAAGCAAAAACGTAAAATTTATGAAATAAAAGGCCTACGAATGTAAAACTAATTTTATTACGTACTATATGATAAAAGAAAATTTTAGAAAAAAGATTTATATTTTTTAGACTTTTATATTTTTTATTATGAATTAATTAAGTTTTTACACTAATTAAATTATTAAAAATACTAAAACTATATGGAAAAATCTGAAACTTTTTGTAAAAATACTTTATACTATTACAAATTTAAGAAAAATAGAAAACTGGAAAAGTCTTCAATAAGCTATAAATAAGCTAAGTAAGTCGTATAAGCTAAAATGAGAAAGAGTGGTTATATATTAAATTTTGCAAATGATAACAAGAAAGACCCAAGTGGCTATTGGTACAGGTACACACACTAACACCCTTCTAAGGGGGAGGTCGCATGTTCGAACCTTGACCTCCCCTTTTTGCAAAACATTTTTTATTTTTGGATTTTCTTTTTGCAACTTATTAAACACAACTAAATAAGCAAATTTCTCAACTGTGACTTTTTATGAAAATGAGCCAATAAGCTGTTTGAGCTTGAAAAGCTTAACAGTTGGCTATAAAATGAAATAAGCACAAGATTATAGCCAAGTTGATTATGAGCTAATTAATAAGCTAAGAGTGAATGAAAATAAGTCGAGGAACTGTAAATAAGCTAAAATGACAACCGAAAGCATAATTACCAAGAAATAAGCACAAAATAAGCCAAAATAAGCACTAAGTTAACTGATATACACAAGACAATTTGAAAATCACTAGGCACCTATAGGCTTATTTTTAAGCACTGAAATAAGCTACAAACTGGAAATGAACTATGGAGCTAACAAGTAGAGCTGGTGGGATTTTCAAAAAGTCCAAGCTCATGCACTTTGGTGCACTGAGGAGCTTATGAGGGCTTATGAAAAGAGACCGCTTAACTGTTTATGCAGTTAACACCAAAATGGGACAAAGTTTAAGCTTGATGCAGGCTTATCTAACAAGCTGCAAAGTGAAAACTAAAGCTTGGGACTTTAAAAGGGCTAGGTCAGCTACACAAAAAGCTAAAAGTCACAAGGTAAGGCCAACTAACAAGCTATCTGTGAGCTTATCAAGATGGATGCACAACGTGCACTGTGGCACCATGTTGACTTTTTAAGAAATGATCTAAGTTGACTAAACTGAATTTTAACTTAAATCTACTAACTGATTAGGTAATATTAAGCTAAAGTGAGATTAAATTATGCTAAGTTAACAAGTTATGAACTACTGTGGTGAGTTTGATACTCTCATTCCTAATGGATCAAATGGTGTGAGATTAAAGAGTGATTTGACTTTTTATGCAAATGACCACTGGTTTTCTTTGGTTATCTGAGTTCTTAGACTATAGTGTGACATGTATCAAGTATAGACAACAACACAACTGACCTTTTAACTCGTTAATGAACAAATCCAAACAGTCTTTAGAAGACTGTTTGGTACTTTTCAAAGCAAAATACTGATTTGGACCATGCTAGGGATTACAGACTTTATATCATCATAATATAAGACTAAATAACCAAGAAACAACAGTGCTAATAACATGAAACTCAAATATGGCAACTATTCTATTTTAACTGTTACAATAAAAATTTTATAAACTACACATTAAAAAGAGCAAGTAACTGGTTTTAACACTTAATTCTACTTAACTGTGATTAATGAACATGAACAAACAGAGAATTAAACTAATGAGCAAACCAAATAGTGAAATGCTAAAATAGCTTAAAAGAGCTTACAACTGATTCCAACTGAAAAGTGAGAACAAGGCACAAAGAACAGATCCTACGTAACCTCCACAGGTTCACTAACACATTCCCATCCAAAGATTCAAACTGCTTGACTTTCTTCTTCATCTCTTGTGATTTTTGAATTTTGCTAATTTATTTGTATTATTTTTTTTAATTTTTCTTTTTGTAACTAAACAGAGTTTTAAGGTTAATAAAAGCCTAATAAGCTTTCGAAGCTTATGTGGGCTTATTCAGTTCTTACTAACAACTAGCAACATCATTAGAATACTTTAAGATTTTGAACAAAAGTGAAATTTGCATAACATGAAAACTGAACTGAAAATTGAAATTGATTGTTTCAAAAGATGCACAATGCATTAAGATTGCTTAAAAGTACTTGAAACTTTAAATTACACCGAATTTAAAAGTACACTAAAACGATCTATACTAAACTAAGCTACACTACTTTTTACTACTGCTCTTCCATCTCTTCTTCTATCTTTCTTTATAGACATCCAAAGTTTCCCAACGGCACTCGAGCATTTCCCACCATTTTCCAGCCATTGATGTGGTCAAACGAATCTTGGCCATCAAATTTGCTTTTGGCGCCAAAAGTCACATAAGGTGTTTTTGCATTAAATGCTCCTTGGGAGGATATGGAGGTGGAGGGGACAGGATGTGAAGCCGGGGTGATAAGGTTGGTGAGGTGGAAAGTGGTAATGAGCGGTGGAGGGGGGTGAGTGCTACAGGTGTTGAGGAGGAGAAGGAGAACAAATGGCAGTATTATTTTGATTTAAAAGGTGGGTCGGGTTGAGGTATTGGGCCAAGGGTAAACTGGGTTGGCTGGGTTTGTGTTTTTGGACTTGGGTTTAATAATAACAAAAGGTCCATTTGGTTTGATAAACAACAAGGACCAAAGGTGTAATTTAGCCAAAGTTGAGGAGCTGATCTTGAACATTTTCCAAAGCTCTCATAAGGACTAAAACTGCCAAGTAATATTAGTACAAGGACCTTTGTTGATAATTTCCGTTTTTATAAATCCAGGGACCAAAATTGTCAAGTTTGAAACTTGAGGGACCAAACATGTAAATTCTCAAAAGTTTTATCATAAGGACCATTTTTGTCATTTATAAATAGTACAAGGTTAAAATTTGATAATTTTCACTTTTTAAATTAACCAAGGACTATTTTTGACATTTTCCAAACTTGAGGGACTAAAGTTGTCATTTTGTGATTTTTAAACTTTAAAAGGTTTGATTTGACAACTTTTGAATCCTATGGACCTTAAATGACTTTTTACAAGTTTTTGAATTGACCAGGGACTAATTTTGACAACTTTTATAACTTGGGGACTAAAAGCGCCAATTATGCAAACTTGGTACGCTTTTCATCGTGATTTTGATGTTTTGCATTTAAAACATATAAAACACTTGTTTGTGATATTCTTATCATTTTGAAGCATTTCCGAGTGTTTTCGCATGTTTTTGGCATTCTAACAGACAAAAATGATGAGTATTTAGACACTCATCAATCCCCACACTAAGATATTGCTAGTCCCTAGCAATCTTTTATGAAAACTTAATGGATTTTATCTCTTTACCAAAAGCCATTACTTCTCGAGTAGCCAATTGTTTTAGTTCAAGTAAGAACCTTGGTACAATGATAACCAAATGATTTTGAGCAAATCATAAGTTGTTAACGGATTTGATTTGTCTTTACCGTAGCCGTTTGCTTCGACTAGCCAACTCTTAGATAAATTATCAATATTATCTTTGGTGAGCTGATTACCAATTATGGTTTTTCCACCGCCTTTACCACAAGCCATAACCTTGCGGGCTAGCCAACTCTTCACTTTTAAGGATATGGTGAGCTGAATACCATACAATTTTGGGCAAATTGTAAGCCGTCCACGGATTTGAGATATCTTTACCAAGAGCCGTTTGCTCTGGATTAGCCAATCCTTATGTGGGTTAGACATGGTGGACTGATTACCATTTGTTGTGTTTAGTACATAGTACTTCCACTAAAAAAATTAAAATTTGGCCATTTTGGGGAAAAAGGGACTAAAAGGGTACATTTATGATCAAAATTCGCCAGAATTTCCCCCCACACTTAGAAATGAATATTGTCCTCAATATTCAAAGTGTGGAAACACAACAATTATTCTCTTTTTTAATATTTACAATTTTCAAAGTTTTATATATACATATACAAAGGTGGGGTATTACCCCACACTGGGTGGAACACACGGGTGAAAACCCATGTTTAACTACTGTTTTTGATTACCGAGTCGCTAGCTTGACTCGACCCCCAATTAATTTGTTCATGGGGAAGTAAGTGGAAGAGACAATCTCCATCGGACTTTCATTCAAGATGTTTATATAAACATTGAAGTACGTGAAAGTTCCACAATCGATGAGATATAGATAGAACCGGCTCATAAATGATAAATGAAAATGCCGGGATCAAAGATAATGTCTTCATTCCCGAAGGAGTGAAGAACAGAGAAGCTACGGATAAGTGAAAAAGAGAAAGAAAGTCATGATAAAGATCATGATTAACTCATCATCACTCACAGGAGAATTCATGGTTTCATGAATTTCATCTTTTAAGCTTAATTGGTCTAGACATATCCCGGGTGTGTCTAGATCAAAGTAGAAGTTATCATACTCTGGTAGAGATATGATATGAGTGAGTTCACAGGAGAACTCCTCAAAGGAGAATGATTCATATTCGGGATTGATTTGAGTGAGTTCAATGGGGAACTCCTCAAAAGTGAATGATTCATAATCAGGGAGAGAATTATGAGAATGAGAAGTAGTAATACCACTAATCTTCTCTCCCATATGATCAAAATGGAACGTTTGCAATTCGGGAATAGAATCATTGAACAAAAGTTCACTATCCTCAAAGGGGATAGGATATGAAGTAGGCTTTTCATTAAAAGCCTCGATTTTAGAAATGAGAAGATTAACATTCAATAATGTAAGACGAAGAGCTTCGTCTTGGATTATTTCTTCATCGTTCTCTTCTCCTAAGTGACTAGCTCGTAAGGTAATTCTTCCATATAACCGATGTCTCCACAAGATAACGAATCGTCATCAATAGAATCGGAGCACATCTCAACATGATTACTTTGGAAGACAAGAGGAGTAGGGATATCACACAAATGCTCGAGAATTTCCTGTGACTCTCTTGGGATTGGGACAAGGTTCTCAACACTAGACTTTATGAATTAGTCCGATTCCTTTTCGTGAACAAGGTCAAGAAGCTCATCCCCATGTTCAGAGAGTGAGTGTGAACCTCGGGTGTGATAGCAGTTATTTGAGATTGAATCTCAACTGCTGGAATATCCACTGATGAATTTGATGAATCTTCAAGTGTATCCTCATCATCACTGTCATCGAATAAACTGAATCTAGAGCTAGATCCGTGCTTTTGTTTGCAATTGATTCCCTAATAGATTTTTCAAAAGCAATTTGGGAATTTATTTTAGCAGCCTGCTCTTCAGCTAACAAAACTTCCATGGATTTCTCATGAGAGTTTTGAAATGACATAGCCAATTCTCCTTAAGTTCTTTTAATAACTCCAGACCCTTCAGTAAAAAATCTGTTGTAGTTTCATGAGGAGTTGCTTGAATCATTTGGTACTGTGGAGGTTGGTCTTGAAATGATGTGTCAAAATTGTCACCAGGAAATGGATTCCCGTTTGACAATCGAGCTAAAATGGGGACCTCCACAGTTCTCACAACAAGAAAACTGTTGAGCTTGGATTGGTGAATCATATGGATATTGGTCATAGCCAAAGTTCTGAGCATCATCGGAAAACTGCTCATAGACAAACGAAGTTTCCAGATTGACATTCAAATCCTTGGTGAGGACCTCCACAAAATTCACAGCAGTATTGTTGATTATATGAAGATATGTCGGGCTGTGGTGGGTAGTTAGAAAAATTTGAGGGGTCGTTAAATGAGTTCGGATTAGGATCATAATCAAATGAATTCCTCGAACCACAAAACAAACAACTCCCGTTTCGAATATCATTACCACACTGTACACACGTACACCAGCGACATGGTGAACCAAAAAGAGGCTCACCACAACCGACACAAGGAATAAACGATTCTATTTGAGAATGAGAAGGAATCAGTTCATTCAAAGAATCAACAAAACCAACAGGGTGATCTGAATGACTATTTAGACTTAAAGAACATTTTGAAAAATCCGGAGGTGGGACAAGTGGTGTGCTCTGAGAGCTAGCAATTTCCACTACTTCCGTTATGGTCTCCGGTTCTGGTTCTTGAGAAACGTGAAGTTTAGGCAAGTCATTAGTCACCGGTCTAAACTCTGCATGTTTGCTTTTAACCGTAAATCGTGAAAGTGTAGGATCAATTTTAGACGGCTTAGGAGCAATCGAGGGATTAGATCTTTGGATAACCGTAGGTTGGACGTATTTAGCACCTCCATTATCAAAAGGAAGTACCTGGTCCTTTGTCACCCCGGTTTCTCGTTCTATATCCCTACGCAGAATTGATGGATCATCACGAACAACTCGAATTCTAGACATTTGTGTAAAAGTCTGAAGTTTTTCAACTTCGTCCCAGAATTCGTCCTCGAGAGATTCCATGAGAATAGAAGAAGTTAGAATCAAATGGATAGAGGGAAAAGGAATAAAGAATCAAAAAGGGTAAGAGGGTAAAGATGAATATTTTTGGAGTTTTGGATAAATATCTTGTAAAAACAAAGAATGAAAATATTTTTGGGTTTTGTGTTTGTTGAAAACTTTACAGAAAACTGTTAACAAACGATGGTATATGTGCAAGTACGGGTCTGAAAATGCTTAAAACACGCTTACAGCCTCCCCGGCAGCGGCGCCAAAATTTGATCTGATCCGAACCGTCAAGTCCTAACAGACTTAAAACAGCTCAGACACAAATGCAATGAAGTCCAGAGAATATAGTGTATTCCCGGGTCGTTAAGTCCCACGGAGGATGAATTGGTGTATAAACACTTGACCAGATGATAGAATGATCACTAAGGATAGTGATCAGTAAAGGTTTTTGATGGATAATTACCTAAAGAAAAGATCTACAAATTATAGCGACTTAAATGCAAATTAAAAGAAATTAAAAAGTTAAAATCTATTAAATAAACGCTATCACTATTTTTACAGATCGATGAACGTTTATTTTATAAAACAAAATAACTTTAATAAACTAATTTAACTAAAACGTAATCCTAAATTATCTAGAAACGTAGTTTAAAATGAAAACGAGCGTTACGTTTAAAAATTACGCTGGAGCGCAAGCAAAAACGTAAAATTTATGAAATAAAAGGCCTACGAATGTAAAACTAATTTTATTACGTACTATATGATAAAAGAAAATTTTAGAAAAAAGATTTATATTTTTTAGACTTTTATATTTTTTATTATGAATTAATTAAGTTTTTACACTAATTAAATTATTAAAAATACTAAAACTATATGGAAAAATCTGAAACTTTTTGTAAAAATACTTTATACTATTACAAATTTAAGAAAAATAGAAAACTGGAAAAAGCTGCTTCGAATAAGCTATAAATAAGCTAAGTAAGTCGTATAAGCTAAAATGAGAAAGAGTGGTTATATATTAGATTTTGCAAATGATAACAAGAAAGACCCAAGGGCGCTATGGTACAGTACACACACTAACACCCTTCTAAAGGGGAGGTCGCATGTTCGAACCTTGACCTCCCCTTTTTGCAAAACATTTTTTATTTTTGGATTTTCTTTTTGCAACTTATTAAACACAACTAAATAAGCAAATTTCTCAACTGTGACTTTTTATGAAAATGAGCCAATAAGCTGTTTGAGCTTGAAAAGCTTAACAGTTGGCTATAAAATGAAATAAGCACAAGATTATAGCCAAGTTGATTATGAGCTAATTAATAAGCTAAGAGTGAATGAAAATAAGTCGAGGAACTGTAAATAAGCTAAAATGACAACTGAGAAAGCATAATTACCAAGAAATAAGCACAAAATAAGCCAAAATAAGCACTAAGTTAACTGATATACACAAGACAATTTGAAAATCACTAGGCACCTATAGGCTTATTTTTAAGCATCAAATAAGCTACAAACTGAAATGAACTATGGAGCTAACAAGTAGAGTGGTGGGATTTTCAAAGTCCAAGCTCATGCACTTTGGTGCACTGAGGAGCTTATGAGGGGCTTATGAAAAAGAGACCAGTTAACTGTTTATGCAGTTAACACCAAAATGGGACAAAGTTTAAGCTTGATGCAGGCTTATCTAACAAGCTGCAAAGTGAAAACTAAAGCTTGGGACTTTAAAAGGGCTAGGTCAGCTACACAAAAAGCTAAAAGTCACAAGGTAAGGCCAACTAACAAGCTATCTGTGAGCTTATCAAGATGGATCGCACAACTGTACGTGGCACCATGTTGACTTTTAAGAAATGATCTAAGTTGACTAAACTGAATTTTAACTTAAATCTACTAACTGATTAGGTAATATTAAGCTAAAGTGAGATTAAATTATGCTAAGTTAACAAGTTATGAACTACTGTGGTGAGTTTGATACTCTCATTCCTAACAGTGATCAAATGGTGTGAGATTAAAGAGTGATTTGACTTTTTATGCAAATGACCACTGGTTTTCTTTGGTTATCTGAGTTCTTAGACTATAGTGTGACATGTATCAAGTATAGACAACAACACAACTGACCTTTAACTCGCTTAACGAACAAATCCAAACAGTCCTTTAGAAGACTGTTTTGGTACTTTTCAAAGCAAAATACTGATTTGGACCATGCTAGGGATTACAGACTTTATATCATCATAATATAAGACTAAATAACCAAGAAACAACAAGCTAATAACATGAAACTCAAATATGGCAACTATTCTATTTTAACTGTTACAATAAAAATTTTATAAACTACACATTAAAAAGAGCAAGTAACTGGTTTTAACACTTAATTCTACTTAACTGTGATTAATGAACATGAACAAACAGAGAATTAAACTAATGAGCAAACCAAATAGTGAAATGCTAAAATAGCTTAAAAGAGCTTACAACTGATTCCAACCTAAAAGTGAGAACAAGGCACAAAGAACAGATCCTACGTAACCTCCACAGGTTCACTAACACATTCCCATCCAAAGATTCAAACTGCTTCAGCTTTCTTCTTCATCTCTTGTGATTTTTGAATTTTTGCTAATTTATTTGTATTATTTTTTTTTTTTAATTTTTCTCTTTTTGTAACTAAACAGAGTTTTAAGGTTAATAAAAGCCTGAATAAGCTTTCTGGAAGCTTATGTGGGCTTATTCAGTTCTTACTAACAACTAGCAACATCATTAGAATACTTTAAGATTTTGAACAAAAGTGAAATTTGCATAACATGA
The DNA here is from genome assembly GCA_910596185.1 of Chrysanthemum makinoi. NCBI lineage: Eukaryota > Viridiplantae > Streptophyta > Magnoliopsida > Asterales > Asteraceae > Chrysanthemum > Chrysanthemum makinoi. Next base: position 255,432,590 of record OU343219.1, read on the forward strand.
AAACTGAACTGAAAATTGAAATTGATTGTTTCAAAAGATGCACAATGCATTAAGATTGCTTAAAAAAGTACTTGGAAACTTTAAATTACACTGGAATTTAAAAGTACACTAAAACGATCTATACTAAACTAAGCTACACTACTTTTTACTACTGCTCTTCCATCTCTTCTTCTATCTTTCTTTATAGACATCCAAAAGTTTCCCACTGGCACTCTGAGCATTTCCCACCATTTTCCAGCCATTGATGTGGTCAAACGAATCTTGGCCATCAAATTTGCTTTTGGCGCCAAAAGTCACATAAGCAGGTTTTTTGCATTAAATGCTCCTTGGGAGGATATGGAGGTGGAGGGGGACAGGATGTGAAGCGGGGGTGATAAGGTTGGTGAGGTGGAAAGTGGTAATGAGCAGGTGGAGGGGGGTGAGTGCTAACAGGTGTTGAGGAGGAGAAGGAGAAACAGTGGCGCGTATTATTTTGATTTAAAAGGTGGGTCGGGTTGAGGTATTGGGCCAAGGGTAAACCGGGTTGGTGGGTTTGTGTTTTGGACTTGGGTTTAATAATAACAAAAGGTCCATTTGGTTTGATAAACAACAAGGACCAAAGGTGTAATTTAGCCAAAGTTGAGGAGCTGATCTTGAACATTTTCCAAAGCTCTCATAAGGACTAAAACTGCCAAGTAATATTAGTACAAGGACCTTTGTTGATAATTTCCGTTTTTATAAATCCAGGGACCAAAATTGTCAAGTTTGAAACTTGAGGGACCAAACATGTAAATTCTCAAAAGTTTTATCATAAGGACCATTTTGTCATTTATAAATAGTACAAGGTTAAAATTTAATAATTTTCACTTTTTAAATTAACCAAGGACTATTTTTGACATTTTCCAAACTTGAGGGACTAAAGTTGTCATTTTGTGATTTTTAAACTTTAAAAGGTTTGATTTGACAACTTTTGAATCCTATGGACCTTAAATGACTTTTTACAAGTTTTTGAATTGACCAGGGACTAATTTTGACAACTTTTATAACTTGGGGACTAAAACTCCAATTATGCAAACTTGGTACGTTTTTCATCGATTTTGATGTTTTGCATTTAAAACATATAAAACACTTGTTTGTGATATTCTTATCATTTTGAAGCAAGTGTTTTCAGATGTTTTTGGCATTCTAACAGTACAAAAATGATGAGTATTTAGACACTCATCAACCATTCCCATGTTATTGATCGACAACGGACTATTTAGAATAACTTAAGTTATTCAAGGATTTAAACATGCAAATACATGACACAATATTATAAATGAAATTAAACGTATACCGTACTTTAATTCATTATAAATAATAATTGTTTAACATCCTTTATCCAAATACTAAATAGATCAATGCATGATAATACTAGTTAATGAATTTTGCCACAAGTCATGAAAATCATACTTGTTGACAAGGCATAATTTCAATTAACTTTGATCTATAGGAATTTTGAGAATACTTATTTCAAGAATTCAATAAGTGAATTTCTTGTATATGTTTAAACATATCTTGATATTGTCATATCATTCCATAAGGTGCGTGATAACCTGAACCACCTTTATATGACAATCATCTTTCAAAACTTTTAAAGTTTAAAGTATTCTTTATTCTTTAATGTATGATGCAACTATGCTCTTAGTTGAGCATAACTAGTCAACATGGTCATCATCAAGGATACCGTGACTAGAATTGAGTGTCATCTTAATTATACTAGCATCATTGTGTACAACAATATGCTCTTTAAATATCCGTAAACTTTTGAACAGTTCTAGTGTAATGTTGGTGCCTACCAAAACTCAAGTTTGTTGGCAATGACAATTATGAAACAATTGTCATATAATCATCCATAGAATCTAGGAGCATCTCCAGATTGTGGAATGTGATTCTAAATCCAAACATATTCCTTTAAAATATTTATTACACTAACAACTTTCAATATTGTCAAATCATCTTGTAATCAAGCATGACACAACAACTTTATACACAACATGATGTTCATGATAAATCTTCAAGTTAAACTTTAAGATCTCATCTATCTTGTCAAAGATATGTATTCATCATGTTCTATTTGACTCATTTATTTACCGCATATGTTTATAATAATAAACATATATTCCAAGGTTGTATATATTATTTCCAAATCTTACAAACGAAGTTTCATTCCCAACTAAAACTTAATTTAAGTGGAATGTAGTTGCCCATACAACATATAAGATTTAAGAAAAATAAATAATACTCCCACTAGCTTTCAGGAATACTTATGAGCAATCTTATTCTAATTATTAAATCAAACATGGATTTAATATTAAAAATAAGAATCATCTCCTAGATGCATGCATATATCCATTCATGGATTCTTGCACTCTGTACATATTCAAAGATTATTTTAATTTATAAAACTACTTTGTATTGCTCATCGTCCTCGCTAAAGTAATTTCATAACAAAGAGTTTTGATATTCATTGTCAAAATTTCATATCAATGAAACTAAGTATGACAATTATAATATTTATACTTCAATTTAATGTATCTAGGAAAGAATATTCAATCATAGTTAATTGCTTAAGTATGATTGATATTATTATCACTAGACATACATTAAATACATGTACAATATTGTCCATATGATTTCTACACAAAGATTTAAACCACTAGGGTTTCCATCCTTTGAAGAAACTCATTTTCATTTATTAAGATAAATCAAGTATCTAAAGTTGATTATCTTTATCGACAAAGATCTCTACATTCATAGTATGATTGATTTTCCACAATTCAACATTTGGTAAATTTATCATTATGATTAACATGCTTACCATGATCATGTAACTCATATTCCTCAAAGATATTAAATATCGAGATATCCTTACGGATCTATGAATGACAATTCCATCATATTAAGGTCTATCATTTTCATGTTTAGCCTCATCATGATATTTGCTAGTGCATTTTAGAAGATTATGTATTTTGTAATTCAATCTTTCAAGATCTAAACAAAACTCCCACTTGCCTTTAAAAATTTAAAGATTACCTTTAAATAGTTTAGCAAGTAGAGCAACAATACATTGTTCTCTTTTGGGATATTACAAAAAACATTGACAGTTCCTAACATTAGTTTGTTACAACTCACTCTATAAGTAGTTTAACAAATTCAGAACTTCATTTATAAGACTTAATGTGATTCATCACATTTCATAAACAAATGGTGTCTTATCAATCTTCTAGGTTGGAGTCTTATTGAGTATATTCAATCTATACTCAATCTACTAACCTTGATAACTTTTGGAAGAAACTATAGTTATGTTGAATCAAACAATACCAATAGATTTTGATTCTTCTAACTGAACATACCATAAAACTATGGTATTTCCTTAGAATTAATATTGTAAGATTAATCTAACAATATTTAAGATAACCATCTAGTCTTTGGTTTATCATATTTACCAACACAGTAAAACTTAATGGTACAATAGAATTACCAAGTCAATTGCATGTATTATAACACAAGTATTCTTGACCAAGTCAAAAGATATAACAGTTATAATCCCACTATACGTTATAAGTCTTTGATCAACTCATTGACTTCATGCATATGTCTTAAAACATAGCAAGTTAACGTCTTACTTTATATTCTAAGTCTTGTATTAAAAGACTTCATGTTTGTGACTATACAAAATCATAAACATTTATAATTAAAGTAATTATGAACACCGGCTCGAGTTTCAATTAATATTTCAAGTTAATATTTACTACATATATTTAAGTCATTCAACGAATACTCAAATTCAAGGTAGTATTAGATTACTTCATTTAATTATGTCATTCCATGAAATGTTCCATGTAAGAAACTGCAGAATCATCCATGCTCGTTCTCACGACACGTGGATATTTTACCTTGGGCTACAATCTAGTTCACGTTCTCACGTAACATAAATTGTAACTACAAGTGTTTCTTAAATACTGAATGACATAAATATTTAAAATAAAGTAGTATTTGTTATCATCTTGACGCATGTTCTTAATAGGGCAATCATACATATTTAAATGTATACTTCCTATTAGAACGTTATTCTCTTACTTTTCAGTCAAGAGAATTCATTTAAATCACATTAATATGTATTGTACCTTGCACACAATAAAGATTTCTCCCACTTGTGCATGGAACAATATCATGTAACATATAAACAACACGATACACGTTCGTTTATTTGATTAATATGATTTGTGTCATAGATATAACTAGTAGATATAGGACTATATTGATTTGCAAGGAAACGCACATGACAATCCTTAAAAAACATAAGTGCCTACAATTGGAAAGTAATTATCTTTGAAGATAATCTGGTTACTACACAGGAAATAAGGCTTGTAGCTCCCACTGAATTAGAAATCATTAAAACAACTTCTTATTCAGTAACACAAATGCTCCCACCTGAATCGACAACATTGTAAGTGTTGCATAACCAGTGAAAACAACTTGCTTGCTTTTACTTTCCTACACCTTTAAAGAACCATACGTAATCATTACTAGAGTACTAAAAGGTGTATTCTACTCTATGAATAATGGAATATCCATCAATGTTATTAACTCGAAAAATTTGGTATGCAATTTCTTTCTTAACAGGCCTACCATCCCATACGGTATGTAGTACCCTTAAAGGCTAAAGCAAAACAGCTAGATAAAATGCTAGTTTGCCTTTTACCAATTTTTGCTGTAATTAGTCTAGCTTCTAATCTAGTAACTCATATACATGTTTTCCAGTTAACCAACATTCATGTTGTTACAAAGGATTCATTCACCAAATGAGGGTAATTAAATCTTTATGGAAAATAAGATGTGCAATTCATTGCTAAGAGTTACATTAGAATTTAGACAATTCAAATGTTCCTATTATACCTTTCTCATTCATGAAAAGGAATAGGATTGAGTCTCATGCTTCTCCCATGGAAAAGATATTTCGTTTGTCTTATCAAGAATTATTCTCGATCAAACATTTGTTTGAAAGCAGAATGGATCAATTTACTATTCAAAGACTAAACCACGTTTACGGTTAAATGTTGCATTTATACATTCAAAAGAATTACAAAATTCAATTTTAGTATTTTCGATAATTAACCTTTTCAATAAAATTAAATACCCATGGTTCATAAACATATAACCATTTAATTTTCACTTGAAAACTAGGATCCAAATTGTCATAATTTCATTACGTCAGTTGATCTGCTAGTAATGAACCTTATACAAAGTGGTAGAGCTTTTGCTCAATTGCCAATTTCAATTGCAATTCCTAGATTTATGGGATTTACATATAGCCAATTTCAATTGCCATGTAAACATGTTTTATCCCATCTTATGCCTTGAGTTGCCAGTTCTCACTACAAAACTCAATTAAGTTGTCCAACTTAAGAAACTGAAAAATCGTCCATGCCCGTTCTCACGACACGTGGACATTTTACCCTTTGATTACGATTTAAGTCACGATCTCACGCAAATAAAAGGTAATCTTAGGTGTTTCCGTTTCGTTGGATGGCATATAACTTAATTTAAAGGGTAATAGTTTTGATGTTAAATCAAATATGTACAAAGATGTCATGCATTCATCTTTGTAGCATAGTTTTTATTAAAACATTTATATCTTGTTTTAATGTATAAGCTTTTCATCATCAAACTTTAATTGAGATATTGGGTTCACCAATCAAGAAATTTAGTGTTAATTATCATCCATTATACCGTACTTTTGCATAAGTGTAAACACTTAGTGTTTCGGATAATTACCACCGAAGTGGCGCATGGAATTAAAACTAATTCGCCCTTAAGATGAGCTTGCACATTTAATGGCTTACTAAGTTGCTCCACTCGAACTTACAGAGGGCAGAGGACCAGGTACGCGCTAAAGCACAACCTTAGACATCCTTTCAGTGTGACTGTGTGCACTTCTTTAAACCCCTTTTATTAGTTCATTCTCATGGGTGAGCCTTTCAGACCATTTGTACCAAAGTTATCAATCAATTAAACGATTATGATTACTATTCTTAAAAATACATGTTTCACCATTGTTTAGGTCAGTTTATTTTCTTGTAAAAATACCCTTGTTACATATAACAAACAAGCAAGTATTTATAAAAATAAACAAATAAACAATGAATGCATAACAAATAAAAGTCATGCATATCAAATAGCCACATGCAAACGTTTTTGATAAATCCTATTAATAACCAATTCTAGATCTGTCAATATGAATATATTTAATTAAGACTTTCACCCGTTTTCATCTATGTACAAGGTGAACCACATGCATCGATTCATCGATTACGCAAGTCAAAATTAAATACATACCACATAGCACATAATTGATTAAATTAATAATTATTGAGGTCTTCCCCAATTTTAGATCTATCAAAAATTAGTGTATATCACTTAAACATGAAAGACATACAATAAAGCAAATCCATGATAAAACATGCAGATAATTATCATGGATATAAAATTACACTTAACAATTAATGCAATTAATCAAAGTTACGCATATACACATAAAGTTGCATGCATCTTAGGGTTTCTAATCCAATTAAAACAATAGTTTACAAAACCCTAATTAGGGCACCAAAATAAACGCCCCCCCTCAAAATTAGGGTTTAGGTTTTGCAAACCCTAGATCTAAGCATACAAATAATAACACATTCATGTTTATTTTAATTATGTGTTTCAGTAATTAATTACTTGTTATACAAGGCTCGTGATGCCACTGTTGAGTTTAAGATGTATAAAATACAATAAAACATAAAGACATCAAGAGTACACAGCGGAAGACTTAAGATCATAACAAATAAATTAATTAACTGAAAGTATGCGTAACGTACCTCTTGCGAATGTCAAATCCCTCGAGCAAAGCAAAACAAAGAAGTATTTATTGGTGTAAGAATAATGTCTTACAACCACGTTCTTGTACACACGAATTAACCAAACGAATCAAGCGATTGCTAGATCTAACACAAGTCCTCGTTTAAGAAAAACGAAACCAAACTCCCTTACTTTGGGGTGTTCGGCCGATTATAGGACAAGATAGAGGAGAGGAGAGATCTAGGGTTAATTCAATGCACAAGTGTATGAAACCCTAGAACCTAACCCTCTTTATATACTAGTAGGGAAACTTTCGGAACAAGTTAGGTATTGGGTTGAAACCCATTACCCTTTGGCCGGCCATGTAGACAAGCCCAAAGAGAACCCATAAATTTTTTCCAAGTCTTCCATTTCTAGTCCTTCTCTTTTCATTTTAACGGTCGTTAGTCATTTTTCCGTTAAATACTTAACGATCGTTAACCGGACTTAATGTGCAATAATTAATCGTAAACATAAACATTAATTATTAACTTTAATTCTCATTCGCTAATGTGTGCAATCCCGTGGTCACGAGTTCGAATCCGGACATTCACATGTTTGTAAATATATACATTTCCAACAAAAACAAAATTCTAAAGCTCCATATACATGAATTTTCGTCCAACTTGTTTGATAAACGCCATTGATTCCTTGATCTTTCGTGTTGTTTTGTCACGTTCGGTGGTACAAATTCCTTTGGTTACTGTACTAGACGGTGAGTCTGTTTTAAAGGAATCGTGTCAAACACGAGCTTTAGTTTTTAATTGATTAAACAATATCCTCAATTTTACTAGTAACTTCTTTATTTAAATACTGAATTCGAGTCTGTCTTTTGATCCATTTATCTGGGGTTTTTTAATTATATACATTTTATTGTTTATTTAATTCGTATTTTAAATAGAACGTATATGTTTCCTATACGTTTTGCATCTTTAAAATAAGAGTTCTCTTAGACAAATCATTTACTTTCTTTTAATTTAAGCTCAAAATGTTTATTTTATACACTTCAAAAATATCGATGGTATCAATTTATTTTATTTTATATACTGATAGTATAATAAACAGAAGATATTCTTAAACACCACCTACTTATAAGATAATGCCTTATATTTAATTTAATGATCATCAACCACTCTTAAGACTATTTTCTATGATGCAATCCATAAAACACTAGATGTCAAATTTATATTTGCTTTTAAATTTCAACGCCCATAAAAAAGAAGTTCTTGACAAAGACACAATATATAAGTATCTAACACGTCGTCTTTAACGTAATCATACTATATTAAATTTTCAGCCGTATAACAACACTTAACGTGACGAGTATTGTTTGTTTTCTTTTTATGTTATGCGTGAGTGCCTAATTTATTGATTATTGTTGAGTCAACTCGCAGTGTAAAACTTATATATACTTCATTGGGACAACATTTAAGGTTAATTTCAACCACGTAATTATGTTTTACGTAGTGGATTCGGCTATTACAGTTTATATAATAGCATGTAGCTCGAAATTCTTTGTTCAAAATAAAGTGAGTTATCATATCATAAGAATTAAATTTTGTGAGGTAGATGTTAGTTACATTGTTATTCATGTTATTTTCATACTCCAGATCATGCATATTGTGAATTTGTGATGTATATTAGTTAAGGGTAATTTCGCATGTGGTTTCACTCGCGACTTGTGAGATGCTTTATTTGACCAACCACAATGCATGTTTATAGGGAAGTAATATTGACATGACAAAAATTGATGTAAATACCACATATCACGCATTTAATGTATATGTTACAACATTGTATATGCATAATTGTGGTGTGCAAGTTAATTTATGTGGTGTCAATATCAACTCCTATGTTTATATGGATGTTCATGGTGACATAGATGTGAGATGGCACAACAATATAAATTGGACAAGTTTTACAGAGGAAGGAAAAACAAAGTTAGTCTATATAAACTTAGAGGCTAAGGTATGGTAACCCTACACGGGGCGTTATGCTCATGTGGCACAGTGTTATAACATGTTACCACAACGCCCCCATTATATTCAATGACGTTAAGCCCTGTGTTGTTGTATCAACGCACGTTGAAAGGAAAAAACTCTTTTTTTTTGGTTTAATTTGATTTTTTTTGTGTTTTAATTGGTTTATAGTGGGTCTCAAAAAAGATGTGTTATTAGTGAGGGGGTATTTTGTTGTGTTTGTGTTAAAAATGAGAAATACTAAAGTGGCGAGCATCACTTTTTAGTGTTAATGATGTTAACACAACTAACACTCTTAGAGTGATGGGTAAGGTAACATGCAAATGCATGTTAAGGTTTAACATGTCGGCGTTAAGGCATGTTAACCATACCGTGTCCCAAGTTAAGGTGTGTTAACGTGCCCACTAAATGAAGGGCTGTTTTTGTAAATTGTTGGTGAGTTAAGGTTTAACTTGAGGTAAGTTATGATAAGGCTGTTTTTTTGTTGAGTTAAGGTGAAATGTTAAAGTTGATGTGACGCTGACGTGACAAGTGTTAAACCTTAACCTTAGGTTACCACATCTTGTGCTCTTATAGTATCTACAATGCATAAAGTCTTTAAGACTTGATGCATTTAATGAATAATACATTTAATAACTAAAGCTTGTAGGAAAAACTTGAGGTTTATCAAGTCTTTGTTAAAAAAACTTTATAAAAAGCTATTATTGTAATGCATAAAACCCTTTCAAAAGATTTTTTAAAATAGTAAAAAGTTTATCACAACTTACTGCATTGCTCATGCTCTTAGGAGAGAGAGTGTCTAAGTTACAATCACCCATTTTACACTCATTTACAAAAATATAAATCTAATATAATATGAGGTCCGGTTATTGAATTTTACAAGGTTCTTAGAGTAAAATGAGCAAGTTTACAGATGTTGAGGTTTATAAAAATCTGACATGGTGATGCTATTAGGTCATGAAAGTTTATAGTATTGGAGATGCTCTGATATCAGTTCTAACTATATTATATATTCCACTGATCATTTTTCAACTTATTACAATTAATATTCGTATTATATTCCGAATCTTACGCTTAAAAAAATATATGACATTTTTTTTAATAATTCGTGTTTAGCTAAAATATGTGTCGTTCATTTCAAGAATGAACAATTCCATATTAAAAAAACGGGTCATTATTTTCGTACCAGGGTAATTGCTACTTGGGGTTGGTTATTGGTACTCCTCTTAAAATGCAAGTAATATTTCTCTAAATCTATTTTATTTATTTTTATTATAAAACTGTGAAATAAAAAAATGAGACATAAAGTATAAAGTTTGATAAGTAAAAAGTAGTAAAACACAAAAGATACGAAGCATAAAACTATAAAAAAAAATTGTCTTAGTCCGTTAATAAAGTGAGTAAAACTGCCAAAAAATGTGCAGAACAAAATTTTTAAAGTTTAACAAGTTAAAGATAACAAAAGTAAAAAAGAAACGGAACAAAAAAGCATAAAACTATTTTTTCTAGTCAATAAAGTAGATGTTGAAAGGTATTAATTGTATTAATGTTGTAAGAAATACCAATAGTACCACCCTTAGTAGTTATTTTATCTCCTTCGGTCTTATCCAAAGATACAACTAGAACTACTGCTATTAATATAGTCAAGATTTTTAATGACTTCGTTTACAAATACAAGTAAACAAAAACATAATTTACCAGTATTTAAAGCACAAATAAATCTAAAAACACACTATTCAACATCTACAATTAATACGCTAATAAAAACACATCTTTACGAACGCCACCACCATCGAAGTATTCATAACCCATCATAAATATTTACTTGATACTTGATTACTGATACTACCGAACGCCACCACCATCGAAGTATTCATAACCCATCATAAATATTTAAGAAGTAACACTTCGATTCAATACATAAAACATTTTAAAGAAAGATAAAAAAAAAAACAAAAGTGTTTTGTAACCTATCTTTGTTTCGATTTACAAAACAAAATACAACAAACAACGAACCTACCAGCGACCTTGTGCTTTTGTCTTCGTTCGTATAAATAAAATAAAAATATGTGTATTTCGGCTTTGATAAGAAATGAACGACATACGTGTATTTGTTAATTCGTGGTTTATTCGGCGTGGAAACGAAAAAATAGTGTTGCGTTTTCTGAGTGTGATTTGTGTTCGATTTGATTAAGAAAAGGAAATTAGTGCTGCGTTTTTTGTTGTAGGTTGAGAGAAGAAATTTTGTTGTATGTGTTGTGGCTGCACAAAAAAGTGATTCAGGTTTACCAGTATTTAGAGATTTTATTTATTAAAGAGTGAACTTAGGGTGTGCTTATTGGATTGAATCATAAGTATTGGGTAAATGGACTTCGTTTGGTCATAACTAGATATTCGTTCAAATGGTATGGCTTGTGTAAATTAAACAATGGACGAATATTGGTTATCTATAAGGGACGAAATTTTGTGTAGTGATCATAATTAAATAGTTTGTTTTTTACTTAAACATCTCGTTATTTGTAAAGTTATTGTCACAAAATGTATATAGCTAAAAAATATTGCTCGCTAAAATTTTAATTACAAGATACCCGCCTTCATATTACACGGATACCCTGTTAATTACATTGGATAAGTAAAAGTGTTGGAGAAATATTATTAGTACTTTGATGAGTAATAATATTTTAACCGACTAGGAATAGGAAAGCGTAATGGAGACCGCTAGTGAGTGAGTGAGGTAGATGCATGTTGGGTGCACGTTACTAGATGCATAGCTCATTTTATTGTTTTAACATAATAATAAAGGTAATAATGTAAAATTATTGAGCCCCTTAATTTAAACATGCTGATGATTAGAACTCCAAATAATTGTAACTAACTCTATTTTAGTTTAAAGTAAATTTGCTAAGGAAACTTTTGTTACAGCCTTCATGATGTATAGATTAGATGATTTCAAATAGAGATTTTTACAAAAATATTGTCACATTAATCAAAACAAACAAACAAACCATATTTCACCATTTTAAATGAACCCTTGAATTAATCTAGACATTGTCAGTCAGCAACACATGTTATTCGTTGTCATCGTATCACAAAAAGATAGTACTTGAGACTACCAAATGAATCGTTTCTTAATGATATCAAATGTTGTGTGAGAAACAATTTAATCAAAATAGTTGTGGATTCAAATAATACTTATAACATATAAGATAAATTTATGATGTATATGTTGTAAGATAGTTAGTTGTTGTTCAGATATATCTTATACGTGTATTTTGTTAATGGAATGAAGCTACTTGCGGGGTAATATATACTTAAAAGGTAGAGAGAAAAGAACCAAAATGTTGGCCTAGCTATCATTTCTTTGTAAATGTGTAGTGTATCTTTAAAGAAGAGTTACAAATAAAGTTTGAGACGTCTACGATTAGACCAATAATGTACTAGACATAAGACATCACGCTTACAGTTTAAAATATTAAACTAAATGCTAACTTTATGAATTAGTGTATTCTACTTTCTATTGAGATCTTATGAAATGTCCAATAAACATTGATTTTGCAACAAGCTATTATGAAATGTAGATGTAGAATATCATTATACGTCACAATGTACGGACTTATTACCTTATTCATAATTGTCCAAATTTATACTATGAACAATATCATGATGTCTTTACTTATTTTCTAAAAAAGTAGGAGTATTGATTTGTTGGTAAAAAAAATCTAAATGCGATCTCTTAAAAAGTCATCCTTTTATGTCATTGCTCATTGGTGGTATTGATTCTATATTTTGACGGTATCAAATTGTACCTTTTGCATTTAAATCGTAGTACGATTAGTTTGAGTTTTACTGTAGACAATTGATTGTTGCATTTTTTTTCCAAGTTAAAATATTATATTACATCATACAAGATCTTATTTAGACGTAAATCATTATTATCATTTATATATGGTTAGAGTATCTAACGCGGTTAATGGTAAGCTATTAAGGATTTTATGTTTTTATCTGTGTGTATTGCGATAGAGATTTGTTAACAACAATCTTTGTTTAAACATTTCATGTTTAACAGCACATACCATGTTTAAACATTTGTTAACAATCTTTGTTTAAACATTTCATGTTTAAAAAATTAACATTTAATGATCTTTAAATATTCTATATTTAACAGCACATGCTATATTTAAAATGATTAAAAGTGTATAATTATGAAATACATGTGTTCATTAAATTTGTTTTTTTATATATATGAAATGGTTAAACAACATACAATGAGTTGTTGTTAGCAAATCTCATTGCAATATAATGATATACAAAGTCACATGATCAATGTGGTTCATATTTTCATATGCAAAATAAGGTTGAGATCGGATCTCAATCGTTTGTAATATGTTTGATCTCTATGAACATTACTATTAATGTTTTTCTACAAATGAAATAACGAACTTTGCTGAAAAACCTAATTTTATTTTTGATTGTGAGATAACATTATTAGTCATGTTTATATAAACTTAAAAAATCTCGATCCTTTGTAATATTTCTTTGACGCACAACACTAATTCACTAATCATTAGCTACTACTACTATCACATTAATTTCACTTCTTAAATTCTAGGGTTAATGTTATAAAATAATAACATATTTTTCAAAATCCATTTTAGTTATAGAACTTATTGTTGTGGTGATTTATAATGATTATTATTTTTTTGAATTTTCATCCGGTAACTGATATAATCGTTCAAGATATATAATATGCCATAAGTCATGCTCAAATATTGAAAAGCTTTGATATTTTTCACCGATTTGTTAAAGAAACGAGATAAAAATAATAAAATACGATAATTAGATAGTTTTCTCTTTTTCATAACTCGTCGCCATACTTCAACATTTAGGTATAACTTACGTTATGTAAGAGATTTTGATGAGTTATACCATCGTTTGTTGAAAAAGCGAAAAAGAAAATAGCAATTATGACTTACAAATGTAAGTTAAATAACTAAAATGAATTAAAAGAGAGTTTAATTGCCAAACAAATAATTACAAAAAATATGTTACCTATGTTTTGACATTAACCTTAAATTTGACTAGACCATTTTTACCGCATTATATCTTACTATCACTAACGACTAACTTTCCTTAAAAAGAACCTTTCTCACACAATGAAACACCAAAAGAAACATAAAACGAAAAGAAAAACAGAAAAATTACTTGGAATAAATAAGCTCGTTAAGCTCCAAAGTAAATCAAAACACACGCCCGTTTATTTGATCTAAACACTATTAGGTTTCTAACTCTAAATATAACTACTCCGGAAACACTTAAACATTTATCTAAACATACTCTTTTACTCATTCCTCAACTCTTTAGATCACTGCACTACTATGTTATACAAAGAAGTGAAGAACATAAGGCCAATGCTAATGGTAAAGTTGCCTCCCAACCAACCGAGTACATGATCGCATTATTCTCATTAGTTCAACCGAACAATGACCGGTCACCTCCCAACCTTTTCAAAGTTATGGTTGGCCTGACAACCGCAAGTTTCAATTAGTTTGTGTGTGTGGTTTTCTTCTTATTTGTTTTTTGAGGTAACTTTTTGGTTGTGTTTGCGGTCGCTTTATTAGCAAATTGTGGTTGGGTGTAGGTTTAAAGAAAGAAAACTGATGTGTTGCTGATGTGACGAAGAGTAACTATAATATTTGTAGTTACCATTAGCATTGGCCTAAGCACAAATGGGTATCCGTCTTTTATCTACCAAAAAAACATAAAAAGAAAAAGAGAAAACACTATTCCCTAAATATCCCTAATCTTTAAAGTATTAGTTTCTTGTTAAAAAGTTAAAAAGTAAAGGAACAAATACACTTTTAAGTAAGGCGCTGAGATTAGTCAATACCATAAAACCAAAGGGTTCAAAATAAAACAACTAGTGGTCCCAATATCCATATTTACATTAACAGCCCATCAACTTTCAAAAAGAGCTATTTAACCCCCTTGTGTATTTATATCATGATTAGCTCCCCCACCTTGATCCTTTTGTGTTTCCCTCTTTCTTTTTTCCAAAAAATCACAAATACCCACCTGAAAAAAAAACCCAAAATTATCATTAAATCCAAATCCAATTTCATTTCAAATTTATCAATTTTGAAATACCCAATTTCTAGGGTTTCATATAAATTGGTTTAGTTTGAGTTTTATTGTAATGATTTTGTGTTGATTTGGATTTGTTTTTACAGTCAATGCGTCAGAAGAAAACTGGGTTTCAGATCGGCGATTCAAAATCCCCAAAATTTGAAGAAAAAAACCCTAATTTTGAATCAAGGTTCCCTCAAATTCAAATCGAAATACCTAATAAAAATCTAATTGAACAAAGACCCATTTTTAAAGATTTGAAAACAAACAAAACCCATGTTTCAGTTTCTCAGAAAAGATCAGTGATTATGAACCCCCAATTTGACCCTCATCATCACTCTTCTAGAAGGAGTTTAAGTAATAGTAATAAAATTTGTTGTTCATCTTCTGAAGCCCTTTTAGCTACTAAATCACTTGCTTTAAAAGTTTTGAAATTTACTCATGTTAAGTTTTTTTTAATTAAAGTGCCTTTTAGGGTTTTGATTTTGCTGTTTTTGCCTTCTATTTATTACTTTTCATTAAGTTATAGATCTTTTTATCTTTATGTTTTGTTTGTGATTGCTTTTTGTTGTGTTTTGTTGTCGTCTTTTACTAATATAAGTAGCTTTCATGGTACTAATTTGCCTTCTTTTCGGTTATTTGTAAGTCGAAATTTCCCAAGTTTGAAACTTTATAAATCAGATGATGTATCTAAAACAAACCCACAAGTAGTTTGGTCAATTGGGTCGAAACCGAAATTTGAGGAGGATTCGAATTCGGGGTATTTGGTTAAGGTTTATAGTAATGGTGATGTTTACGAGGGTGAGTTTTATAAAGGGAAGTGTTCGGGAAGTGGGGTTTATTATTATAATTTAAATGGGAGATATGAAGGTGATTGGGTTGATCAGAAGTATGATGGATTTGGTGTGGAGACGTGGGCGAAAGGGAGCCGTTATAGGGGTCAGTATCGGCAGGGGTTGAGGCATGGTTATGGTGTTTATAGGTTTTATACCGGGGATATGTATGCTGGTGAGTGGTTTAAAGGGCAGTGTCATGGTTGTGGTGTTCATACGTGTGAAGATGGTAGTAAGTATTCGGGCGAGTTTAAAGGTGGTATTAAACACGGGCTCGGTCACTATCATTTCAGGTAAAATTTTCACTCTTAACTTTGATAATATCGACAATCTTCGATTATTTATATGTTAGTGATCCACTAATATGCTTGTCTGTTACGTTTAATTGATTAGGTATGTTTTAGTTTGATATTTTGTTTAGCTTAGCTCATTTGAAACTCGATAATTATGCTTATGATTTTTAACTGCAACATGGTATAACTAGTACTGTTGCCGTATTTTGCTTATCTGCATTTTTTGTTACTAGAACGGGAATGATATTAATTTTTTTTTGTTTGTAAACTGTGTTTGATCACGTAGAATCAGAGTTGCAGTTTTGGTGACGAATAGGCGTGTGGTTGGAAATTAACACTGTTCAGTTTAAAGTTTTGAAATCTTGGCTCTGCATATCTAGATTTAATGAGTTTGATTATGGTTAAAAATTTTATCATATAATTGGTACCAATTTTGTAGGCTCATTTATGACTATTGATTAGCAATAATTTTTTGAGTTTAATATCTATAGTTATAACATCACCTTTTTTTGAAATAGTTAATGAACTGATGGCTTAAATGTCGTACCGTGCATATCCACTGATATAGTTTAGTGTTAGTTTGTATATATGCATAATCAGGAGTTTGTTGTTATGAGTATTACGGAGTATGATTTTTTTTTATTAGAAGTTGTTGAGTTTGTTAAATTGATGATGATTACATTTTTCATCTAGTTATGTATTTAATGTCTTTATAATGATTAATAATCTTAGCACTCCACCCTTCCAACAGAATTTGCAATTATATCCATTTTATGATGCCCCACAAAGATGTTAACATTCTACATACCTTAAATTACTTATTCACACATCATCATGGTTGCAAATATTTTATGCTATTGATCTGGTGCATTGGAGTTATTTTTATTTTAGACATTTAACCAAAGACAGTTGTGTTGAACAATCTACCCTGCTATTTACATTTGTATATAATTTGAGCTTATGTGATTACATGATGGTGCAGAAATGGGGACACATATGCTGGAGAATATTTTGCAGACAAAATGCACGGTTTTGGTGTCTACCGTTTTGCAAACGGACATCGGTACGAGGGTGCTTGGCATGAAGGAAGAAGACAAGGTTGTGGTATGTATACTTTTAGAAACGGAGACACTCAATCGGGCTACTGGGATAACGGGGTTCTCACTATTTCCACTTCTCAAAATACTTCACAAGCTGGATCATCATCTACTACCATTTCTCATGCCAAAGTCCTTAAAGCAGTCCAGGTAATAAATGTTCTCACTGGGACCCATTAACACACGCTTATCTAATCTCTCAAAGCAAAACAGTTAAATGAAAATGGTTTGTTATTTCAGGAAGCAAGGCGTATAGCTGAGAAAGCAGTTGCTGTAACTGACGTGGATGAGAGGGTGAACAGAGCTGTGACTGCAGCTAACCGCGCGGCTAATGCAGCAAGAGTGGCTGCTGTCAAGGCGGTCCAAAATCGAATGCATGATGTCATTGATGATCGACCACTAGAAATTGTCTGATTCTCATGTGTTTATTTGGGAAAATAGTCTCGCTGGGAGGTGCAATGAGGTGGTGCCGCCTGGAACCACAATCAGGTTAGGATATGGAAACGTACTGATTGAGGAGCAAATGGCATCCTTCTTTCTTCCGGCTACAAATAAGTATATGTTTATATGTGATATGCTGCTACTATTAGTATTAGGTTTATGAATTCGAAGGGCACTAAAGTGCCACTTGCCTTTTTTTCCAATGTAACGTAATCGTAAGGGTATCTGAGGAAGGGGGCTCATTAAAGCGTATAATACTGCTGCATAGCCACTAAGATTCATGAGAGAATTAGGAGGCCTTTTTCATGTCCTTTGCCTCTTTTGTTCAAATGTAAAATGTAAATGCTTGTGTCTTTACTCGAAGAAGATTAAACTTAACATAGTTAGTAGTGTTGTATTTGGCTTCTATAAATCTTATCTTTTTTATGGGGTTTTTGATAATGTCATACACTATCCAGATCTAGTGTGTGTTGTGCATATAATGGGTGTGGAGCTATTTGTTTTCAACTATTTAAAAAGCTTTGAGAAGTCTTGTCTAAGCCAATTATATGGTGATCGAATGGCGATCCTGAAATGTAGCCATGTAGGTCTATCATGAGAATTGTGGTGGTTCCCGCATCTGGGTCATATGATATGTGCGTAACAGATATGTATGCCGTATGGTTGGTTTAATGATTGGTTTATTCGTGTTTGGTCCCGTGTTGACAGGAGCGTAGCTCCTTTACCTTCTCTTTTTGAATTAAAACATTCCTTGGAGCTGATAAAATGTAGCAAATGTCAAATTATACTTTTACTACTACGTATTTCAATTTTCAAATGTGTCCTTTTAGAAATGTAAAATTCAAGCATTTTTGTGTTCGTAGCAACGGTAAATATGAGCAGTCAATTTTATATACAATGAGCAGAATACATTATTTTGATGCAAGACGGTTGTACTAAGAGGCTTGGGCCACGCATGGTCTACTTTTTTTTTACACATTTCACGCGTGAATCACCACTAGGATGGTCGAAGAATACTCATTCGAGCAACAAAGGAAATCGTTGACCTACACGACCGAATGAATTGAAACATTGTGTGTACGCGTAAGCGTGTTTAAGTGTGTTGTGGGGTATATGTGTGTGTGTTTAAATTGTGGTATAGATAAATGGTAAAGAATTCGTACTCACTAGTCACTACAGTGGTAAATGTCATGTAGAGGTGAATAGGTGATAGAGAGGAGGGATGATGTGACGCTAACCGGAGTTTGTGAGTTCCATTACACCCACCCTAACCAAGAACAAAAACATTTTAGGCTCAAAAGCTAACAAAAGAATGCCTAAAAATCAACTCCTTGGTAAAAATTTAGAAAATATCGCCTCACTTCGATATGCCATGGGTTTCCAAATAAAAACTTTAAACTGATTCAACAAAAGGAGGATATCCAACAAGGTTTGAAAACTTAAACAGATAACTTTGACATGAAAGTATAATAATCATTTGAACTGATAAAACTATGCGTGCTCCTGAAAACAGATGAGCTCCTTAACTCTCGGTCTGCTCCCTTAGCCTACGGATTGTACTCCTCACTGTCACTGCACTTGCGGTACTGTTGCACAAAAGAACATGAAAAACATAAGTAGGTTGCAAGGTGATGCTACAGGTAGACTTATTGAGGGAGCAAATAGGATTGTTACTTACTTCAAAGTGTAAGCACCACCGCATACTGTGTTTTCAAGTAAATAAATTTAATAACAGATGGCCAGAAGAAACAAATATACTGAGAAACTGTACTAAGCACAAGAATACCTTGCCGCAGAATTCACAGAAGTACTTGCTGTGCTGGCTGACTTCCATTTTCTTGATCTGCTTTCGCAAACTAGCACCATATCGGGTACCTGGCAAGAGTCAAAAGCATTGTAAGAAATTTGTTACATTAGCAAACTCGTATTGGTTTGAGCTATATAATAAAACGCTATCCTACACCCAATGTTTAATAACGAGCGACACACTAATTTAATATATGACGTGTGGACATATATCAGCCTAAAACAGTAGCATTTATATTACTAGCCTATATCGACAAGCAGTAATACTGCAGCAAAACACAACGATAACGAAAAAAAGAAAGGAAAGACAACGCTTACCGTACTTTCCAACGATACCAGCCTTCTTTGTCCTCTTTGTCTGCAATTCACATTTTATTAGATGACCATTAAACCATAAGCATAAGCTAAAGGGGTGTTTTTTAGCTTATATAGTGGGCTTATAGCTTATTTGGTTTTCAGCTTATGTTTTATGAGCTCATTTTTTTGTGGCTTATTTTGAAACTTTTCTGCTTATAC
Source organism: Chrysanthemum makinoi (assembly GCA_910596185.1). Lineage (NCBI taxonomy): Eukaryota > Viridiplantae > Streptophyta > Magnoliopsida > Asterales > Asteraceae > Chrysanthemum > Chrysanthemum makinoi. Next base: position 255,452,581 of record OU343219.1, read on the forward strand.
AAGCTTATTATGACATGATAACATTATATAAATTTCAAAATAAGCCACAAAAAATGAGCTTATGAAACATAAGCCGAAAACCAAATAGGCCATAAGACCACTATATAAGCTTAAACAATGCATAATAGAAGAGAGGGTATTTACCATTTTGCAAGAAAACAGGTCTCAGCAGCAGCAGGTTAGACGGCAGAGCTCAAACCCTAAAACTGTTGTTTTCTATTTTTATACGCACTCACTTCTTGGATTTTGATTTAAATTAATAAAACAATAACACTTATTGTATTTATTAGTTTTACCCGAGAAAAGTTATTAACAAAAATGTTAATAAAAGTTGGGTTTTGCTAACAAATGATCCTGGTCACAAGTTAATGTGTAATTAATAAATAAAAAGTTTTTATTTTAACCAAAAATGCATTTAATACACATTAAATAAATTGATAAACTATCATATTTGAACATAATTTAAGCTTAAATAAATGAAAACATTCCTTTTATTAACCCTTTAACACGTGTCCACTGGCATAGGTTAGCAAAACCCATAAAAGTTACGTAGCATCGGAATTGCTCAAATATATTTTCTTAACCCGACAATTAACTATCTCACATTTGTATACATCACAAATCTACTCACATGTGTTAAGCCGGAGTTGAACTCACAAACCATTTAATTGTGAAGCTTCTCACATAATGGTTGTGTTTAGCTAAGGGGCTTATGAGGCTTAAATTTCAAAAGCCTCTCTATAAGCCTCGTTTGGCGTAAAGGCTTATAAGGAGCTTTTGAAATTATAAGCCCAAGCCTCAGCCCCAGCTAAAAAATGAGGCTAAAATTTTTATAATCTCTAAATAATATAAGCCTCATTGGTACCAAATTACTTCATTACCCACAAAAATATCTAATATATACATATGTTAATTTAATTAAATGTCATTTTTAGTAATTTTATAATAATAAACCCCAACTTAAGCTAATTTCCCAAACAAGTTTATAAAAATAAAAATTCAGTTTCGGCTTATAATATAAGCCCCAGCTCCAGCCACATCCTCAGCCTTTTGAGCCAAACATACCCGATATGTGTACTATTGGAACACAAACCTTTAAGTAAAATTGCTCAAATGTTGAGTAAATTATACCCAAAGAAAGTCCATAAATAAATTATTAGAAAAATGCAAATACGATAAATTATTTTTTAAATTAACTTTTGAGCTTAATTGTAAAATAATGTTATATTCTAATTGTTTAATAGAATAGGTAAATGAGTAAAAAAAAATTGGTTTATGTTACCCGATGAGTGAATCATGTAACTAGGCTAACCGAAGCATCCCCGTGACCTTATATCTGCATTATTATCATTTATTTATACTTTATATAAAGAGAGAAAGTATATTTATTTAAAACTTGCAAAATAAAACTAGAAAGTTACTAATATACGAGTAAGGATCAAATAAGAAATAAAAGTAAAATGAGAAGGATGAGAAATAACCACAGCCACACATTTAAGATGCATCTCCTATGAAATTCTCTTTCTTCATTTGAAATGTGTGACTGAAAATATTTGTCATTCTTCTTATTTTTATTTTTCTTTTTAGTGGATCCATTCCCACTAATATACACTAAGTTGAAAAACGTAACATCTCCTCTCATTAAGTTAATAGATTAAATACTTTTTAAATCATCAAACTTTTCGTCGTTTTTAATTACAATTTAAACTACAAAATTTCTCTACTCTCACTTATTTCACACCAACATATACACAAAAATAAAAATAATAAATGTGTTCACACATATTAAAGTTACTATACACCGTTTGTCTAGTTTTTTAGTCAATTGACAAAATTAAAGTCTCTTACTCATAGTTAAGTTTCGGTTACAATTTTGAAAATTTATTAATAGTTAAAATGATGATTATATTCTATTAAGCAAAACGAGAGCTGATATTCATGTTCAATATGATTATGTTAGAGTGTAATTTATTTCACACTTAGGGTTTTATTTTAATATATAAATTTGCAGGATGATTTATATTTAGTTATATATTGAAGTTCTAATTATTTTTGCATAACATTGATCGCAAATAAGTTTAATTGTATGTTACCCGCATATGTGTCGCGCGCGGATACCCAGCTATACTAATGATTGCGTTAGTATAACTACCGGCTCAAACACTTTGATTGTGGTGATAGAACGTGATAATAGTTTTGGAAAGCTCAATTAAAGGTATTTGCTTGCAAAAACTTTAAAGACGTACTCTTCCCTAACCAATTATATCTAGTTAAATGTTCAATCCCTGTTACAGCGAGATCAAATCTATATATTTTTGTTTAGTGATTTCAAGAAGAAGGTGAGCACCATTACATAGCTTGAAGACACTCAATCCAAGTATCGTTAAGGCGCAATAAACACCTATGGCTGAAGACTAGCGGTAGGTGGTCCCACGAAGTTTTCAAAAAAGGGTACTAAGATTAGGGACGTGTTAGTGCAACGCTTAAACATCAAATGACTTGAAAAGCTCAAGCTAAAATTAAGCAAGGATGTCACATAAAGTTTTGGACTAAAAATTGGTTGGAGCTCTTCAATGAAGAGACTCTCCAAAAATTGGCGTATGCCACTTTATATGTCGAGCACACGGTATTCTTTAGTAAAAGGCGAAAGAATAGTTCGCTTTGTGCTCAACACATGGCTGCGTGATTTTAGCAAGCCAAACTGCCTTTGTTTATATAGCCACTTCTCCTCCTTTTGTTTACACTAAGCAGGCGATGTGGGATGAATCCTATAACCCTTTTATTCACTTCTTCTGTTTTTCCCTTTATGTATTTATTTTTTCCAAGTGACCACAGGCTTTGTCAATATCTTCCATGGCTTGTCGATTTTAGTTCGGTAAAAGTTATATTGTTATAATCTGTTATCGTTTGCCTAAAACTAGTGATTATTGGTTTCTCATATCTTTTCTTTTCTTTTTCTGAAAGGCTGAGATTAAATTAAATACAAAGCTTCGAGAAGGAAGCTACAAACAAGACCAAGGAAACCAAATAACAGAAAGCTGGGCTGCAACAGCAGAACACCCACCTAAACCAGAAACCAAACACCACGAAACAATAAACAAAAAACCAAAAATTACATAAAGATATTGAAAGGTCTCGATATCCAGCAGCTCCAGTTTGCAGGCTTCGAAGAATAGCGAGCTGAGATCCAAGATTTTGAAGTACGTTGAATGAATGGGAAGATGTCTTCATCTTAATAGATGCAACCAAATCAGGGACTGCATTTACCACCTCGTTCCTCCAATTCCAAACAGCCCATAACGGCATAACGCACACTTGAACACCCCTTGCAAGACTTTATTGACACGAGCACAACCATTATTGTTGATCCTCCCTTGGGCTATATCCCACTCCACAATTTCCGCCAAACCGGGATAACAGCAGGGAAATTGATTAAACAATGATCCAACTCTTCACGGGCAGAATCACAGAAAGGGCACAATTTCGAAACCAGATGCACACCACGATGGCTCAAATTAGATCTGGTGGCCAATCTGTTAAGAGAAGCTCTCTAAACACAAATATTAACCTTGCGAGGGATCCAAGAATTCCAAATATGATGTTTACCAAGATCACAATCCGAAAATAAATGACTTTAGACAATATTTGAGAGGGTTTCTCATATCTTTTCTATGTCTTAGATTTTAAAACGTTTACAATTGATAACGACTATAACAAAAATAAACAATTTGAAAAACATCATGAGACAAGCAGAAGATGGCCATGTTGCGAATCAACAATAACCTTAGATCAAACGTAACAATAATAATTACTGATGAAAGAAATAATCAAGCAGAAGATGGTCATGTTGCGAATCAACTAAATGTGGCATACTAAGAACAAAAACCATCTTCAAAGACAGTGAGGGAAAAACACGTGAATTATTCCGTTTAGAAAACGATCCACAGTCAACACTGGATTTAACCAAGTTTTCACCAAAAAAATAAGAAGAAGCTGACTTTACATATGTCTTCCCCAAATAGCTAACATATAACGATCGTTAGTCATCGTCAATGATTAATTTTATAGACGATTTGCAGCAACGGTGTAACAGCTGTTCAAATTCAACCTTTACAGTTGCATAGGTTGCAACAAAAGAAGACATACTACATACGTTAAGCAAACAAAAATATTTGACCTTAAAGACTACCAGTTTAACAAGTTCAAAAGGCCAAACAAAGGGCCATGTACCAATTAACTACGAGAGTTCTTTACGGTTCTGGATAACAATTATCCTAACATCATGTCTCCTTCAGCAACCTGTAGACACAGACATAAATATAAAATATTAGAGTTCATTCGACAAGGGGTTTATTAAAGAAAGCTAAGAATATATGTGCAAAAAAGATCATTTCTACACGCTATGTGACATTAATCCTTATTTAACCCCACCAACCCTTGTCCATTTAATATGTAGGTATAACAGATAATCAAAGTCTACAAAATCAGATATCATATTTTTATACAGTCGTCAATATTGCGAATGTTTATGAGACACTGGACAAAAACGATCATGGCTAGAAAATTAGATTCACCATAACATTATGTAGATAGTTCAGCATACTTGTTTTTTAAGACATAGCAGCAAACTAAAAGAGAGAAAATAATGACGTACCTGTCCCAGAAATCTACACTATCAACCAAAAGTTTCAATTAAGTCTGCTTCTTTTGGTTGGTAGATCACCTTCTCAAACATATCTTGAAGCCTGTCATGCTGCACCATTTCTTCCAAGATCTTATCTACTGATACCGTAGATGATATTCTAGGTTTAGAACTATCTTTGTTTTTTGAAGAAAAGACCAATTCAGATAAATGACTCTTCTCAACCTGCCTAACATATTTTTCCCCCTCCATAGACCCGGTGACTAAATGATAAACATAAACGACTTTCTTTTGACCAAGCCTATACGCCCTACTTATAGCTTGCCGTTCCACCGAAGGGTTCCAATGAACATCAAGTAATACAACCCTTGAAGCACCCACTAAATTAATTCCTTCAGAACAAGCTTTAAGTGATGCAAGCAGTACCTTCGCTTCACTTTTTGGGTCGTTGAATGTATTAATTGAGTTTTGTCTAACCTTTTCATCTTGTTGTCCATCCATATACAAACATTGTCTCCCTTCAACCCATCTGAAATCAGTTTTCAAAAGTTGCATTATAAATTCCAAAGGCTTGATGTACTGACTAAAAACCAATACTTTTTCCTCCAGAGCTTCACTTAGCTTAAGAAGTGCCATCAGAAACTTTGTCTTAATGCCAGCACGAGCATCTTTTTCAAAAAGTTTAAGTGCTTTATAAAACTGATCACTATATGAAGGGTTTTCAGGAAGCAATGAAGGATGGACAGACACTAAGGACATTAGATGGTCGATTCCTATTGATGATTTTGTCCCTGAAAGTTTTCCAAGAAGTGTTTGTTGGGTTTTGGTGGGCTTTAAAACAACCAAAGCATCTTTTAAACCGAGGAGTTTCTCTTGAAGAATTGTTCCTTTATGTACATGGACAAAAGGGTCAACCATGGCTTTAAGTTCAGCTAACTTTTGTTTACTTTTTCTAACCGAACTTGTAATAACATCCCATTGACCTTTAGCTGAATTGTGTTTCCATCCACGTTTTTTACCAAACTCGTCATTTCGAATGGATGAAATCCCAAAAGATAATAAAGGGTTTACTAAAGATAGGGTATTATACAGCTCATCAAAATTGTTCTGAAAGGGAGTACCCGACAAAATGATGCTTCTTTTTGTTTTGAGATTTAGCAACGCTTTCCACATAAGGCTTTGGTCATTTCTTGGTGTGTGACCTTCATCAAGTACTACAAGTGACGGAACTTGAAGAAGCATTTTTTTAATATTTTCATCTTCATGATTGTTTACTGTTTTCTTCCTCTTTCCTTCTTCCCCAGCTAAGCTTTCAAATAATCTGTAAGTGATCCCTAAAACACTTGGCTCTTTCTTCCAAGAAAACAACTTCAACAAACGAGTGCAAAGTGCGCTTTTTCCATTTCCAGAATTTTTTGAAAGTTGTGAAGCCACTTTATGTTCTTGACCAGAACACTCGTTGTTGTTCAGATTGTGAAATGGAAAATCAATATTCCATTTTTTAAACTCCTCTTCCCATGTAAGAAGCATACATCGAGGAGCAATGATTAATGGTCTAGAATCGGGATACATTTTCAAAAATGATTGAAGAAAAACTATTGTCAGACGGCTTTTACCAGTTCCAGGGGCATGAGAGATTATGCATCCACTACCACCAGTAGGCAGGCGTTTTTCTAACTTATCAATGTATGTCCCACCAGCTATTTTTTCCCAAATAAACTCAAAACCTTCACGCTGATGTGGATACATGGAGTTTTTAACACCAGGAACTAAGTCCCAAACTGTACCCTTTTCGTATTGACTAGCACCATGAAGGTGTTCTTGATTACAGTCAGTCAGCTTAATGCCAGAAAATTTCGTGCGGTCTGATTTGTCGATGTCGTGTCTGCCATGCCCTCCCCTTCCATTCTTACACTACACATAAGACGAAAGGTATCAAGTTTATACAATTAGTATACTAGTAGCTACCAAGCCTACTATATACAAAGAACAAGATTTGTGTATACCAATACACCATGGTTTAACAATGTATGTATATTACCTTAATCAAATAAACCATCAATTTAATATGACATGTATAAGTATTAAGTATTAAGTAATAAGAATAACAAGAGTTCGAAATACGATGTGTGACAGAATCTGTGAACAGTGAAATGCTACTGAAGAAGTACGGTTAAAGCTTTATCAGTTGTTTATTTTAACTCAGATTACAAGTTACATTGCCAGTAAAGCTAATGTTAAGAGGATGTTTGGGGTTGCGATTTGAAGGTGATTATTTGATTATTTCAGTTCGAAAACGTTATAATTAGTTTAATGGTGTTTGGATAGCATGACTTGATAATTGCTTATCTGCGTTTGAATGTCATGAAAACGCATAATCGATGTAGGTAAGGACCTACTGTTGGGAAACGCCATTTTTCTACTAGGGCTATTTTACAAAAGTACCCTCAATCTCTTCTCAATTGGTATATGCATGTTCACCGCCAATCACTAGTTACAACCTTACTTTCTTCTGTTTTAATATTCATATGTTAAATTTAGTAGATAGATAAACCAAACAAAGATCTTTAAACATCAAAAAATTTTAACTAAAATCTTTATACAATGGACCAACGCACAGATTTATATGTTATCCTATAATATTATGATAAAATGTATATACAAAATGTAAAATCTTAATCGCGATCTACCTGGGAAACCATCAGTTTATTATCGCCCCAGTCGACGACCCAAGGATTTTTATTTTTATTTTTTTTTTTTGAGGTTGAATTGTGTGTTAAGAAGTGTGTTTGAGATTGGTATTTATAGGATGTGAAAAGTGGTAAAGTTTAAAAAAAAAGGTTTTTTTTTTTTATTTAAATGAAGGTAACGTGCGTTGACAGGGTGAAATTTCAACCGATGTCGTGGTTTTTGTCCCAAAACCGTAGCGACCCAACCCTCACATTCGAGGCAACCGCTCCACAGTTGAACCTCCCAATTTTCGCTTTGCAACCGATGTTGACCGAGTCCACGCGACAAGCCTTATAAACGTATTTCATAAAATATTGTTCAAGTGTTAACCAATAAACTAAGATTTCTTAATTTGAATAATCCATTAATATATAATATATTGCCATGTTAAGTTGTTAAATAATCTACTTGCCAAACATTTGAAAATCTGATTATCTGAATTGCAATATCAAACAGAAAATCAAATCCAAACACTATATTTCAAAAACGCTTTAACTGATTATCTGATTATCCGTTTGAATAATCTATTTTCAATAAGCAATCCCAAACACCCCCTAAATTGTCCTGTGGATAATAAGTTGTACATATACTTAGATAAGAGATAGGTTAAGACTAACCAGAGGGGGTAAAATGTCTCTAATTTCCATCTCAACAAATGAACAATATTTACAGATGATCCCAAACTCGTCATTTATAGTGAGATGATGTTTTCCTCCATGGCAACAAGTAGCTTGATCTTTCCATCCATTAAAAGTCGGCATAGCCATGATTAGCCTGCCCATATTATGAAAGCAATTCAGAGACTCGAGTACCATTCTCATCACAGAAAAACCAAACTCACTTATTACCATAAAAAATAACATAATATATAGTTTTTGAACCAAACCTCATGTTGCACCCTATTTGATAGTGAAAAATATTGATGCTTGATTCTAAATTATAATTCTGCTTTACCAATTCAGTTAATGTGATGCACAAATTCTACTGTCTGATAACTTTATGCCTAAAATTGTAACTTAATCTTCGGAATGTAAAGGTTTCAGATTTCAGACAGTCAAATAAATGACAGATTATTAAATATGAAATCACAGACGGCATGGCTTTAAGAAAACTTACCATAGAAGCACCAGATGAACCAATCTCTGATGATTGTAAGCACAATCTCATTTCATCGAAGAGCCCATCTACTTCCATCTCATTTTCTGATTTCTCCGGCATCTTATCTTCCTCGTCTTCATCATCAAACTTAAACTTATACGACACTATTTTCTCAACTGGAGTTTTCTCTACAGGGATGTCTTCTAACGGAATGTCTTCTGCAGAGACATACTTTTTAAGCACCTCATTCACACCCTCGTCCTCCAATATAGCATCTGTGAGAATCTTAACCACATCAATTTTATTTCCAAATTCATCATACTTAGTACTTAGGGGGATCTTGTCTTTTTGGGTGCCCTTTTCATCAACTATTAGCCAAAAATCATCCTTATTGACTTTGTTAACTTTTCTATCACGAACTACAGAAGAATCTTTGTTAATCTGCCGCTTCTCTAACCCATTCTCGTCACTTTTGGACTTCTCATTTTCGTTACTGTACTCCTTAACCGAAGTCTCAAAAAAACCAACTTCCGCCTTCTTCTTCTTTCTAGGCTTATCAGCAGGTTTTCGTTGTAAACGATTAAAAAATACCTGGTCAATATTTTCTTCTTCATGTACCTCGTCTGATGTATCTTTTCGACCCAACTCAATCCGAGACTTGCCTTTAACATTAATCGCACTACGATTGTTATTAGCATCAGCCACAGCATTTCCATCTTTGCCATCCTCACAGTCACTCGAAGAACTCACGCTGTAATATGGTATATCCTCGTAATCAGCAGCAGCAGCAGGAGCAACATTCTCAGACGGCCTTAAGTCCTTCCAGTCACTATCACTATCATCCTCTTCAGGTGACTTGAAATTCGGCGAATCGTCAACTTTCTTTTCAGGTGACTTTAACCCTTGTGACGCATCACCGTCATCATCAACAGCATCTGCTTGAATCGAATCCAACTCCACAGGACTCGCCTTTACCTCGTTGCTTTCAACGCGAGAGCTATGCGAGGGATCATAATCATCCAAAAACCTAATATCATCACCCAAGAATATCACACCTTCATCATCGTCACTATCATCAGCAGTAGCAAAACCACGTGAACTCTTTCTAACCTCCGTCACAAACTTACCACCATCTCCCCTCTTCCTTTTCAAACACTTCCCAGAACCACCTTCGTCGCTATCTTCCTTTGCGTCATTTCTTCTCACACCCTTACGCCGCTTTACGTTTTTCCCCCTTTTAGCACACATCTCACTCTGAGTCCGCTCAGAGCCCTTACTCACCTCAATATCCAACTCATCCAACTCATCCAACTCATCAACTAAACTACTTTTACTCACATTCTTCCCTCGCTTCAACGACTTCCCCTTTTTCACTTTCGCCTCATTGCCATCACTCTCCGCTTCAACTTTCCTCGCATTGTTACCCTTTTTCTTCACTTTCCTCGGTTTATTAGTCTTACTAGGACCGACATCCTCACTAACACTTAAAACCTCGCCACTAGCACTACCACTACCACTAACCCCCTCTACACCGTCTGCTTTTAGACGCTTTTTTTTGCTACCGTGTTTCTCGCTATACTCTAAGTAAAGTTTGTTATAACACGAACGAGTTCGCTGATGCAATCTCGTCTTCGAAAAATCCATCATACTTCACCTATAACAAAATAAATAAACTCAAATAAAATAAACAAATTAATTAATAAAATCAATTTAATTTCAAGTGTTGTATACCTAATTTTTTATAAGAAATTTATTATTATATAAAATTGAATAAATTATATAATACACGCACACAAACAGTGATCAGATTATATATTAAATAAAAATATCATAAAATCAACACACATTGACACAAATAATATATAATAAAGTTATATAATTATAAAATTAACAAATAAATAGTTTTAATTATTAATAAAATTAGGTAATTAATCGGTTAAAATTAAAGTCGTAATTAAAAAAACCTAAACCTAATTTTAAAAGGTAATAAAAATTGAGTGTAAATATGTAATTGCATTGATTACCGGAAAATGAGACCGGAAGTGGGAGTGAGACGTCGGTAGACAAATAGAATCTAGAGAGAGAAAGAGTTTAAATCTAGAGAGAGAGTGAATATTTTAAATGTGAATTATTTTATGTTTTTGAGATTTTAGTTAAAAAAGAGGACATACGCAAGGGCGCGAAAAGGGTATTGTGATGACGATTTGACGTGTTTATATTGGGAATGGAATTTATGTGTGGGCCCTACCAGTTTGATGTTGCTTGTTTGCTTTTGGAGTGTTTGGTGATGTCGATGATCTGGCTCTTTTTTACTGCATGTGTCACTAGAGGTAAAATTACTTTATGGCTAGTTTGGTAGAACTTGAACTATTGCTTTACGTTTACTAAAATTAATTGAAGCTAGGATAGAAACTAAAGCGAGAGCTGATAGGAAGAGCAGAAGGTGTCGCCTCACCATCACCGTTCATCGTCCAACATGGCGCTTTGCAGTTCTTCGCCGTGACATCGGCCTCCTTCGCCTTCGGCCGCCGTGGAGAGGAGCTTCGTTCTATAACGACGAAGCAATCTTCTGACAAAAGTGAGGCAACGGATATATTAAAAGTTTAATTTTTTTTATTTTTATTTTTTTTATAACCCACCACCCCTATAAAATAACATTCATCTCCATCATTTTTATCATCTTTATCTCCTACATCTTCCATTCTTACTTAACTCAAAAAAAAATCTCACAATGTCTCAAAACCCAAATGACGGAGGGTACTTCACAAACTTACTTAACTCAAACCCACCACAATACGGGGGTTCTTCAAACCCGTCTACCCCATCCTCGACAAATTCCAACCTGTCTCCACAAGAAATATTTCTTAACCAACAATGTCAGTTTCAACAAGGATTCGCAAGTTACCCCGCCCGATTTCAATCACCACATTTTTAACTGTCACAACCTCCACAGTTTTTTAACCCGTCCACAGCCTCCACAGTTGCCCAAATGGAATCACAACCTTCGGTCACAATTCAAAGTTCTAAAAGCGTGAACGGCAAGGTAGGGGAAAAAAGGCGAAGGCAACATGTTGTGGATTTGGAGCAGACGACACGAAGAGGTGGAAGTCATAGCATAGGCGACAGGAGGAAGTGGAGCAAGTCAAGAAAATGTTACTTACGCAGTGTTGGATAGAAATTTCCCAAGATAGAGATATGGGAAATGACCGTCCTGAAGAGTTCTTTTGGAACGACATTCTCGACATGTTCAATACTCAGACCACCGATAACAAGCGTGTCAAGAATATGATAACTGGTAAATGGCCGAGGATTAACGGTGGTTGCCAGAAGTTCAACGCTATTTACAAACATCTTCAGCGTCGAAGTGGTGAAAATGACCACGATCAGGTCCAGAATGCCAAAGATAGCTTTGGCGGTTATGGTGGGAAGGAGTTTGCGTATGAAAAATGTTGGAATGTTTTGAAAAATTATCCCAAGTGGGATGCCAAAGATCCCATTGACATTACATGTCTCGAGGATATATTGGGGACCGGACGACCTGAGCCTGACAGAAGAGATGGAGGCAAACGAGCCGCAAAGCAGTAAACTTCAACGTCGAGTTCTGCGAGCTCCGGTGGAAGTCAATCGAGTACTTTTTCGGGACATATATCCGAAATATATGCTAAAAAACCGACCTCAAAGGGCTTGTTACGAAGCGGCGGGGAAGAGGAAAAGCTCTCGAAGATCGAGATGGATTTTCGATGATAGATCCGAATTTGAATTGACCCGGAAAAGCGAAATCATCCGCAAGAGGCCGGAACGTCTAATCAAGAAATATCACCAAAGAGATGACTAGGTTTCGTATTATTAGTATGTGTTGTATTTTTTTTACCCGTGTCATTTTTTTTTCGTATCGTTTTTATTAGTAAGTGTTGTTTTTTTTCTTCTTATTATTAAGTTATGTATTGTATTTTTATTTTGAATGAAATTAATTTAGTTTATTTGGAAAATTGAATAAAAAAAATAAAGTGGTAGTGGTGGACCCCAAATGAAGAGGCTGAGGTTTGTTATGAGTGAGGGGGGTTTGTTGTGGTTAGTTGTGGAGAAGTGGGATGCTGATGTGGCGCTGAGGTGGCGCTGATGAAGAGGGTATGCCTTGTTATGACACATTCCCCTCTTATAGTCGTTTTTATAGGTTAGTGTTGGGAATAAAGATAACAGTTACCACTGATATGCTTGTGGTTAGCACTGCTAAAGATTACACTAGCAGTGGAAACTCATTACCACTGTCAGTACAATATTACCATTGTTATTAGGATAATTGTTTTGTCTTCATGTATTGACAAGTATAGAAAAGATCTTATGTATATTCTATATTGTTAGGTTTATACTTATCTTGTAAAGGACTCCTTATGCTATAAAAGGATATCCTAGGTCATTGCTTGATATATGTATTATTCATATAAGCTTCAAGGTGTAACCCTAGTGATAAACAAGATCACTCGTATTATTTCTTAATAATATTGGAGCTTTGTGTTATTATGTTCTCACTTACATTACATCATATAAATCATCTTCTAAGTATTACTAAGTATATTCCGCGTGCTTATTAATATAACTCAAAGTATCACCAACACAAGGAGTGTGTTTTGATCCATCAAGTGGTATCGAGGCGAGGTTCGATATTTTGATTTAGAAGATACAAGTAATAAGCTTAACCTACTCACTCAAATCAATGGAGATGGAAAACAACCATCAACCTACTCTCAAGGCTTCCTAAGCTCAAACTCAATGAGTTTGAGATGTGGAGGATAATGATTGAGCAATACTTTCCCATATAAGACTATGCTCTATGGGAGATCATCTTAACTCGTGATTCCTTCATGTCTATAACGAAGTAGAAAATTGGTGACAGATGTAGTAACAGTCATTGTACACGAGACTAATGATGAAAGAGCAAAGAAGAAGAAGAGATTCAAGGCCGAGAAGTTTGTTGCTAATGACTCTTCCTAGAGACCAAATCATTGCTTTCAGCAAGTTCAAGACGCAGAGAACTTTTTGAAGAGATTTGCTCGGTGTTTGGTGGCAATGATGCTACAAATAAGACACAAAAACCTGTTGAAGCAAAGTTATGAAAACTTTTCTGCTTCAAACAATGACTCACTTGACAGCATCTTCACCAAACTCCAGAAGATTGTCACACCCATTTGTATTTGGTATTGAGGTAGAAAAGGAAGACCTCAATTTGAAGTTTCTAAGAAGTTTGCTTTAAGAGTTTCATACAAATGTTACAATGGGGAAAACAAACCGAAATGAAACTATGAAGCTCAATGATCTTTACAACAACTTCAAACTCATTGAATAAAGATTGAAGAAGGCGGCTTGGTACAAGCTCTAGTAGCTTGGCATTGTTGTCAACCTCTTGACTGATGATCGAAGATGACGGATGATGATCTTGCCCTCTTTGGTTCTACAGTTTCCACGGTAATGTTAGTGTTACCACTGCAGTTCAAAGAAGAAGGTTCTGGTATTGGAGATCCTACCTTTTATGCTTTTATCTCCACTCAAGTTAATGGCTCTATATTAACTCATGAAGACATAGAGCAAATTGATGAAGATGACTTGGAGGAGATGGACATAAAATGGCAGATAGCTCTTCTTAGCATGTGTGTTAGGAAATTCTATAAGAAGACTGGCAAGCCAATCCAAATCAATGATGGAGAAACTGCAGGATTCGATAAGAAGAAAGTAGAGTGTTTCAATTATCACAAGTTGGGGAATTTTGCTAGAGAATGCAGAAGACCAAGGAACCCGGACAAAAGGTCTACTTGGTACAAGCAAAAGAAAGAACCAACTGTGGAATAACCAAAGGCAATGCTGGCTATTGATGGTGTGAGCTATGATTGGAGTTTCATGGCTGATGGACAAGAGGAACAACGGATCTTTCTTTGTGGCTCTGAACATGCTCTCATGGCTTTCTCTTACTCAGAGGTACAAAACTTTGATAGTTGTTCTAAAACATGTAGGGCTTCTAGATAATGTGAAAGGCTTAATGAATTATTTGACAACCAAAGAACGAGTTGTATCTGCTAATTATCTTGTGTCAAACCTTAGAAGAGGCATAGTTGTATTAGAGAAACAACTAGAGCATTATAGAGATAATGAGTCAAAATATAACGATGATATGATTGTTCTTAGAAGATAAATAGATCATAAGACAGCAGTGAATGAGGCATTAAAAGAAGAGTTTGAAAAACTTAAAAAGATAAATGAGAATGTCAATTTAACTGTAGACACCTGCTATTATCAGTCTAAGTCAATTGATAAAATTTGGAATGCTCAAATCACTAGTAAAGTTAAGTCTGGTATGGGATACAACACTGCTCCTCCACCACTAAGAGGTGTTCCATCACCTCCAGGCATAGATTTAGCTCATACAGGCCTAGAAGAGTTTCAGGATCTTGTACGAGAATATGGTCCTCTAAAGGACACATTTGTGAAGCGAGGAACAGGTTAAGCAGGAATCCGATGTTTTTGAAAGTGCAAGTGACTCATCTGTTGTAGATGAGAATGCTAAAAAGAGTGTAGAGGCTTCTATCCCAAAAGTTGTTAATACTAT
This sequence comes from Chrysanthemum makinoi, assembly GCA_910596185.1. NCBI lineage: Eukaryota > Viridiplantae > Streptophyta > Magnoliopsida > Asterales > Asteraceae > Chrysanthemum > Chrysanthemum makinoi. Next base: position 255,467,649 of record OU343219.1, read on the forward strand.
TACAGAGGAACCTAGGAAAAAAACTAATAAACCTAGACCAACTGTGGGTATCTGAGATGTATAGGAACAAGCCATCAACTCCTAGGGGTGTAAGAGGAGTTGGAATCATGTTAAATCTCAACAACTAGGTAGTGATTTTGTGATGTACAATAAAGCATGTTATATCCGTGGTAGCTTTTATCATTTACATGCTAATTGTGACTATCATTTTGGGAGAAGGGAAGTCCATGGAAATAAAAGGGTGGAGTCTAACAAGTTTCAAAATACAGTACACCCTAATTCCACAGAATATGCTCCCAAAGCTTAGTTCAAATGGTCTTAAAACATTTGCCACTGCTAAACTGTAACTCTTGCTCGCCCTAAATCACCTGTACAAGTGCAAAATCCAAAACAACTTTTGAAAAATCTGCACAAACAGGGAAAAGGTCTTTTACTGATAAAAGGGTTAAATATAACCAACAGTGGGTACCTAAATCAGCAGTTACCACTGCTCAATCAAAAGTTCCCACTGCAAGTGTTGTAAACAAGACCAAGGGTAACATGGGAAATGTTGTGAAGGCCTCAGCACGTTTGGAATGGAAACCTTAAGGAATTACCTCTACAACCAATCCCAATGGTGTATCAATGACCTTTGATAGATTAACTATATTGATACCGCGGATCCAAGTCAATCATGGCTTGGGTCCCCAAAGGAAACTAACTCCTTTATTTTATGTGCAGGAACATCCAATGACAAAAAGATCAGATCAAGGCTACACAGATAGTGGATGTTCAAGGCACGTGACTGGCAACAAGTCCTATCTCTCAGATTTTGAACATTATGATGGACAGTATGTCAGCTTTGGAGGTGGAGTTAATGGTAAAGTTATTGGTAAATGAGTAATAAATGACAACCAGTATGATGCAAGAAATCTCAAGCAAAAGAAAAGCATGGATTGTTATTATTATTAAACAGATATGCACACAGGGTGCAGAGGGTACATCCATCAGGTTCATACAACCAGCATCATTACGAAACACGAAACAACATACAACAACCTACTACAGTAACAAAAGCTACATCCTACCCAACCCACCCCAATCTAACCACCAACTATCACCTAAGGCTTCTTAGGGAAGGCCTACTCTGGCATCACTTTAGGCGTCATTCGCCTATCAATCACCCTGTACACCTCGGGGCATGCAAGTCCTATCACCACTCCTCCAACAGGTGGTAAGGATGATGAAGGACCCTCTGGTGGTGGTGTCTGCAGCTCTCTTGATGGAAGGATTGTAGCAAGGGGAGGAACCACAAGGACTCTTTCACCTGTTTCATCATCAGTCTCTTCATAAGGAGACACATAGGAATTATATGCGAGATGTCCTTTGATGATAGCATCTGAGGCATTGGTTGAATTGATGAAGGACCAGCAGCAAAGGTTTGTCTTCACAGTAGCACGATTGTGTTCTTCTTGAAGCAACCTCCTCAAACACCTCTCTTTTTCTACGGATTGTTGAACATAATGCCAAACACTGTCATCCCAAACACTCTCTTTTGATGAACTGTCATATGAGATATTGATAGGGTTTGAATGACTCATGGTGATGTTTGGAGAAAAGTAATTTTTTGAGAGAGAAATACTTTTTGGGTTTGTGTGATATGAGTGGCTTCTTAGTTAAAGGTTCTTTAATACAAGTTAAGTTGGATTTTGTAAGTTAATGTGGGGAAGGTGTAAGTTGTTGAGGAGTAAATGAAGTCTTTGACTTTGGTGGGATGGTAAATAACTTGTAGTTAACTTGTTGACTGGGTGGTTTAGTATTGTTTTAACCACTGCCAAGAAAATTATATTCACTTCAAGATATTTACTAATCACCACTAACCTTAACAATGCTTTCAGTATGTGGTTTATGTGTGTGATATGCAATTTTGAAGGATTCTTTGTATCCGTTGGAGTTGTTGATGCTTAGTGCTTATATTATTGGTTGTCCACTAACCTTTATATAGAGATTAAGTCTAACAGTGGAAATTATAATACAAGCAGTGGTAAAAGTTACTCTCACAGTGGAAAAAGTTAAACAAAGAAATTTTATTCCATTCATGAAGAAGATTCATTACAGGGAGTGCTTCCAACCACAATCAAAACTCTAAAGACAACAATCTAACACATCATTCATCCCTACACCCTACACCAGCTACTCCATTGGCTTATTACCCTTGCCCTGATAGTTATGCTTGTTCTTCTGTGCTCTCTTCCTCTTGTTCTCGAAGGTTGACTGCATTCTTGGACAAGCAAGCCCAAGAACTTGTAGAGGAGGCCATGGTAATCTTGCAGACTTCTCTGGTATAGATATTTGCTTCATGTTTGAGAGAGCTGTCTTCAATGCTTCTGTTAGAGCCCTTGGAAAATCTTTGGACAAGGAATAGGTCTCATCATCAGCATCATCATCTGATGAACTGGAGTAGAACTCAAGAGAAGGTGCAGTCGGCAGCGAGTGCAGGATTGGCCGTCTTATTTGGTGGCTTCTTAGAAGAAGAGCTTGTAGCACAGGGTGGAAAGTAACCTGCCCACCCTGAGGCCTCTGATGATGCTTCAGAAGCGATCACAAACTTTGTCTCAGAATCAAAGGAGATGTCAATGATATTGGAAGGATTGCTCATGATGATGTTTAGGGATTTTATGAGTTCGAATGTGTTTTGATAAAGATTATGATGTGCCGTTTCTCTTTATATAGGCAAATTCGATCTCAAGGGTTCATTAAAGAATATATTTACTTTCCCTATTTTGGTAGGTTAAAGAGTAAATATAGATATTATTGGGTTGACTTTGGGAAGATATTTTTAGATAGTGGCTTGGTTAAAAGTAACTTTGGTTAAAACAAGTTGGTTATTCATATTCTTTATATTATGCTAACACATGCAGGTACATAACCAATCTTGAATGAGAGTTGATCTTAAAAGGTGTGTATCCGAGACACACAACAAATGGTTATTGATTCACCATGTCTAATCCACATAAGAATCAACTAGTCCAAAACAAACGACTCTTGGTAAAGACTTAACAAATCCATTTATGGTTGATAGTTTACCAAAAACTATATGGTTATCAACTCACCATATTCTTTATGATTAAGAGTTGGCTAGTCCATAACAAAACGCTCATGGTAAAGACATATCAAATCGTTGATAGCGGTAGTTTTCTAAAAACTATGATAAAGAGCAATCCAATTTTCATATGTTTTTCTTTACCACTGCTCTTTGAAAATCTTTGTGAAAAATTCCCACTGCTAGTTCACAGGTTTCCAGCGGTGTTATTTTACCATTACGTTGATCTAGCCGTTATAACTGTTGTGTGGTAACAAATCTTTTACTAGCCGTTGAAGAGAAATTGCTTTCCATATATATAGGGTAAATTTTTAAGATTATCTACTTTCCAAATTGATATTTATCCTTTAAAGATAAATACTTTCCTTCGATAATCTTTCTTGCGCAAAACTCTCAAACCCTACCACTATATATCTTTCTCTCAATTGGCGTTCTTTATACAATTCATCTTGACACATTATATTTTTCATCAAAAGATTCTATGGCACCTATCACTTTTGCAGATGAGCACAACCAAGTGGCATACTTGAAAAAGTCAAACGAGAAGAGTGGTCATGTTTTTCATCGACCTGTGGACTTTTTAAATACTACCCATATAAGGTATGCTTTACTTCTTAATCCCACAATCTATATCTCTCAAATCAAACATTTTGGACTTCTTGATCCATAACAATTGAAAATAGAGATACACATGAAACAATGGATGCTTTAGAGCCACTGTGGCCGGGTAATTATTGATATTCTGAGGCATCCTTGAGGAGAATTCTCCAATAGGATGATCTCAATGGTATCATCACATTACCTATGCCAGAAATTCATACACATCTCTCTCTCCATGGGGTATGATGCCACTAACAAAAAGGCTACTTTTTAAAAAGAGTGGTTTCGTCCCCATTGGAGATTTTGATACATACTCTTTTACATTGCCTAAGTCCTAAGAAAACATCTTATGAACAATTTAGCTCAACAATGGCTTACCCTTTGGTTTGTCTAGCCATAGATAGGACTTTTAATTGGTCAAAATATATTTTACAAGTATGCAAGGCAATGTAAAGAGTTCAACAAATTTTTGATGTATCCAAGGTTTGTGCAAGCAGTGTTAAATGAATTTCAACTGCAACCCCATACAGGAGTTTATAAAATCCGTTGCCTTAAGCCTAAAGTTTTTCAAAACATGAACAAATATGGCAATAGGATTATTACACCTCTTTTTCCTCAAATGCATGCAAAGATTTCACAGGTACAAAATTCACCCATAATCACTGTTCCAAACATTGATTATACTCCACCAGTTTCTCACACCTATGAGAAGAGGCCAAAACAGCCAACTTCTCTCATTACAACCAACATGTCCACGATCTTTTTGGTTTAGGAACAAGCATTGGTGGTTCGTGCTTCAACCTAGTCCAACCAGGGAGGAATCTGAGCCAATGCCCTATGATTCACCTCTCCCAACAGGTCACATAGTTGGAACTGTTGAGGGAAGTGGGCACCAAATGGATTTGATGGAACTTTGTACCAAATTAGCTAAGCAGGTTGAATCTCTGGAGAAAGACTTGGCACACCTTAAGGAGCAACATGCCAAGGATGTTACCCATTTGCAAGAAGAGATTCAGACCTTGAAGAAAGAGAGCGGGGGTTAAAGCAAAGGAAAACTGCAAAGTTAGTGATATCATCTCCATCCTCACCTTTGATAATGGTGATTCGAAGATTCTCATAATGATTTGGAAATTCTCCCAAACAGGGAGGAAAATGATGTGAAACCAAGGGTAGGAGAATTGATTTTGGAGATGAAGGTATTTCAAGTAAAGGTACTTGAGGGAGCCGATACTCAAGAAGATCCTCAACAACAATCGGAACAAGCAACAATTTTCCTCGATGCAAGCAGCTGCCGATTTTACCACGATACAATTTCCACTGCAGAGCCTATAGTTCCCAACTATTGACAAGATACTACCACTACAAGTGAAGAAATTGAAAAGCAAAAGAAAGAGAAAGGTAAAGCTATTATGCAGAGCAAGGAGAAAACAAGAAGAAAGATTTCAAAGAAAGAACAAGCTCATTGCTACTGATGCTGAAGTTGCTAGAAAATTTAATGAAGATGAAGTTGCGACAAAGAAAAAGCTTGATGAATTGAATTGCTATTTTTATGGAGGCTAAAAGGCTGGACAGAATGGAAACCCTTGAAGATTGGTTTCCCTTGTTCCACTTACAATATTAAGAGAAAAGACTCCGAGTTGGTTATGTACCTCTGAGAAGAGGAGATTGAATTCTTGACTACTAATGATCTAGTGATCAAGAAGAAGGCAATTGACCTAGTGGCATATAAGTCTTTAAGCGAAGAACAAAAACTCCTGATTAAAGGACTTTATTCAAATGAAGAATAATCAAGCACTTCAAGATGCTATTGTTTCAGTCAAGAAGGTCCAAAAGAAACCAAGGCAAGGTGATTTCAATGATGAAAGATTATTGTTGCAAGGTTGGTGGCTGGAAAAGACATCAATTCAAAGGAATTCCTGATGATAAAGTTGAAAGTATCTACTACAGAGTTCAAAGACAAGATAAAGACTTTATTCTAATGGACTATGAAGAAGAAGCAAGAAGGTATCCTAATCAAGAAGAAAGGCCAAAGATAGTGAATCTCGGACATTTAAGAAACACAAAGTTTGCTGAGAACAAGAAGTTCCAAGCAGAAATTCACAAAGAACAATTGATGAAATGATTGTGATAGAAGAAGAAGATTTTTATCCCGAACCACCAAGTCGAGACATCCTATCATTGATTGGGAAGTGTTTCTTGCTAGCAATTTTGCTCCAACATGGAAAATTACAAGGCTAAGTGGTGAAACTTCATCATTCATTCAATTTGAAGAACTCATCAAAGCATGTGACAAACATGATCTGGATACTTTGTGGAGACGGTTCAAGAAAGGTTTGATCTGAAGATCTTAAAGATAGGAAGGAAATGCAGCTTATGGATTAATCTAAGAAGGCTCTATGAACCGATACTTCGATGATTTCGGAAATTCTCATGTTCATGTCCTGGTACTAAATGGTTCTATTATGATTCATGTGAAGTTCATCATGTTTCTACAGCAGATGGAGTGGATGTATTCATGTTTGCTGAAAAAGAATATCCACTGAGGCTGGAACTCTCTTATTGATGTTGTACAACAATAAAAGTTCATGAAGACAATGAGAAGGTCAGAGCATTGTTACTTAGGCTTCAAGATCAATGTTCAAGAGCTATTCAGGAGCTGAGAAGAAAGAGAAGTGTTTGAAAGAATTCCCCAAATCCTTAAAGATGATGTGATTGAAGAAACTTATTGATTTGCAGATAAATCATAAGTTTAGGGGAGGATTGTTGGGAATAAAGATAACATTTACCACTGATATGCTTGTGGTTAACACTGCTAAAGATTACACTAGCAGTGGAAACTCATTACCACTGCCGGTACAAAATTACCCTTCTATTAGGATAATTGTTTTGTCTTCGTGTATTGATAAGTATAGAAAAGATCTTATGTATATTCTATATTGTTAGGTTTATACTTATCTTGCAAAGGACTCCTTGTGCTATAAAAGGAGATCCTAGGTCATTGCTTGATATAATGATTATTCATATAAGCTTCAAGGTGTAACCTAGTGATAAACAAGATCACTCGTATTATTTCTTAATAATATTGGAGCTTTGTGCTATTCTGTTCTCACTTACATTACATCATATAAATCATCTTCTAAGTATTACTAAGTATATTCCGCGTGCTTATTAATATAACTCAAAGTATCACCAACACAAGGAGTGTGTTTTAGATCCATCAGTTAGGCAAAGTGATTAGACTAAATGTAATAAGATGTGTCCCCCCATTCGGTATAGGCTCTCCCATTTCCCCATTTGGTCCGTCATTAAGGATGGCGTGGGTGAGAAAAACTCGTAACTTCGGTATTCGCACATAAATGGGTGGGTGAAAATATGTGTCCATTAGTGGGTGGCGGGTAAGTGACGGGTGAGGCATACCCATCGCGGGTAAACCCATGACACCCATTTAAAATACTCACAAGTATACCCTTCAAAATATTCATGGTGTACCCATAAACCCATGTTAAAATTAACTATACTAACTAATATTTTTATGATATTGCAGTACAAATTCTGATAATAGTTACGAAGTCTCAAGAAAACACACTAACCTAAAAGTTTGTTTTAGTTTCAAGACTAAAAAGAGAATGTTAGGAATTAGAAATTCCAGGTATTAAAGAGTCGGTCACCTGTATATGTGTCGTTAAGCTTCGTAGTCGTAGTTATTTTAAGTTAAGTAGTATTTAGTTAAGTAACACCGTGGAGAACGGACGGGTCTTTACCCAATATGCACGATCCACGCCCGATGTGTGGCGTTTTATGTAAGACTATAAATACTCTCTACCTCCCAAGGTAGAGTTGGAGCTCATAATAATATCTTTCACTTTCTCTCACTAAGTTCCCTAAACCTCTAACTTTCTCTCTCTAGAATTCCATCTATATTCTACCTTGTGTTAATGTTATGATGTGTATGTGAAAAGTTAATATCTAACAATTGGTATCAAGAGCCATGGTTAGATCATATCTTACACATCTTTGGATTTCTAGTGGTTTTAGGTGGTTTTTGAGTTTGAAAAAGTTTAGTGGTTTTGCATCATTTGATTGATTTCTAGTGTTAAAGTTTCGATTTTGGTTGTACTTTTATGTTTAGAATCATCAAAAGTGTTTAGGTTTTCATTTGGTAAGCTTGAATCATCTTGGTTGGGTTGTTTTTGGATTGAAAAGTGATGTTTATATGGTGTTTCATGCTAGCGACTTGGTTCACGGATAATATTCTTGGTAGCGACTTGCTTCACATTTTTGTAGCGACTTCCAGTGTTGGAGCTAGCGGTTAGATCTAGCGAGTTAAAGTACAAGTAGTGGACTCTCCACTACGGGTGCTTGACAATTGGTAGCGACTTGGTGCGTAGCGAGTTGCTCTTTAGCGACTTGCATTGTTAGCGACTTGAGTAGCGAATTCTTTGCCAAAATTTTGCTAGCGACTTGAGTGTTAGCGAGTTACCACTTAGCGACTTACATCTTTAGCGACTTGGAACTCTAGCGACTTAGCGTGGTAGCGAATTAGTTGTTAGCGACTTGGTTCAAGAATTCGTAGCGACTTGGTTGATTTTTCCCGTCAAAACTTCAAACGGCCATAACTTTTGATCCGTAACTCCGTTTTCAGCGTTCTACCCATCAAAACGACTGTGAGAACGAGGAGAATGTCACGCCGAATAAACTAAAGTTGATTCGGGTCAACCTTCGAGGCTAAATCCGCTCACGAGCGAAGTTATTGAGGTTTTATGTTTTTAGACCTAAAATTCTCGGGAAAATCGTGCAACAACCAACCCAAATCACAACCAAACAACATCTCTACTTATCCCACAAACAATCATAAGTCCTAACACACAATTGTCTATCATTGTGTCGATCCATCAATCATCTTAACACATTCCATTGGTCATTGCTTAACGGTTTGGTCTTGATTTTAGTAAAATCCCGCGAAAGATTCTATTTCTCGGTTTAAATCATAGACTTGTAAAATCCCTTGCATTCTACCACATCATGTCTTACTCTCTTACTCTTGACCCGGTGATTTGAAGTGCTTAAATTGTATGATGATGTGGACAATAATGTTAATGATTGCTACACGAGCGATTAAAGATGTTTGAATTAAACAATGAGGATGTGAAATCTTCATGTTCTGAGTACAAAGAGAATGAATTGCACACCTTTCTGAGAATGCCATGCAAATGGAATGCAACATTGAGCCCTATCGCTACTTCATCGCACCTCATACAACTGTTATCCATAGTGGGGATCGAACATGTAGTGCTCTTTTCGCCCGAGGACTTACCTACATTGACAAGAAGCTTGCCGTTGAACTTAGAACACTTAAAGCTGCAACTTACCAATAAAGAGGTTCAAAAGGATGGTTCGGTCTGACTCTAAGTAATCTACAAACAATTTCGACCATTCATCGGTGGGAATATTGGCAATTCTGATCAACACTTGACTGAATTTCCTTCAAAAACATCTTTGGAATGGAAATTGGAATTCATTGAGACATTTATCCAACTCATGGATAATGTGAAAAGTACATTGAAGAATCTGCTCAAAAGAATGAAAACGTGAATGAGTGTCGAGTGCGAGTTGAAAGATTGTTGTGATAAGTTGGGTAATGTATATGTTGAAGAATGGGGTGTTCTTGAATGCGAGATATGCTGACAACAAAAATTGATGAGTCGGATAATGGAAAAATGGAATCTTCGTGCTCAAATTCACAAGAGAGAGAGGTGCACCGGACACAACACATTGCAAGTTAATGCAAAGGCGCTCCATGGAAGCGGATGTACCCAAGATAAAGATGCACCCGTCCACGGCATTGTGCATGTCAATGCTCAGGTAAGTTGCATGGATGTTTCTACTATACCTAGTTGTGCATCTTCTACTCAAAATGATGATTATGAAGCGCATGAGTACGCGCATTTGTGCACGATGATTCCCACCAGAGCTTAACATATATAAGGAACAGGTTGCTATTTATGAACAGCGTGCTAAGTTTGAGTTGACCACCGTGGCGAGGAAATGGATGTCCAAATACGTACAACTATTAGAAAAAGTAGGTTTAGAGAAAAAGTATTAAAACAAGAGTTAAACTCCTTACAAGAAAAGCTTTCTAAAACTGCTAAGCAAAAAAACGAACTTCAAGAAAATGTTAAAATGCTTAAGCAAGAATTCAAGGCTAAGGAATCAAAACTTTTGAATGATTTTTCCAATCTAAAAACTTTGAAACACATGCTTGAAAATAAGTTATGCGTACAAGGAATACCATTTGCTCACATGATCACTAAGCATAGAGTCCTTAGCGATAAGCATAGCATTCCCCTTGTTGAGGAACCTAATCCAGAGGTAATTAAAAGGCTAGAAATGCTCATAAGGTCTTGTATGATGGTAATGAGATCCTTAAGCCTAGAGAAACCTAGTTCTATTGAGTGCTGAGGAAGATAAGAAATCGGATGAAGTCACTAGGGAGAAAATGAATAAGAAGCTAGAAGATCACGAGTGTAAAAGAACAAGATAACTATAAAACCCCATGATTACACTAAGGAAAATTGGATATCCTTAAACATGTTTAAGCCTTAGACTCTATTGACCCCGAACAAGTGTTCGGAAAAGGATATGGACTTGCAAAAGCTGAAAATCTTGTTGAAAAGAATCCCCCTTGTAGGAAATTCCCTAAAGCGACCGTGTATCCTCCAAATACACCAATGCATTTAGTTCCTAGAACTATTGCCACTAAGAGCAAGACCTTAATCGGTCAATATGTTATTCTTCAACTATTTAACGATTTTGAGAAAACTTGTAAGAAAAGGATCACACCCACTGGGATAACTGAAGGGAAAGGGGTTTTGAGCAAATGAAAGAATGTTATTTAACCGAGGTCATGCCTTTCTTTAAACAACTAAAAGATCATTTTGAGAGTCTTATAAAGGGGATAAAATCAGGATATTAAAGAAATGGAAAAGGAATTTGATGCAATGGTAGTTGAAGTTAGTGATTATGGGCGTGCACTAAAATATAATGAGATTGAGAGGAAGAACTTGCATACCTTAAATGAGACTCTTATTACTGAATGTGTTGCTCAAGATATCTTTTCACTGCTTCAAATTGCTCTGTTAATGCTTCCAAATTTCATGAACTATCATTGTACTGAAAGTCTCCCATGATCGTGTCATTGAGCTTGAAAAAACTAATTCTAAACTAAGCGAGAAAATTGAACTGGATGATCACGACAATTTGGTTAAATATTTTTCTAAACTAGAAGTTGAGCATTTTAATTTACAACTCAAATATCAACATCTCAAAGAAAATGTCAAAACTTCATATATCAAGACATCTTCGAGATGCTCGAGTTTGATCAGTTTTCAAATTAACAAGCGTGATGAACAGATTCAAGCTCATTCAACACGATCGAGAAAGTTGAAAGCCCAAATCTCTCAATTAAAGGGTCAAACGAACAATATGACAGGCTCCCAAATGCCTCCTCCTTTAGATTCTCAGAATTCTCAAACGTTTCATCTTCAAACCTAGTAAATGCTTTACAAAAGGAAAACGAAAGTTTTCTAGAAGAAAATGAAAAGGTTAAGCGACATTTTAAAGAGTTATATGATTCAATAAACGTCACCCGTGACCAAAACAACGAAAATATAACGTCTTTACAAAATTGAGAATCAGAGAAGTCGAGGAAATGGGAAACGCCACTTGTTTTCAATAAGAATGTTGTCTCAAAATCACCCTTAGATTGCAAATACGTGATGAGTTAAATATATTCCTCCTCATCTTAGGAATAATGAACATGCTTTTCATGACTACTGTGCTCACCTTAAGGATAGTCTAGAATGTCTCCGTGAGATTGTCGAAGAGGATTTCATTAACAAACCTCTTGATAGTGAAATTAGGTTTGCTTGCCTCCAGCCCAAAGCGATCTCAAGAGCTGCTTGAATGTGTAATTGCAACATGTCCAAAACCCTTAGGTGAAAAGGCAAAGCTGTGAAGCCTTGTTCTATGCCTAGTGCCAAGCGAAATCCGTTCTATGCCTAAAGCCAAGCATGTGACCCTTGATATGCCTTGTTCCATATCTAAATTCAAGCAAGCAACTTGTGATGTGCCTCCTAGAATTTCAAATCCCAGCACTTCTAGACCGAGAATGCGAGAAAGTAGTGAAGCCATGTAATGTTCCCATCGTTACTTCTCTGAGATGTTAAGATTGACACTAAAGTTAGCAGGTCAAAACCTATAAGCTATGCAAAGAAGGATAGGATTACATGAAACTAAAAGTGTTCATGATAAGGAAGTGAAAGAACACCATAGGGACAAGAAGTTTGATTTGAACAAAAAAATCGTGTTAGTTCTAGTATTAGCTCTAAGCTTACTAAAATTAATTGAGGGCCTTATTTGTCACGCAAAACATGCAAAAATGTTTAATTTACGGTAATCATGATAAATGTGATGTGTTATTTCGAGGTCTAAGATTCATAACCAGTTAAGAAAGTTTGGAGCCGAAAGCAGTTAAGCAATCACGGAAACCTACGGGAAGGTTTTTACCAATGTAGGATTTCAGTGGAAGCCAACAGTTCGAATATTCACGAATGGCAAACCTTGCCCCTTAACTAGATCCACTATGCCTAGAGTAGTGCCTGTTAAGGTTTGGAAGCCAAGCGGTAGAATAATCCCATTAAGCACAAAATGTCCCTCGACTAAGTCCGATGCTTCTACTAGTTTAGCTCCTAGTGACAATGACATTGCACCTAGGGTTTGTGCGATTCAAAGATTGTTTGTGCTAACCAAAAGGACCCCATGAGCGCGTGGGGATCCAATGTTTCCAATTCTCTGTCTTCGTCTTTTGTCCAAAGCAGGTCGTACAAATCGTCCCTTGGTATTTGGATTCGGGCGGCTCTAAACATATGACTGGGCTCTAAACAATGACGTCGTTCACATCGGTTCGGGCCTCGTACTTCATCATTATGGCGTCTACGGATAACACTTGAGGCCCGTTCCTCAAAGAAAAGAAAAGTGTATGCGCTTGATGCGCTTTATCTTGAGAAGAAGAAATCTTCATGTTTATGACCATTCTCATCGACATTCTTCATCAACAAGCTTCATGTTTCTCCCATGCTCATTCTGTCATCAAATGGATCTACATTCATTAATGTATATTCTTATTCACTTGCTAAATCAAAATGGCAACTTCGGATGCAATTTTTGAGGGGGAGAAAAGTGAATATACTAAATGATGATGGATTTTTGAATAATGGTTATCGACTTAAAGTTTGATGACTCTCACTCACTAAGGATAAATGGGATTTATGAGAAGAGTGAATATACTAAATGATGATGGATGTTTGAATAATGGTTATAAGACTTAAGTTTGATGACTCTCCTCCAGCGCCTAATGTTTCACTCACTAAGGATAAATGGGATTTATTGTTTGGGATTCATTGATTCAAGATATGTTTGATGAGTATTTACAACCGCTAGCGAATATTTGATGATCATCAAAGTACAACTCGAACTACTTAAAAGCCTATCTCCGAGTTTTTCCTCAAAGGCGTTGATAATGATTATCATAATATTGCGGATTGCACTCATGAATAATGATCCGCTCTTTGGTATTCCTTTGCCAAATCTTCACGGATTATTGTTCATGAATAATGATCCACTCTTTGGTATTCCTTTGCCAAATCTTCATGGATTATTATTCCTCTCATCGTGCATGCTATAAATCAACCACATGAACTTCAAGGAAAATGTCTACCTCATCCGCTCGAAGTTATTTGTTGTATCCTCCATATCGATCTCTACATGAATACTTTTAGGAAGAATACATTGATGTTGAGGCATCATTTGTTCCGTTCATTCGGTGGATGAATGTACATCGGTTGTATGTTTATTCACATGTTGGGCATTTGACACAAGTTGATTACTTTGAAGTTACTCTTTTATCACTTATTTGAGGTTGAAGTTGACGTTCACAAAGGCGTGATCTTATTTGATAACTTGCTCGAGCTTAAGAATTAGAGTTGAAGTATTAGGTTATCTAGTTACCCGTGATCGAGGTGGATGGTTGAAGACACAGTTAACTATCACTATTAGGAGTTCGTTGTTTTACTCGTTAATCACTGTATATTACGTTGTGGATAATCGCAAGAGGTGTTAATGTCTCATACTTTAATGAGTGAGTACTTAAGAGATTTGCTTGGTGCATAAATTCGACACGTTCTTCCATCTTTAAGTGCAAGCTTAAGACACAAATATGGAATTCGACTTCGATTTCAAGTTTGGTATATTGGGTTTTTCTTCAACAAGTGGTCACTTCAAATTGTCTACATATGGGTTGATAAAGATAGTCAGGGAGAGTTTATGTAGCAGTTGATTCTCACAGGATTCATTTGGGCTATTTGAGTTCTTCTCACAAGATTTCAAGTTTTTGGATATATTATGTTTGTGATTACGAGGTATCAAAACCATTTGGGGGAAGGATATATTATTCCATCTATTTGGGGAAAGTGGTCTCTGGAGACCTTTGGTTTATGTTACTTGTGTTGGTTGGAAGAAATGTGAGAAGAATATTTGGGCATGAGATGATCTTGCTATCGACATCTTATATACGGTTTATGATAAAGTGCTTCTGGTTATATGCACAACATGTTCACTTGATCGAGCTAATTCAGGTTATTTCGAGTTGACATCCACGAGATGATTAGTAACTCAACATGTTACATGGATGTCATCGTCTCTACTCTTGTTGGGTACATGTGTACATTATGTCCTGATTGGTTATATGTTATATACCTGGAATGCACTTGGTAAAATGAAGATGTTGATATATTGTTCCCCTAAATAGACAAGCGGTCAATCTTGAAGAGTAAGGTGTACATGGGGATGCACAACAGGTTCATGTGATGGGTCGTGTCGGTTAATCGGATTTGATAACCCGAGGCGATCAATGTTTCAACTTGTTACCGGTGTTCTCGTGTTCTTGAGTCTTGAGCTTCAATCAATGAGACCGCTTTGTATTCAACTCTACTTCTTAGGGAAATGGTCTTTATTCGATGTTTGTCGGTTTGGGGGGGGAAGCTACCAAAGATTCAAATTGAGAAGGCTCATGTCCAGACGATTTTCTTAGAAGCCTAGAATGCTTTGGTGGCGAAAGTTTAAGAGATGTTGATTCCTTTCTTCTAGCGTCTTTGACGATATCTTTATCTCGGTACTCATTTCATCATTCTCTTAAACTAATTTATCTCTTGTAAATATTTATTTGAAAAACAAAATACAAAATTATAAAACCTTCAAAAAATCAAATAGAAAAATATAAAACTTTCAAAATCCATAAAAATTTGAAAAATTTGAAAAATCTTCAAAAAATATTGTCATTTTGTCATGTTTTTCTCGGTTCGATAATATCTACGGTCTTTGTGATGTCATTCAAAGAATGACCGCGGACTTTAGATGTTGTTAAATTCAAAATCAAAAAATCAAAAATATTTTTGGGAGAAAGAGAAACAATGGTTTATTGTCATTTTCAGGCAATAACCCGTTTTAAAGAAAGAAACGAGCCATGTTTTACCATGTTTTCAAATTCCATGCTCGATTCTATAACATTTATCTGGCGAAAACTAAATGCTTTGAAAAATAACTCAGTCTCTATTTTTGATAATCATCCGGACTTATTTGTCAAAATATCAATCTCTCAATCAACAACCTATGTCATTGATTGAGGAGGAGAATGATTTCAATTAAATTAAAAAGTTATTTGGCATTAAATTGTTTTCAAAAGATGTACATGCATGTTTAACCAATGGAGTTTAAAATCTCAACATCCGATCCTTATCAGTTAAAACGCTTTCATAATCAAGTCACAATTCTCCTTAAAGCTTTCAAAATCAATTTAAATCTATAAGAGATCACAAATCTCAAATGTTTTAATTATTGTGATCGGGGAGAATGTGATTTAAATAGGATTTAAACTGATAATTCGATAAATGGTTTCTTAAGTGATTAGCATGTTTGCCTCCCGTAAGTGACAAACGATTTCAAATTTTCCATGCACACATTGAAGGGGAGCATCTATCTTAAACCTATAATTTGAAACGTGATCATTTATCTCAATGTGCAGGTTCCCTCTAGTATGTGTAAAACTCCTTTCAAACCTAGAAGCACATATTGAGGGGAGCAAAATCATGAAAATCTCATCCTTCCCAAAATGCTTTATCTACTTGATTCGATTTGGGAAGTGATGTTGATATCTTTTAGAAAATGGTAATCATAGAAGTTAATTCTTTTCTTTGTGTGCAAAACATTTTCAAATACTTGATGCACATGTTGAGGGGAGTTCTCGTTCTAAAAATATCAAAAACAATTCAAGTACAAAATGCTTTGATAATATATCACAAGTATCCGGATTGATTTTCAAATGGTTTTCAATTGGTTCCAATGGCAGATGAACAATACCAAATAGACCGACCAACTTTACTTTTTGTACGGTGATATAAGGATGATAAGGTTAGGTTTTTGTTCCCAAGATCCGCTGAGAACGGAGGGATCTACCCAGGACTATCCACTAGTTAGTGTAGAGTTCTTATATGATAATAAAAGGAGAAAAATGAGGATGGGAAGAGTGCGGACGAGATCGAGCTAGTAATGGAATAAACCCAACAAGGTTCTAGCTATGAAGTCTAGGCACCGAAGGGGTTGAAGAATAAAAAGAATTGAATGAGAAAAGGGTGAAAACAAATAGCCCTCCATTTATTCAACCTTAGGCGTAAAACCGGTTCAATTCATATGCTCGATGGTAACATCGGTATTGAAGACAAGACGCATGGACCCAGGACGACCGCACTTCAACTTCCCAAACCACTCAAGTTCCTCTTAAAAGGACTTGTTTCATTCTCACGGGAACCGACATTATCTATCGACTTTCTCTTAGAGATTGTTGATATTGAAGAAGGAGACCCTCTCCCTAGTCCCCGATATAGGATCCAAATATGCACAAATTGAGTCTAGAGCCACGAGATCATCAATAAATCTCATTAGGACACTTTCAATGAAGACTCTCTGATTCACACAATGTGGAAAGAGATTATATCTTGAGTCCTACGATTATCCTTGTGGTATTGCCGTAACATCCGAGTGATGTGTTTACATATTCACTGTGAAGATGGAAAGCCTTCTCGAGCCAACATCTAACAAGCTCCTGGTAGGTGGCATGTGAGATCTATTATATACATCAACCATGTGACAACTGAACAGAAACAATGGGGCGATTCAATCTTTTGAATCAATCCTGGTTCAAGTTATGGATTGACGGATACCTTTGAAAACCGGCCTGTGCTTTAAAACTCTTTTCATTAGCACGTCGACCGTGTACTAATTTTTCAAATCAAAAGGTGTTTTATGATTGATAATTGATTTTCATTAAAACCTTCGCTGTATTGCAAAACAATTTCTATTGAGCAATACTCGATTGTTTTTCAAAGATCTTTTCATCAATCGCTGGACGAATTCGCCGGTTCACTCACCGTGTTGTCTTCTTTGAGACGTTCGGTTTGAGAAAGCTAGAACACCGAAACCCTGTCAAGGAAATTCTTCGAATTATACCCGATCACAGTAAGACTTGTATCGATCAACGGGGAACCGTGGGCCGTGTACCTCAATTCATCGAAAGTGATCAAAGACACTTTCGAGCGCTTTATTGCTAATCGTCTTATGCGTGTACACCCGACGCGCAGCTCGATAATGAAGCGGTCAATCCATAGCCGCATGCTCACTTAACACATTCATCTCAAAAGAAATCATGATTAGTGCATCAATGACTCTTATATTTTCACTCCATGCTTTCGCTACGCTGCTACCAATATCATGATTCAACAAATGCCCGCTACTCGATGAGAAGATATCATGATCCGAATGTGAGCATGTCGGTCCTAAAGTCACAACATCACATAATACCAACACCACAATGGATGTATCACAGATTTTCTACTAGCTGATGATCTCAAAAGCTGGCTCAACATTATTATCACGTGGATCAGGAAAAGACCTCCACTTGGATTAACCAAACATGCAATGTGAAGAATCAATGACTACGAGCTTAGGAACAAAGGACTACATCAAGAATGCAAGAACAATTGTTAATGTCATATCTGTTTGTATTCAATGTAATTTTAGTGCATGATTGAGGTGACCTCCCTTAGGGGAGATTGTTAGGAATTAGAAATCCTGTGTAGATTAAACACCTCGTATATGTAATCGTTAGAAAGCTCGTAGTCATAGTTATTTTAAGTTAAGTAGTATTTAGTTAAGTAACACCGTGGAGGACGGACGGTCTTTACCCATCTGATGCCCGATCCACGCCCATGTGTGGCGTTTATGTAAGACTATAAATACTCTCTACCTCCCAAGGTAGAGAGTTGGAGCTCATAATAATATCTTTCACTTTCTCTCACTAAGTTCCCTAAACCTCTAACTTTCTCTCTCTAGAATTCCATCTATATTCTACCTTGTGTTAATGTTATGATGTGTATGTGAAAAGTTAATATCTAACAGAGAATATGAAAGATAAAAAATAATCAAAGTTGTATACATGTGATTTGGTGTAATGATGTTTAATTTCTACTTTCAAACATGTGTTTGAGTATTTTGTGAACTTGGTATTCTAAAGTAAATTGGATTATGTCCATATTATACCAATTTTATGTAGTTATATCATACTTTGTAGTTTTGTTGAATTACACTAACCCATGGGTTTACCCGTGGGTACGGCATACAGAAAATTATAACCATTGGCGGTGACGGTGAGAAAAACTATAGGGCGGAAGGACGGGTTAGGAGGTACCCGTGACCATTACCTATGGGTGTCATCCCTATCCGCCGCTGGACCAAACAAATGGTTTATTATGGTGTGTTTTTTAATTTTTATTTAATCTTGTGGGGTATGTTTTTTCGTGAGTGCGTTTCTACTACGATTGTTTGGTCTTAGTTTACCTAAGAGAAGAAACCAAGCGGCGTTGATGTGACAATGACGGATTTGGTCTTATTACTTTTAGTCTTATGAATGATTATATTTTTTAAGAACTTGTAAAACATTTCTTTTTTAACTAAGTTTATTTTTATTTAAGAATCTCTTTATAATTCAAAGCGTTGGTTATAACTTAACATCACTTCAAAAAAAAAAAAAAAAAAAAAAACGATGTGGAAAGCCGAAACCCGAACTAATTTGGGCGGCATGGGGCATGCTTATCAAGTTGCAGGACGGGTTTGGGGCTAAACCGAGATTTAATCGGTTCGATTGTGAGCGGGTATAACATCCCCACACCCTAAACATATATAAACATACATGTATATATCCATATAGTGTTATGTTAATATTTATGTAATAAAAGAACATATTTCTTTTATATTTGTTGTTTTTTATCCTTGTAAGATTGCAATTTGTTATTATATAAGCTTGTTTTTATGTCACATTTTAAAAAGAGTTGTCATTATTTATGTTGAATATTATCGTTGAAGACTATAAGGCTAGTGCATAATTGATTATCAATAGGTTCTCAATTTTCCAAGTTGTTGCTTATGGTGTAAAAGTACTAATAAATGTGAAATGGTGCTGGTTTGGTAGAAGAATTGTGCCTATAAAGGCCATCCTAATTAGATCCGACGAGTATGGGGCAAGTTTAGGTGAGCATAGCGCCCCAACAGGGCTCCCCGATTAGATCCCGGTTGATGATCGAGGTGGGTTTGGGTAGGACTTTGGTAATCGGGTTTCGGGATGGGGATGACTGCCTCCCAAACCTGTCCCGTTGCCATCTTTATCTCCAATGTTCTTTATTAGGACTTTTTACTTTTAACCAAATAAGTTATAAGCCCGTTATACAAGCATAAACAAACACCCCTTTAAAAGCTTTTTGAAAAACTTTTAGCACATATTGCCATCCAAAATGTTTGAAGTTTTGGTATTTCACTTGAATCTTAGGGGAGTGTTTGGCTAAGCTTTTATAATGAGCTTATTAGCTTATATGTTTTAAGTTAGCCTAAATTAAGTGTTTGGCTAAACTTATATAAGCGGCTTATGAGCTTATATAAGAGGACTTTGATAAGTCCAAATTTTGTGACTTATTTAAGGAGGGACGGGCTTATATAAAGATACTAGCCTATAAACCCGTGATAAATCACGAGTAGCTTATAATAAGTTGCTTGTAAAAATATAAATTCAAACAAAAGGAATAAGTAAAAAACAAAGTAAATTTATAAGTTATTTTTTTATACTATTTTATCATACTATTTCATCAGAATGTCAAAGTAATCTAAAATAAAACAACAATTACAAATGGAAACTCGTGATCTCCTATATACAATAACTTATTGGATAAAACAAAGATTTGACCTATAATTGAAACTTAAATCAGATGACTCCCTTTAAATTACATTGCTTTAAAGTTGTCCATCTACACTTCCAAGTTATGCAGTTAAATCACATTCTGTATCAATTTTAGCAGCATGATATGAATGGAATTGTAATACCAACCATCTTATTTAGATTCACCAAAATTAAGCCATTTGCAAGACTTACCAGTTACCACTTAACACTATTGGCATCTTTTTAAAAGAGATGAATTTGCTAACCTGACCATGTAAAGCATCATTCAACATCACTCTATATTCAAGAAATCAAGCTCTAGTATTTGCGATACATGGAGTGGTCTTTTAGAAGTGAAGTTGGTTAACCTTGCAAATAAAACCAAAAGCATTAGTATACCCATATATATGTCGATGCTATACACAACTTATACCTTATGATACGGAAACATCACCTTTATCAGTACATGTTCAACCCACAATTACTTGATACATAGAGTCCTTTACAACTCTCTCACATCTACTTTATGCCGTTTGGTCCATGTTTTTTCTATAATATCGTACTTATATTTAGACATAAGTAAAGTTTATATTGGTTGACAAGCTAAAATTTTATTAGATGTCGACGCAACTTAACCCGTTGGAAAACAATCACTGCTTTTGAATCAAACTGCTTTTAACCCTAAGAGACCAATATTTTGTGGCAAATTGAGGCGCTTCATACCCTCATACAAAGATATATAAAAATCATACCTTCGATAGATATTTCTTTGTGGCATTTAAACAAACACCTTTAAGCACTTCATCAAGCACCATTTTTCTTTTCATACATATACTCAAGTAGTAAACACATAAAGTATGATTAATCAAAGTTATAAAAGGAACCATCAAAACATCGGTATACAAGTAAATATCAACAAAATAAAATAAAATGTCATGCTTGTAAGGAGAGACTCGAAATAAGCCACAATCTCAAAATAAAATCAAAACAAATGATAGTGAATACAACAAATCACCATCTCAATTCTCACGTAAAAGAAAAATATAAATGGAAGACATGATTGGCTTGTTGAAATCATGAAGAAAAAAGAAATAGCACTCCACTCAAGTAAAATGAGAAATTGAGAATGAAGATACTAAATACAATAAC
>OU343219.1:255488951-255579929 GCA_910596185.1 Chrysanthemum makinoi
CTAAAACTGTTGTTTTCTATTTTTATACGCACTCACTTCTTGGATTTTGATTTAAATTAATAAAACAATAACACTTATTGTATTTATTAGTTTTACCCGAGAAAAGTTATTAACAAAAATGTTAATAAAAGTTGGGTTTTGCTAACAAATGATCCCTGGTCACAAGTTAATGTGTAATTAATAAATATAAAGTTTTTATTTTAACCAAAAATGCATTTAATACACATTAAATAAATTGATAAACTATCATATTTGAACATAATTTAAGCTTAAATAAATGAAAACATTCCTTTTATTAACCCTTTATACGTCCCTTGGCATAGTTAGCAAAACCCATAAAAGTTACGTAGCATCGGAATTGCTCAAATATATTTTCTTAACCCGACAATTAACTATCTCACATTTGTATACATCACAAATCTACTCACATGTGTTAAGCCGGAGTTGAACTCACAAACCATTTAATTGTGAAGCTTCTCACATAATGATTGTGTTTAGCTAAGGGGCTTATGAGGCTTAAATTTCAAAAGCCTCTCTATAAGCCTCGTTTGGTAAAGCATAGGGGGCTTTTGAAATTATAAGCCCAAGCCTCAAATGAGGCTAAAATTTTTATAATCTCTAAATAATATAAGCCTCATTTGTACCAAAATACTTAGTTACTCACAAAAAATATCTAATATATACATATGTTAATTTAATTATATGTCATTTTTAGTAATTTTATAATAATAAACCCCAACTTAAGCTAATTTCCCAAACAAGTTTATAAAAATAAAAATTCAGTTTGCTAATATAATATCCAGAACCATACATCCCTCAACCTTTTGAGCCAAACATACCCGATATGTATACTATTGGAACACAAACCTTTAAGTAAAATTGTTCAAATGTTGAGTAAATTATACCCAAAGAAAGTTCATAAATAAATTATTAGAAAAATGCAAATATGATAAATTATTTTTTAAATTAACTTTTGAGCTTAATTGTAAAATAATGTTATATTCTAATTGTTTAATAGAATAGGTAAATGAGTAAAAAAAAATCGGTTTATGTTACCCGATGAGTGAATCATGTAACTAGGCTAACCGAAGTATCCCCGTGACCTTATATCTGCATTATTATCATTTATTTATACTATATATAAAGAGAGAAAGTATATTTATTTAAAACTTGCAAAATAAAACTAGAAAGTTACTAATATACGAGTAAGGATCAAATAAGAAATAAACGTAAAATGAGGAAGGATGAAATAACCAGCACACATTTAAGATGCATCTCCTATGAAATTCTCTTTCTTCATTTGAAATGTGTGGCTGAAAATATTTGTCATTCTTCTTATTTTTATTTTTCTTTTTAGTGGATTCATTCCCACTAATATACACTAAGTTGAAAAACGTAACATCTCCTCTCATTAAGTTAATAGATTAAATACTTTTTAAATCATCAAACTTTTCGTCATTTTTAATTACAATTTAAACTACAAAATTTCTCTACTCTCACTTATTTCACACCAACATATACACAAAAATAAAAATAATAAATGTGTTCACACATATTAAAGTTACTATACACCGTTTGTCTAGTTTTTTAGTCAATTGACAAAATTAAAGTCTCTTACTCATAGTTAAGTTTCGGTTACAATTTTGAAAATTTATTAATAGTTAAAATGATGATTATATTCTATTAAGCAAAACGAGAGCTGATATTCATGTTCAATATGATTATGTTAGAGTGTAATTTATTTCACACTTAGGGTTTTATTTTAATATATAAATTTGCAGGATGATTTATATTTAGTTATATATTGAAGTTCTAATTATTTTTGCATAACATTGATCGCAAATAAGTTTAATTGTATGTTACCCGCATATGTGTCGCGCGCATACCCAAATATACTAATGATTGCGTTAGTATAACTACCGGCTCAAACACTTTGATTGTGGTGATAGAACGTGATAATAGTTTTGGAAAGCTCAATTAAAGGTATTTGCTTGCAAAAACTTTAAAGACGTACTCTTCCCTAACCAATTATATCTAGTTAAATGTTCAATCCCTGTTACAGCGAGATCAAATCTATATATTTTTGTTTAGTGATTTCAAGAAGAAGGTGAGCACCATTACATAGCTTGAAGACACTCAATCCAAGTATCGTTAAGGCGCAATAAACACCTATGGCTGAAGACTAGCGGTAGGTGGTCCCACGAAGTTTTCAAAAAAGGGTACTAAGATTAGGGACGTGTTAGTGCAACGCTTAAACATCAAATGACTTGAAAAGCTCAAGCTAAAATTAAGCAAGGATGTCACATAAAGTTTTGGACTAAAAATTGGTTGGAGCTCTTCAATGAAGAGACTCTCCAAAAATTGGCGTATGCCACTTTATATGTCGAGCACACGGTATTCTTTAGTAAAAGGCGAAAGAATAGTTCGCTTTGTGCTCAACACATGGCTGCGTGATTTTAGCAAGCCAAACTGCCTTTGTTTATATAGCCACTTCTCCTCCTTTTGTTTACACTAAGCAGGCGATGTGGGATGAATCCTATAACCCTTTTATTCACTTCTTCTGTTTTTCCCTTTATGTATTTATTTTTTCCAAGTGACCACAGGCTTTGTCAATATCTTCCATGGCTTGTCGATTTTAGTTCGGTAAAAGTTATATTGTTATAATCTGTTATCGTTTGCCTAAAACTAGTGATTATTGGTTTCTCATATCTTTTCTTTTCTTTTTCTGAAAGGCTGAGATTAAATTAAATACAAAGCTTCGAGAAGGAAGCTACAAACAAGACCAAGGAAACCAAATAACAGAAAGCTGGCTGCAACAGCAGAACACCCACCTAAACCAGAAACCAAACACCACGAAACAATAAACAAAAAACCAAAAATTACATAAAGATATTGAAAGGTCTCGATATCCAGCAGCTCCAGTTTGCAGGCTTCGAAGAATAGCGAGCTGAGATCCAAGATTTTGAAGTACGTTGAATGAATGGGAAGATGTCTTCATCTTAATAGATGCAACCAAATCAGGGACTGCATTTACCACCTCGTTCCTCCAATTCCAAACAGCCCATAACGGCATAACGCACACTTGAACACCCCTTGCAAGACTTTATTGACACGAGCACAACCATTATTGTTGATCCTCCCTTGGGCTATATCCCACTCCACAATTTCCGCCAAACCGGGATAACAGCAGGGAAATTGATTAAACAATGATCCAACTCTTCACGGGCAGAATCACAGAAAGGGCACAATTTCGAAACCAGATGCACACCACGATGGCTCAAATTAGATCTGGTGGCCAATCTGTTAAGAGAAGCTCTCTAAACACAAATATTAACCTTGCGAGGGATCCAAGAATTCCAAATATGATGTTTACCAAGATCACAATCCGAAAATAAATGACTTTAGACAATATTTGAGAGGGTTTCTCATATCTTTTCTATGTCTTAGATTTTAAAACGTTTACAATTGATAACGACTATAACAAAAATAAACAATTTGAAAAACATCATGAGACAAGCAGAAGATGGCCATGTTGCGAATCAACAATAACCTTAGATCAAACGTAACAATAATAATTACTGATGAAAGAAATAATCAAGCAGAAGATGGTCATTTTGCGAATCAACTAAATGTGGCATACTAAGAACAAAAACCATCTTCAAAGACAGTGAGGGAAAAACACGTGAATTATTCCGTTTAGAAAACGATCCACAGTCAACACTGGATTTAACCAAGTTTTCACGAAAAAAATAAGAAGAAGCTGACTTTACATATGTCTTCCCCAAATAGCTAACATATAACGATCGTTAGTCATCGTCAATGATTAATTTTATAGACGATTTGCAGCAACGGTGTAACAGCTGTTCAAATTCAACCTTTACAGTTGCATAGGTTGCAACAAAAGAGCATACTACTACATCGTTAAGCAAACAAAAATATTTGACCTTAAAGACTACCAGTTTAAAAAGTTCAAAAGGCCAAACAAAGGGCCATGTACCAATTAACTACGAGAGTTCTTTACGGTTCTGGATAACAATTATCCTAACATCATGTCTCCTTCAGCAACCTGTAGACACAGACATAAATATAAAAGATTAGAGTTCATTCGACAAGGGGTTTATTAAAGAAAGCTAAGAATATATGTGCAAAAAAGATCATTTCTACACGCTATGTGACATTAATCCTTATTTAACCCCACCAACCCTTGTCCATTTAATATGTAGGTATAACAGATAATCAAAGTCTACAAAATCAGATATCATATTTTTATACAGTCGTCAATATTGCGAATGTTTATGAGACACTGGACAAAAACGATCATGGCTAGAAAATTAGATTCACCATAACATTATGTAGATAGTTCAGCATACTTGTTTTTTAAGACATAGCAGCAAACTAAAAGAGAGAAAATAATGACGTACCTGTCCCAGAAATCTACACTATCAACCAAAAGTTTCAATTAAGTCTGCTTCTTTTGGTTGGTAGATCACCTTCTCAAACATATCTTGAAGCCTGTCATGCTGCACCATTTCTTCCAAGATCTTATCTACTGATACCGTAGATGATATTCTAGGTTTAGAACTATCTTTGTTTTGAAGAAGAAAAGACCAATTCAGATAAATGACTCTTCTCAACCTGCCTAACATATTTTTCCCCCTCCATAGACCCGGTGACTAAATGATAAACATAAACGACTTTCTTTTGACCAAGCCTATACGCCCTACTTATAGCTTGCCGTTCCACCGAAGGGTTCCAATGAACATCAAGTAATACAACCCTTGAAGCACCCACTAAATTAATTCCTTCAGAACAAGCTTTAAGTGATGCAAGCAGTACCTTCGCTTCACTTTTTGGGTCGTTGAATGTATTAATTGAGTTTTGTCTAACCTTTTCATCTTGTTGTCCATCCATATACAAACATTGTCTCCCTTCAACCCATCTGAAATCAGTTTTCAAAAGTTGCATTATAAATTCCAAAGGCTTGATGTACTGACTAAAAACCAATACTTTTTCCTCCAGAGCTTCACTTAGCTTAAGAAGTGCCATCAGAAACTTTGTCTTAATGCCAGCACGAGCATCTTTTTCAAAAAGTTTAAGTGCTTTATAAAACTGATCACTATATGAAGGGTTTTCAGGAAGCAATGAAGGATGGACAGACACTAAGGACATTAGATGGTCGATTCCTATTGATGATTTTGTCCCTGAAAGTTTTCCAAGAAGTGTTTGTTGGGTTTTGGTGGGCTTTAAAACAACCAAAGCATCTTTTAAACCGAGGAGTTTCTCTTGAAGAATTGTTCCTTTATGTACATGGACAAAAGGGTCAACCATGGCTTTAAGTTCAGCTAACTTTTGTTTACTTTTTCTAACCGAACTTGTAATAACATCCCATTGACCTTTAGCTGAATTGTGTTTCCATCCACGTTTTTTACCAAACTCGTCATTTCGAATGGATGAAATCCCAAAAGATAATAAAGGGTTTACTAAAGATAGGGTATTATACAGCTCATCAAAATTGTTCTGAAAGGGAGTACCCGACAAAATGATGCTTCTTTTTGTTTTGAGATTTAGCAACGCTTTCCACATAAGGCTTTGGTCATTTCTTGGTGTGTGACCTTCATCAAGTACTACAAGTGACGGAACTTGAAGAAGCATTTTTTTAATATTTTCATCTTCATGATTGTTTACTGTTTTCTTCCTCTTTCCTTCTTCCCCAGCTAAGCTTTCAAATAATCTGTAAGTGATCCCTAAAACACTTGGCTCTTTCTTCCAAGAAAACAACTTCAACAAACGAGTGCAAAGTGCGCTTTTTCCATTTCCAGAATTTTTTGAAAGTTGTGAAGCCACTTTATGTTCTTGACCAGAACACTCGTTGTTGTTCAGATTGTGAAATGGAAAATCAATATTCCATTTTTTAAACTCCTCTTCCCATGTAAGAAGCATACATCGAGGAGCAATGATTAATGGTCTAGAATCGGGATACATTTTCAAAAATGATTGAAGAAAAACTATTGTCAGACGGCTTTTACCAGTTCCAGGGGCATGAGAGATTATGCATCCACTACCACCAGTAGGCAGCGTTTTCTAACTTATCAATGTATGTCCCACCAGCTATTTTTTCCCAAATAAACTCAAAACCTTCACGCTGATGTGGATACATGGAGTTTTTAACACCAGGAACTAAGTCCCAAACTGTACCCTTTTCGTATTGACTAGCACCATGAAGGTGTTCTTGATTACAGTCAGTCAGCTTAATGCCAGAAAATTTCGTGCGGTCTGATTTGTCGATGTCGTGTCTGCCATGCCCTCCCCTTCCATTCTTACACTACACATAAGACGAAAGGTATCAAGTTTATACAATTAGTATACTAGTAGCTACCAAGCCTACTATATACAAAGAACAAGATTTGTGTATACCAATACACCATGGTTTAACAATGTATGTATATTATATCAAATAAAACTATAGTACCTTAATCAAATAAACCATCAATTTAATATGACATGTATAAGTATTAAGTATTAAGTAATAAGAATAACAAGAGTTCGAAATACGATGTGTGACAGAATCTGTGAACAGTGAAATGCTACTGAAGAAGTACGGTTAAAGCTTTATCAGTTGTTTATTGGCAACTTAACTCAGATTACAAATTACATTGCCAGTAAAGCTAATGTTAAGAGGATGTTTGGGGTTGCGATTTAAAGGTGATTATTTGATTATTTCAGTTCGAAAACGTTATAATTAGTTTAATGGTGTTTGGATAGCATGACTTGATAATTGCTTATCTGCGTTTGAATGTCATGAAAACGCAATAATCGATAAGTAGGTAAGGACCTACTGTTGGGAAACGCCATTTTTCTACTAGGGCTATTTTACAAAAGTACCCTCAATCTCTTCTCAATTGGTATATGCATGTTCACCGCCAATCTTGCTTCTCACTAGTTACAACCTTACTTTCTTCTGTTTTAATATTCATATGTTAAATTTAGTAGATAGATAAACCAAACAAAGATCTTTAAACATCAAAAAAATTTAACTAAAATTTCTTTATACAAGTCTTGTGGACCAACGCACAGATTTATATGTTATCTTTTAAAAATATTTGCTATAATATTATGATAAAATGTATATACAAAATGTAAAAATCTTAGGCTGGTCCCAGTCGCGACCTGGGACGACCTGGGACAACCTGCGCCATGTCAGCTTTCTCTCTCCAATGACACTGGACAACCGGATGCCCTCGACGACAGGATTTTATTTTTATTTTTTTTTGAGGTTGAATTGTGTGTTAAAGTGTGTTTGAGATTGGTATTTATAGGATGTGAAAAGTGGTAAAGTTTAAAAAAAAAGGTTTTTTTTTTTTATTTAAATGAAGGTAACGTGCGTTTGACATCGGGTGAAATTTCAACCGATGTCGTGGTTTTTTGTCCCCAACCGATCTAGCGACCCAACCCTCACATTCGAGGCAACCGATCTCCACATCGGTTGAACCTCCCAATTTTCGTTTTGCAACCGATGTTGACCGAGTCCACTGCGACAAGCCTTATAAACGTATTTTCTATAAAATATTGTTACAAGTGTTAACCAATAAACTACGATTTCTTAATTTGAATAATCCATTAATATATAATAATGTCTATTTTAGTCATTTTGCATGTTAAGTTGTTAAATAATCTACTTTGCCAAACACTTGAAAAACTGATTATCTGATTATTGCAATATCAAACAGCAAAATCAAATCCAAACACTATATTTCAAAACCACGTTTTGCAACAACTGATTATCTGATTATCCGTTTTCAAAACGAATAATCTATTTTCAATAAGCAATCCCAAACACCCCCTAAATTGTCCTGTGGATAATAAGTTGTACATATACTTAGATAAGAGATAGGTTAAGACTAACCAGAGGGGGTAAAATGTCTCTAATTTCCATCTCAACAAATGAACAATATTTACAGATGATCCCAAACTCGTCATTTATAGTGAGATGATGTTTTCCTCCATGGCAACAAGTAGCTTGATCTTTTCCATCCATTAAGAAGTCGGCATAGCCATGATTAGCCTGCCCATATTATGAAAGCAATTCAGAGACTCGAGTACCATTCTCATCACAGAAAAACCAAACTCACTTATTACCATAAAAAATAACATAATATATAGTTTTTGAACCAAACCTCATGTTGCACCCTATTTGATAGTGAAAAATATTGATGCTTGATTCTAAATTATAATTCTGCTTTACCAATTCAGTTAATGTGATGCACAAATTCTACTGTCTGATAACTTTATGCCTAAAATTGTAACTTAATCTTCGGAATGTAAAGGTTTCAGATTTCAGACAGTCAAATAAATGACAGATTATTAAATATGAAATCACAGACGGCATGGCTTTAAGAAAACTTACCATAGAAGCACCAGATGAACCAATCTCTGATGATTGTAAGCACAATCTCATTTCATCGAAGAGCCCATCTACTTCCATCTCATTTTCTGATTTCTCCGGCATCTTATCTTCCTCGTCTTCATCATCAAACTTAAACTTATACGACACTATTTTCTCAACTGGAGTTTTCTCTACAGGGATGTCTTCTAACGGAATGTCTTCTGCAGAGACATACTTTTTAAGCACCTCATTCACACCCTCGTCCTCCAATATAGCATCTGTGAGAATCTTAACCACATCAATTTTATTTCCAAATTCATCATACTTAGTACTTAGGGGGATCTTGTCTTTTTGGGTGCCCTTTTCATCAACTATTAGCCAAAAATCATCCTTATTGACTTTGTTAACTTTTCTATCACGAACTACAGAAGAATCTTTGTTAATCTGCCGCTTCTCTAACCCATTCTCGTCACTTTTGGACTTCTCATTTTCGTTACTGTACTCCTTAACCGAAGTCTCAAAAAAACCAACTTCCACCTTCTTCTTCTTTCTAGGCTTATCAGCAGGTTTTCGTTGTAAACGATTAAAAAATACCTGGTCAATATTTTCTTCTTCATGTACCTCGTCTGATGTATCTTTTCGACCCAACTCAATCCGAGACTTGCCTTTAACATTAATCGCACTACGATTGTTATTAGCATCAGCCACAGCATTTCCATCTTTGCCATCCTCACAGTCACTCGAAGAACTCACGCTGTAATATGGTATATCCTCGTAATCAGCAGGAGCAACATTCTCAGACGGCCTTAAGTCCTTCCAGTCACTATCACTATCATCCTCTTCAGGTGACTTGAAATTCGGCGAATCGTCAACTTTCTTTTCAGGTGACTTTAACCCTTGTGACGCATCACCGTCATCATCAACAGCATCTGCTTGAATCGAATCCAACTCCACAGGACTCGCCTTTACCTCGTTGCTTTCAACGCGAGAGCTATGCGAGGGATCATAATCATCCAAAAACCTAATATCATCACCCAAGAATATCACACCTTCATCATCGTCACTATCATCAGCAGCAGCAAAACCACGTGAACTCTTTCTAACCTCCGTCACAAACTTACCACCATCTCCCCTCTTCCTTTTCAAACACTTCCCAGAACCACCTTCGTCGCTATCTTCCTTTGCGTCATTTCTTCTCACACCCTTACGCCTCTTTACGTTTTTCCCCCTTTTAGCACACATCTCACTCTGAGTCCGCTCAGAGCCCTTACTCACCTCAATATCCGACTCATCCAACTCATCCGACTCATCCAACTCATCAACTAAACTACTTTTACTCACATTCTTCCCTCGCTTCAACGACTTCCCCTTTTTCACTTTCGCCTCATTGCCATCACTCTCCACTTCAACTTTCCTCGCATTGTTACCCTTTTTCTTCACTTTCCTCGGTTTATTAGTCTTACTAGGACCGACATCCTCACTAACACTTAAAACCTCGCCACTAGCACTAGCACTACCACTAACCCCCTCTACACCGTCTGCTTTTAGACGCTTTTTTTTGCTACCGTGTTTCTCGCTATACTCTAAGTAAAGTTTGTTATAACACGAACGAGTTCGCTGATGCAATCTCGTCTTCGAAAAATCCATCATACTTCACCTATAACAAAATAAATAAACTCAAATAAAATAAACAAATTAATTAATAAAATCAATTTAATTTCAAGTGTTGTATACCTAATTTTTTATAAGAAAATTATTATTATATAAAATTTAATAAATTATATAATACACGCACACAAAGAGTGATCAGATTATATATTAAATAAAAATATCATAAAATCAACACACATTGACACAAATAATATATAATAAAGTTATATAATTATAAAATTAACAAATAAATAGTTTTAATTATTAATAAAATTAGGTAATTAATCGGTTAAAATTAAAGTCGTAATTAAAAAAACCTAAACCTAATTTTAAAAGGTAATAAAAATTGAGTGTAAATATGTAATTGCATTGATTACCGGAAAATGTGACCGGAAGTGGGAGTGAGACGTCGGTAGTCAAATAGAATCTAGAGAGAGAAAGAGTTTAAATCTAGAGAGAGAGTGAATATTTTAAATGTGAATTATTTTATGTTTTTGAGATTTTAGTTAAAAAAGAGGACATACGCAAGGGCGCGAAAAGGGTATTGTGATGACGATTTGACGTGTTTATATTGGGAATGGAATTTATGTGTGGGCCCTACTGCTTGTTTGCTTTTGGAGTGTTTGGTGATGTCGATGATCTGGCTCTTTTTTACTGCATGGTAAAATTACTTTATGACTAGTTTGGTAGAACTTGAACTATTGCTTTACGTTTACTAAAATTAAAGCGAGAGCTGATAGGAAGAGCAGAAGGTGTCGCCTCACCATCACCGTTCATCGTCCAACATGGCGCTTTGCAGTTCTTCGCTATGACACCGGCCTCCTTCGCCGTCGGCCGCCGTGGAGAGGCTTAGTTCGCTTCTACGACGAAGCAATCTTCTGACAAAAGTGAGGCAACGGATATATTAAAAGTTTAATTTTTTTTATTTTTATTTTTTTTATAACCCACCACCCCTATAAAATAACATTCATCTCCACCATTTTTATCATCTTCATCTCCTACATCTTCCATTCTTACTTAACTCAAAAAAAATCTCACAATGTCTCAAAACCAAATGACGGAGAGGGTACTTCACAAACTTACTTAACTCAAACCCACCACAATACGGGGGTTCTTCAAACCCGTCTACCCCATCCTCGACAAATTCCAACCTGTCTCCACAAGAAATATTTCTTAACCAACAATGTCAGTTTCAACAAGGATTCGCAAGTTACCCCGCCCGATTTCAATCACCACATTTTTTAACTGTCACAACCTCCACTTTTAACCCGTCCACAGCCTCCACGGTTGCCCCAAATGGAATCACAACCTTCGGTTCACAATTCAAAGTTCCAAAAGCGTGAACCGGCAGGTAGGGGAAAAAGACGAAGGCAAAAAAACATGTTGTGGATTTGGACGCAGACGACGACGAAGAGGTGGAAGTCATAGCAGTGACGGGAGGAAGTGGAGCAAGTCTGAAGAAATGTTACTTACGCAGTGTTGGATAGAAATTTCCCAAGATAGAGATATGGGAAATGACCGTCCTTAAGAGTTCTTTTGGAACGACATTCTCGACATGTTCAATACTCAGACCACCGATAACAAGCGTGGCAAGAATATGATAACTGGTAAATGGCCGAGGATTAACGATGGTTGCCGAAGTTCAACGCTATTTACAAACATCTTCGTCGAAGTGGTGAAAATGACCACGATCGAGTCCGAATGCCAAAGATAGCTGCTTGCGGCGTTGCTATGGTGGGAAGGAGTTTGGGTATGAAAAATGTTGGAATGTTTTGAAAAATTATCCCAAGTGGGATGCTGAAGATCCCATTGACATTACATGTCTCGATGATATATTGGGCGGACAGAGGACCTCTGCACGAAAGAGATGGAGGCAAACGAGCCGCGAAAGCAGTCGACTTCAACGTCGAGTTGATTCTGCGAGCTCGGTGGAAGTCAATCGAGTACTTTTTCGGGACATATATCCAAATATATGCTAAAAAACCGACGCTCAAAGGGCTTGTTACGAAGCGGCGGGGAGAAGAAAAAGCTCTCCAAGAAGATCGAGATGGATTTTCGATGATAGATCGAATTTGAATCGACGGTAAGCGAAATCATCCGCAAAGGCGGGAAGCGTCTAATCAAGAAATATCACCAAAGAGATGACTAGGTTTCGTATTATTAGTATGTGTTGTATTTTTTTTTACCCTGTGTCATTTTTTTTTCTTTTCGTATTGTTTTTATTAGTAAGTGTTGTTTTTTTTTCTTCTTATTATTAAGTTATGTATTGTATTTTTATTTTGAATGAAATGAATTTAGTTTATTTGGAAAATTGAATAAAAAAAAATAAAGTGGTAGTGATGGGCCCCAAATGAAAAGGCTGAGGTTTGTTATGAGTGAGGGGGGTTTGTT
The DNA here is from genome assembly GCA_910596185.1 of Chrysanthemum makinoi. Lineage (NCBI taxonomy): Eukaryota > Viridiplantae > Streptophyta > Magnoliopsida > Asterales > Asteraceae > Chrysanthemum > Chrysanthemum makinoi. Next base: position 255,501,376 of record OU343219.1, read on the forward strand.
GTGGTTAGTTGTGGAGAAGTGGGATGCTGATGTGGCGCTGAGGTGGCACTGATGAAGAGGGTATGCCTTGTTATGACACATTCCCCTCTTATAGTCGTTTTTATAGGTTAGTGTTGGGAATAAAGATAACAGTTACCACTGATATGCTTGTGGTTAGCACTGCTAAAGATTACACTAGCAGTGGAAACTTATTACCACTGTCAGTACAATATTACCATTGTTATTAGGATAATTGTTTTGTCTTCGTGTATTGATAAATATAGAAAAGATCTTATGTATATTCTATATTGTTAGGTTTATACTTATCTTGTAAAGGACTCCTTATGCTATAAAAGGAGATCCTAGGTCATTGCTTGATATATGTATTATTCATATAAGCTTCAAGGTGTAACCCTAGTGATAAACAAGATCACTCGTATTATTTCTTAATAATATTGGAGCTTTGTGTTATTCTGTTCTCACTTACATTACATCATATAAATCATCTTCTAAGTATTACTAAGTATATTCCGCGTGCTTATTAATATAACTCAAAGTATCACCAACACAAGGAGTGTGTTTTAGATCCATCAAGTGGTATCAGAGCGCAGGTTCTGATATTTTGATTTAGAAGATACAAGTAATAAGCTTAACCTACTCACTCAAATCAATGGAGATGGAAAACAACCAGTCCAACTCTACTCCAAGCCTTCCTAAGCTCAAACTCATTGAGTTTGAGATGTGGAGGATAATGATTGAGCAATACTTTCCCATACAAGACTATGCTCTATGGGAGATCATCTTAACTCGTGATTCCTTCATGTCTATAACGAAGACTGAGAAAATTGGTGACACAGATGTAGTAACAGTCATTGTACCTGAGACTAATGATGAAAGAGCAAAGAAGAAGAATGATCTGAAGGCCAGAAGTTTGTTGCTAATGACTCTTCCTAGAGACCAAATCATTGCTTTCAGCAAGTTCAAGACTGCAAAAGAACTTTTTGAAGAGATTTGCTCAGTGTTTGGTGGCAATGATGCTACAAATAAGACACAAAATACACTGTTGAAGCAAAGTTATGAAAACTTTTCTGCTTCAAACAATGACTCACTTGACAGCATCTTCACCAAACTCCCGAAGATTGTCACACAACTGACTGTATTTGGTATTGAGGTAGAAAAGGAAGACCTCAATTTGAAGTTTCTAAGAAGTTTGCTTTTTGAGTTTCATACAAATGTTACAATCTGGGAAAACAAACCAGAAATTGAAACTATGAAGCTCAATGATCTTTACAATAACTTCAAACTCATTGAACAAAGATTGAAGAAGGCAGGGAAACTTGGTACAAGCTCTAGTATCTTGGCATTGTTGTCAACCTCTGTTGACTGTGATGATTCTGAAGATGACAGTGATGATGATCTTGCCACTGCTGGTTCTACAGTTTCCACTGGTAATGTTAGTGTTACCACTGCAGGTTCAAAGAAGAAGGTTGCTGGTATTGGAGATCCTACCTTTTATGCTTTTATCTCCACTCAAGTTAATGGCTCTATATTAACTCATGAAGACATAGAGCAAATTGATGAAGATGACTTGGAGGAGATGGACATTAAATGGCAAATAGCTCTTCTTAGCATGAGGGCTAGGAAATTCTATAAGAATACTGGCAAGCCAATCCAAATCAATGGTGGAGAAACTGCAGGATTCGATAAGAAGAAAGTAGAGTGTTTCAATTGTCACAAGTTGGGGAATTTTGCTAGAGTGCAGAAGACCAAGGAACCAGGACAAAAGGTCTACTTGGTACAAGCAAAAGAAATAACCAACTGTGGAAGAACCAAAGGCAATGCTAGCAATTGATGGTGTGAGCTATGATTGGAGTTTCATGGATGATGGACAAGAGGAACAACCTTCAGATGATGCTCTTATGGCTACAGAACATGCTCTCATGGCTTTCTCTGACTCAGAGGTACAAAACTTTGATAGTTGTTCTAAAACATGTAGGGCTTCTAGAGAATGTGAAAGGCTTAATGAATTATTTGACAACCAAAGAACAGAGTTGTATGCTGCTAATTATATTGTGTCAAACCTTAGAAGAGGCATAGTTGTATTAGAGAAACAACTAGAGCATTATAGAGATAATGAGTCAAAATATAACGATGATATGATTGTTCTTAGAAGAGAAATAGATCATAAGACAGCAGTGAATGAGGCATTAAAAGAAGAGTTTGAAAAACTTAAAAAGATAAATGAGAATGTCAATTTAACTGTAGACACATGTTATTATCAGTCTAAGTCAATTGATAAAATTTGGAATGCTTAAATCACTAGTAAAGTTAAGTCTGGTATGGGATACAACACTGCTCCTCCACCACTAAGAGGTGTTCCATCACCTCCTGGCATAGACTTAGCTCATACAGGCCTAAAAGAGTTTCAGGATCTTGTACGAGAATATGGTCCTCTAAAGGACACATTTGTGAGAATTGAGGAACAGGTTAAGCAGGAAACTGATGTTTTTGAAAGTGCAAGTGACTCATCCATTTGTAGATGAGAATGCTAAAAAGAATGTAGAGGCTTCTATCCCAAAAGTTGTTAATACTATTACAGAGGAACCTAGGAAAAAAACTAATAAACCTAGACCAACTGTAAGGTATGCTGAGATGTATAGGAACAAGCCATCAACTCCTAGGGGTAACCAGAGGAGTTGGAATCATGTTAAATCTCAACAACTAGGTAGTGATTTTGTGATGTACAATAAAGCATGTTATATCTGTGGTAGCTTTTATCATTTACATGCTAATTGTGACTATCATTTTGGGAGAAGGGAAGTCCATGGAAATAAAAGGGTGGAGTCTAACAAGTTTCAAAATACAGTACACCCTAATTCACACAGCAATATGGTCCCAAGAGCAGTTCAACTAAGAAGTGGTCTTAAAACATTTGCCACTGCTAAAACTGTTAATACTGCTCACCCTAAATCACCTGTTACAAGTGCAAAATCCAAAACAACTTTTTCAAAATCTGCACAAACAGGGAAAAGGTCTTTTACTGATAAAAGGGTTAAATATAACCAACAGTGGGTACCTAAATCGTGCAGTTACCACTTGCTCAATCAAAAGTTCCCCTTTGCAAGTGTTGTAAACAAGACCAAGGGTAACATGGAAAATGCTGTGAAGGCCTCAAAGACGTTGGGAATGGAAACCTAAAGGAATTACCTCTACAACCAATCCCAATGGTGTATCAATGACCTTTGATAGATTTAACTATATTGATACACGAGGCAGATCTTAGTCAATCATGGCTTGGGTCCCCAAAGGAAACTAACTCCTTTATTTTATGTGCAGGAACATCCAAGGACAAAAAGATCAGATCAAGGCTACACAGCTAGTGGATGTTCAAGGCACGTGACTGGCAACAAGTCCTATCTCTCAGATTTTGAACATTATGATGGACAGTATGTCAGCTTTGGAGGTGGAGTTAATGGTAAAGTTATTGGTAAATGAGTAATAAATGACAACCACTATGATGCGAGAAATCTTAAGCAAAAGAAAAGCATGGATTGTTATTATTATTAAACAGATCTGCACACAGGGTGCAGAGGGTACATCCATCAGGTTCATACAACCAGCATCATTACATAACAAGAAATACTGAAAACAACATACAACAACCTACTACAGTAACAAGCTTCACATCCTACCCTAACCCACCCCAATCTAACCACCAACTATCACCTAAGGCTTCTTAGGGAAGGCCTACTCTGGCATCACTTTAGGCGTCATTCGCCTATCAATCACCATGTACACCTCGGGGCATGCAAGTCCCATCACCACTCCTCCAACAGGTGGTAAGGATGATGAAGGACCCTCTGGTGGTGGTGTCTGCAACTCTCCTGATGGAAGGATTGTAGCAAGGGGAGGAACCACAAGGACTCTTTCACCTGTTTCATCATCAGTCTCTTCATAAGGAGACACATAGGAATTTATGTCTGAGATGTCCCCTTTGATGATAGCATCCTGAGGCATTGGTTGAATTGATGAAGGACCAGCAGCAAAAGGGTTTGTCTTCACAGTAGCACCTAATTGTGTTCTCTTTCTTGAAGCAACCTCCTCAAACACCTCTCTCTTAGTTCTACCTGGATTGTTCAGAACATAATGCCAAACACTGTCATCCCAAACACTCTCTGCATATGAACTGTCAGATGAGACATTGATAGGGTTTAAATGACTCATGGTGATGTTTGGAGAAAAGTAATTTTTTGAGAGAGAAATACTTTTTGGGTTTGTGTGATATGAGTGGCTTGTTAGTTAAAGGTTCTTTAATACAAGTTAAGTTAGATTTTGTAAGTTAATGTGGGGAAGGTGTAAGTTGTTGAGGAGTAAATGAAGTCTTTGACTTTGGTGGGATGGTAAATAACTTGTAGTTGACTTGTTGACTAGGTAGTTTAGTATTGTTTTAACCACTGCCAGCAAAAATTATATTCACTTCAAGATATTTACTAATCACCACTAACCTTAACAATGCTTTCAGTGTGTGGTTTATGTGTGTGATATGCAATTTTGAAGGATTCTTTGTATCCGTTGGAGTTGTTGATGCTTAGTGCTTATATTATTGGTTGTCCACTAACCTTTATATAGAGATTAAGTCTAACAGTGGAAATTATAATACAAGCAGTGGTAAAAGTTACTCTCACAGTGGAAAGAGTTAAACAAAGAAATTTTATTCCATTCATGACGAAGATTCATTACAGGGAGTGCTTCCAACCACAATCAAAACTCTAAAGACAACAATCTAACACATCATTCATCCCTACACCCTACGCCAGCTACTCCATTGGCTTCTTACCCTTGCCCTGATAGTTATGCTTGTTCTTCTGTGCTCTCTTCCTCTTGTTCTCGAATGTTGACTGCATTCTTGGACAAGCAAGCCCAAGAACTTGTAGAGGAGGCCATGGTAATCTTGCAGACTTCTCTGGTATAGATATCTGCTTCATGTTTGAGAGAGCTGTCTTCAATGCTTCTGTCAGAGCCCTTGGCAACTCTTTGGACAAGGAATAGGTCTCATCATCAGCATCATCATCTGATGAACTGGAGTAAAACTCAAGAGAAGGTGCAGGTCTGGCAGCAGGTGCAGGATTGGCCGTCTTATTTGGTGGCTTCTTAGAAGAAGAGCTTGTAGCACAGGGTGGAAAGTAACCTGCCCACCCTGAGGCCTCTGATGATGCTTCAGAAGCGATCACAAACTTTGTCTCAGAATCAAAGGAGATGTCAATGATATTGGAAGGATTGCTCATGATGATGTTTAGGGATTTTATGAGTTCGAATGTGTTTTGATAAAGATTATGATGTGCCGTTTCTCTTTATATAGGCAAATTCGATCTCAAGGGTTCATTAAAGAATATATTTACTTTCCCTATTTTGGTAGGTTAAAGAGTAAATATAGATATTATTGGGTTGACCTTGGGAAGATATTTTTTAGATAGTGGCTTGGTTAAAAGTAACTTTGGTTAAAACAAGTTGGTTATTCATATTCTTTATATTATGCTAACACATGCAGGTACATAACCAATCTTGAATGAGAGTTGATCTTAACAGGTGTGTATCTGAGACACACAACAAATGGTTATTGATTCACCATGTCTAATCCACATAAGAATCAACCAGTCCAAAGCAAACGGCTACTGGTAAAGACTTAACAAATCCATTTATGGTTGATAGTTTACCAAAAACTATATGGTTATCAACTCACCATATTCTTTATGATTAAGAGTTGGCTAGTCCATAGCAAACGGCTCATGGTAAAAACATATCAAATCCGTTGATAGTGGTAGTTTTAAAACTATGATAAAGAGCAGTCCAATTTTCATATGTTTTTCTTTACCACTGCTCTTTGAAAATCTTTGTGAAAAATTACCAATGCTAGTTCACAGTTTCCACTGACAGTGTTATTTTTACCACTGTTGATCTAGCCGTTACAACTGTTGTCAGTAACAAATCTTTTACTAGCTGTTGAAGAGAAATTGCTTTCCATATATATAGGGTACATTTTTAGAAGATTATCTACTTTCCTAATTGATATTTATCCTCTAAAGATAAATCCTTTCCTTAGATAATCTTTCTTGCGCAAAACTCTTAAACCCTACCACTATATATCTTTCTCTCAATTGGCGCGTTCTTTATACAATTCATACTGACACATTGTATTTTTCATCAAAAGATTCTATGGCACCTATCACTTTTGCAGATGAGCACAACCAAGTGGCATACTTGAAAAAGTCAAACGAGAAGAGTTGTCCTGTTTTTCATCAGACTGTGGACTTTTTAAATACTACCCATATAAGGTATGCTTTACTTCTTAATCCCACAATCTATATCTCTCAAATCAAACAGTTTTGGACTTCTGTTCAGTCCATAACAATTGAAAATAGAGATACACATGAAACAGTGGATGCTCTTAGAGCCACTGTGGACGGGGTAATTATTGATATTACTGAGGCATCCTTGAGGAGAATTCTCCAATTGGATGATCTCAATGGTATCATCACATTACCTATGCCATAAATTCATACACATCTCTCTTCCATGGGGTATGATGCCACTGACAAAAAGGCTACTTTTAAAAAGAGTGGTTTCTGTCCCCATTGGAGATTTTTGATACATACTCTTTTACATTGCCTAAGTCCTAAGAAAACATCTTATGAACAATTTAGCTCAACAATGGCTTACCCTTTGGTTTGTCTAGCCATAGATAGGAATTTTAATTGGTCAAAATATATTTTTACAAGTATGCAAGGCAATGTAAAGAGTTCAACAAAATTTTTGATGTATCCAAGGTTTGTGCAAGCAGTGTTAAATGAATTTCAACTGCAACCCCATACATGCGTTTATAAAATCCGTTGCCTTAAGCCTAAAGTTTTTCAAAACATGAACAAAGATGGCAATAGGATTATTACACCTCTTTTTCCTCAAATGCTTGCAAAGATTTCACAGGTACAAAATTCACCCATAATCACTGTTCCAAACATTGATTATACTCCACCAGTTTCTCACACCTATGAGAAGAGGCCAAAACAGCCAACTTCTCTCATTACCACACAGCATGTCCCTGATCTTTTTGGTTTAGGAACAAGCAGTGGTGGTTCCAGGCTTCAACCTAGTCCAACCAGGGATGAATCTGAGCCAATGCCCTATGATTCACCTCTCCCAACAGGTCACACAGTTGGAAGTGTTGAGGGCAGTGGGCACCAAATGGATTTGATGGAACTTTGTACCAAATTAGCTAAGCAGGTTAAATCTCTGGAGAAAGACTTGTCACACCTTAAAGAGCAACATGCCAAGGATGTTACCCATTTGCAAGAAGAGATTCAGACCTTGAAGAAAGAGATGCAGGGGTTAAAGCAAAGGAAAACTGCAAAGCTAGTGATATCATCTCCATCCTCACCTGATAATGGTGATTCTGAAGATTCTCATAATGATTTGGGAAATTCTCCCAAACAGGGGAGGAAAACAGATGCTGAAACCCAGGGGAGGAGAATTGATTTTGGAGATGAAGGTATTTCAAGTAAAGGTACTGAGGGAGCTGATACTCAAGAAGATCCTCAACAGCAATCAGAACAAGCAACAATTTTCACTGATGCAACTGCAACTGCAGATTTTACCACTTATACAATTTCCACTGCAGAGCCTATAGTTCCCCTCTGACAAGATACTACCACTACAAGTGAAGAAATTGAAAAGCAAAAGAAAGAGAAAGGTAAAGCTATTATGTAGAGCAAGGAGAAAACAAGAAGAAAGATTTCAAAGAAAGAACAAGCTCATATTGCTCATGATGCTGAAGTTGCTAGAAAATTTAATGAAGATGAAGTTGCAGCAAAGAAAAAGCTTGATGAATTGGAGATTGCTAGTTTTATGGAGGCTAAAAGGCTAGACAGAATGGAAACCACTGAAGATTCAGTTTCCACTGTTCCACTTACAATATTAAGAGAAAAGACTCCTGAGTTCAGTTATGTACCTACAGAAGAGGAGATTGAATTCTTGACTACTAATGATCTAGTGATCAAGAAGAAGGCAATTGACCTAGTGGCATATAAGTCTTTAACTGAAGAACAAAGAACTGCACAGTTAAAGGACTTTATTCAAATGAAGAATAATCAAGCACTTCAAGATGCTATTGTTTCAGTCAAGAAGGGTCAAAAGAAACCAAGATAACCAACCAAGGCACAGGTGATTTCAATGATGAAAGATTATTGTTGCAAGGTTGGTGGCTGGAAAAGACATCAATTCAAAGGAATTCCTGATGATAAAGCTGAAAGTATCTACTACAGAGTTCAAAGACAAGATAAAGACTTTATTCCAATGGACTCTGAAGAAGAAGCAAGAAGGTATCCTAATCTGAAGAGAAAGGCCAAAGATAGTGAATCTCAGACATTTAAGAAACACAAAGTTTCTTTGAAGAACAAGAAGTTCCAACTGAGAAATTCACTGAAGAACAATTGACTGAAATGATTGTGATAGAAGAAGAAGAAGATTTTTATCTGAACCCTGCAAGTCGACATCCTATCATTGATTGGGAAGTGTTTACTGCTAGCAATTTTGCTCCAACATGGAAAATTACAAGGCTAAGTGGTGAAACTTCATCATTCATTCAATTTGAAGAACTCATCAAAGCATGTGACAAACATGATCTGGATACTTTGTGGAGACTCGTTCAAGAAAGGTTTGATGCTGAAGATCTTAAAGATAGGAAGGAAATGCAGTTATGGATTAATCTAAGAAGGCTCTATGAACCAGATACTTCTAATGATTTCTGGAAATTCTCATGTTCATGTCCTGGTACTAAATGGTTCTATTATGATTCATGTGAAGTTCATCATGTTTCTACAGCAGATGGAGTGGATGTATTCATGTTTGCTGAAAAAGAATATCCACTCAGAGCTGGAACTCTCACTGTGATGTTGTGTACAACAATAAAAGTTCATGAAGACAATGAGAAGGTCAGAGAATTGTTACTTAGGCTTCAAGATCAATGTTCAAGAGCTATTCAGGAGCTAAGAAGAAAGAGAAGTGTTTGAAAGAATTCCCCAAATCCTTAAAGATGATGCAGATTGAAGAAACTTATTGATTTGCAGAGAAATCATAAGTTTAGGGGAGGATTGTTGGGAATAAAGATAACATTTACCACTGATATGCTTGTGGTTAGCATTGCTAAAGATTACACTAGCAGTGGAAACTCATTACCACTGTCAGTACAAAATTACCACTGCTATTAGGATAATTGTTTTGTCTTCGTGTATTGATAAGTATAGAAAAGATCTTATGTATATTCTATATTGTTAGGTTTATACTTATCTTGCAAAGGACTCCTTGTGCTATAAAAGGAGATCCTAGGTCATTGCTTGATATACGTATTATTCATATAAGCTTCAAGGTGTAACCCTAGTGATAAACAAGATCACTCGTATTATTTCTTAATAATATTGGAGCTTTGTGTTATTCTGTTCTCACTTACATTACATCATATAAATCATCTTCTAAGTATTACTAAGTAAATTCCGCGTGCTTATTAATATAACTCAAAGTATCACCAACACAAGGAGTGTGTTTTAGATCCATCAGTTTGGCAAAGTGATTAGACTAAATGTAATAAGATGTGTCCCCCCATTCGGTCTAGGCTCTCCCATTCCCCCCATTTGGTCCGTCAGTAAGGATGGCAGTGGGTGAGAAAAAACTCGCAACTCGCGGGTATTCGCACATAAATGGGTGGGTGAAAATATGTGTCCATTAGTGGGTGGCGGGTGAGTGACGGGTGAGGCATACCCATCGCGGGTAAACCCATGACACCCATTTAAAATACTCACAAGTATACCCTTCAAAATATTCATGGTGTACCCATAACCCATGTTAAAATTAACTATACTAACTAATATTTTTATGATATTGCACGTACACATTTACAGTAATAGTTACGAAGTCTCAAGAAAACACACTAACCTAAAAGTTTGTTTTAGTTTCAAGACTAAAAAGAGAATATGAAAGATAAAAAATAATCAAAGTTGTATACATGTGATTTGGTGTAATGATGTTTAATTGCTACTTTCAAACATGTGTTTGAGTATTTTGTGAACTTGGTATTCGACAAATTGATTGGTGTCCTGTTATGCAATTTTATAGTTATATCATGGTTTTGTAGTTTTGTTGCATTACACTAACCCATGGGTTTACCCGTGGGCATGGGCATGGGTTGAAAATTATAACCATTGGCGGGTGACGGGTGAGAAAAAACTTGTGGGCGGGTGACGGGTTAGAGGTACCCGTGACCATTACCCATGGGTGTCATCCCTATCCGTCAGTGGACCAAACAAATGGTTTAGTTTGTGTTTGTGTTTTTTAATTTTTATTTAATTTTGTGGGGTATGTTTTTTTCTTGTGAGTGCGGTTCTCTTACTACGATTGTTTGGTCTTAGTTTGGTCTAAGAGAGAAGAAACTGAAGCGGCGTTGATGGACAATGACGGATTTGGTCTTATTACTTTTAGTCTTATGAATGATTATATTTTTTAAGAACTTGTAAAACATTTCTTTTTTAACTAAGTTTATTTTTATTTAAGAATCTCTTTATAATTCTAAGCGTTAGTTATGACTTAACATCATCTTCAAAAAACGATGTGGAAAGCCGAAACCCGAACTAATTTGGGCGGCATGGGGCATGCTTATCAAGTTGCAGGACGGGTTTGGGGCCTAAACTGAGATTTTAATCGGGTTCGACGTTGTGAGCGGGGTATAACATCCCCGCCTGCCCCACCCGAAACATATATAAACATATACATGTATATATCTATAACCATATAGTGTTATGTTAATATTTATGTAATAAAAGAACATATTTCTTTTATATTTGTTGTTTTTTATCCTTGTAAGATTGCAATTTGTTATTATATAAGCTTGTTTTTATGTCACATTTTAAAAAGAGTTGTCATTATTTATGTTGAATATTATTGTTGAAGACTATAAGGCTAGTGCATAATTGATTATCAATAGGTTCTCAATTTTTCAAGTTGTTGCTTATGGTGTAAAAGTACTAATAAACGTGAAATGGTGCTGGTTTGGTAGAAGAATTGTGCCTATAAAGGCCATCCTAATTAGATCCGACGAGTATGGGGCAAGTTTAGGTGAGCATAGCGCCCCAACAGGGCGCCCCGATTAGATCCCGGTTGATGATCGAGTCGGGTTTGGGTTGGACTTTGGTAATCGGGTTTCGGGATGGGGATGACCGCCTCCCAAACCTGTCCCGTTGCCATCTTTATCTCCAATGTTCTTTATTAGGACTTTTTACTTTTAACCAAATAAGCTATAAGCCCGTTATACAAGCATAAACAAACACCCCTTTAAAAGCTTTTTGAAAAACTTTTAGCACATATTGCCATCCAAAATGTTTGAAGTTTTGGTATTTCACTTGAATCTTAGGGGAGTGTTTGGCTAAGCTTTTATAATGAGCTTATTAGCTTATATGTTTTAAGTTAGCCTAAATTAAGTGTTTGGCTAAACTTATATAAGCGGCTTATGAGCTTATATAAGAGGACTTTGATAAGTCCAAATTTTGTGACTTATTTAAGGAGGGTCGGGCTTATATAAAGATACTAGCCTATAAACCCGTGATAAATCACGGGTAGCTTATAATAAGTTGCTTGTAAAAATATAAATTCAAACAAAAGGAATAAGTAAAAAACAAAGTAAATTTATAAGTTATTTTTTTATACTATTTTATCATACTATTTCATCAGAATGTCAAAGTAATCTAAAATAAAACAACAATTACAAATGGAAACTCGTGATCTCTTATATACAATAACTTATTGGATAAAACAAAGATTTGACCTATCATTGAAACTTAAATCAGATGACTCCCTTTAAATTACATTGCTTTAAAGTTGTCCATCTACACTTCCAAGTGATGCAGTTAAATCACATTCTGTATCAATTTTAGCAGACAATGATGAATGTGGAATTGTAATACCAACCATCTTATTTAGATTCACCAAAAATTAAGCCATTTTGCAAGACTTACCAGTTACCACTTAACACTATTGGCATCTTTTTAAAAGAGATGAATTTGCTAACCTGACCATGTAAAGCATCATTCAACATCACTCTATATTCAAGAAATCAAGCTCTAGTATTTGCGATACATGGAGTGGTCTTTTAGAAGTGAAGTTGGTTAACCTTGCAAATAAAACCAAAAGCATTAGTATACCCATATATATGTCGATGCTATACACAACTTATACCGTATGATATGGAAACATCACCTTTATCAGTACATGTTCAACCCACAATTACTTGATACATAGAGTCCTTTATAACTCTCTCACATCTACTTTATGCCGTTTGGTCCATGTTTTTTCTATAATATCGTACTTATATTTAGACATAAGTGCAAGTTTATATTGGTTGACAAGCTAAAATTTTATTAGATGTCGACGCAACTTAACCCGTTGGAAAACAAATCACTCGTTTTGAATCAAATCCGTTTTAACCCGTACCTAACATGGCAAATTATAAGTGCCTATTATCGCTACAAAGATATATAAAAATCATACCTTCGATAGATATTTCTTTGTGGCATTTAAACAAACACCTTTAAGCACTTCATCAAGCACCATTTTTCTCGCATATACCTGCAGTTATAAACACATAAAGTATGATTAATCAAAGTTATAAAAGGAACCATCAAAACATCGGTATACAAGTAAATATCAACAAAATAAAATAAAATGTCATGGTTGTAAGGAGAGACTCGAAATAAGCCACAATCTCAAAATAAAATCAAACACATGATAGTGAATACAACAAATCACCATCTCAATTCTCGACAGAAAGAAAAATAGAAATGGAAGACATGATTGGCTTGTTGAAATCATGAAGAAAAAAAGAAAAGAAATAGCAATCGACCAAGTAAAATGAGAAATTGAGAATGAAGATACTAAATACAATAACTTTGGAGAATCAAGGTTCCTGTACCAATTTGAAATTTAAAACTTATGATACACATTGAAATTATTTGAGGTGATATAGGATTTTTTCTCGTGAATTACGGCATCAATTAATATAATTGATAAACATTAAAGAATGCATTAATTAATTAAATTAAAGGAATACCAAAACAAATCTCAAATGCTAGTGCTTCAATTGACGTGGCTTTTTACAGCTGGAATTACTTATGTGGCTTTCCTGACGTGGCACTTTGCCCAGTTGGCTTAAATGACATGACAAATTTCAAAAAAACCTTTGTTTATTATATATATAGATTATATAAAAAGGCTTTGATAATCTATTTTATATTTACACCCAATTAATGTTGATGTACATTTTTTGTCATTTTACTTTATTAATTATGATAAGCTAAACCAAACATTTAGTAAAAACTAATAAACTCATAATATGTAAGTTATAAGCCGCTTATATAACATTAGTATAAATCTAATTCATAAGCTTAGTCAAATACCCCTTAACATTCTGAAAGCTTTTGGACTAATTATGAGAAAAAATATTTTTACAATATAATTTTTCAATAATAAAATCTGTTTAAAAACTTATATGTTAAATCAACAAGTCTTTATTGTTTTACTCACCCGAAACAAACAAAATTGCATAAATAATCACACACACGTTGGTCAGTTACATAAAAAAAATTGAATTTAATCAACATTCATTGATAAACATATAAATAAAATAAACAAACAAAGGCCTTTAACTAACTAAATCGCTTTAATTTCAAGTGCTGATCATAAAACGTAACCGCTACAGTTTTTTTTTTTTTTTTTTTTTGAACAGCAAAGCTGAAAGGTTTATGGATAATTATTAATATACGTATGACCGGATTCGAACTCGAGACTTCGGGATTGCACACATTACGTATGAGAATCAATGTAAATAATAATTAATATATTAAATGTAATATTTAATTATTGATTACAAATAAATACTTAACGATAGTTATTATTTAACGAGTTTTGATTATCGGTCGTTAAATGTCAACGGGATATGAAGAAAAGTTAACAAGCCAAGAGAAGGTTTTAGGAACCCTCTTTTGGGCTTGTTTTTTGCCGAAACTATAGAATCCCACATCAAAAACCATAGTAATCTTGACATCTACCATAAGGCTATAAATACATCCCCATGTATTCATCCTTTAGGACACCAGATTTCAATAGAAGGCCAAACTTCTTCTTTCTTCCCTCTTGTTCTTAGGTCGACGAGTAAAACCCCATGTAAGGGATTTGCGAGTGACCTTGAGCATAACAAAGGTGTTTGGTTAATCTATTGTGATCAAGAACCTAGCTTTTCTCATTGATTCGCTACTAATACGTGTGTACAAGAACGAAGGGCCAATGCACTTGTGTTGGTAACTTGGGTGTTCAACTTTTAGTGTAGTCGAATGTATTAAATCCTAATTTATTAGGGTTTAAGGTTTCTTGGTACTTGATCTTAATTTGGGGCATTCATAAACCCTAATTGCATTGATTCACAAAAGGTACGCATATACTTTTAATTCGGTTAATTAATTTACAAGTATTATTCATATTACTTCCGCTGCATGCTTTGATGATGTTTATGTGTTTTCTATAATTGTTATGATTAGTAAACCCCAACAGTGGCATCACGAGCCGTTAATATGTTGTAATTAATTACCGAAACACATCAAAATTGAATCTTTATGATTATTACATGCTTTTATTGGTTTCTAGGGTTTTGAAAATTGAAACCCTAATTTTTTTAATTTGGGTCGATTACCCTTTATTGATTTAATTAGGTTTTATTTTTTTGCAAAACTTGTAGAAACCCTAGGATTGCATGTATATATTTTATGTGGTTTTAATAAATAATTGTTATGTGCCATGTATTATGCGTATCTTAGGGATTATAATTGTTATGAGGAATCTATGGTGGAACATGCATGTTTTGCCATGGATTATTATTTTGATTAATTGTTAAGTGATATACACATGTTATTAGTTTGATAAATATAACATTGGGGAAGACCTCAATATATCTAATAATAATTCGTTATGTGCAATATGGTATATTATTAACTTTGGCTTACGCAATCGACTTGTCGATGCATGTGGCTCGCTTACCTTGTAGGTGAAAGCCCTAGTTGATGTATGCATTATTTTATGCCTAGAATTGTTTATTAGGTTTTATCGAAATAATTATGCAAGATATGTTAAATTGTTAAGTTATATGTATATATTATTTGAGTTTGTTTAATTTTTTATTAAAGAGCTTTTTTGTTTATATTGTATGACACGTTAGTAAACAAAAGGGTTTCGAGAGAATAGAAAATTAAATGAACTAAATAATGGCGAAATTTGATTTGTTTTCTAAGTATTAAATCTTGAACTTTTAATCGACTGATGCGATTGTACTAAATGGTTAGAACGGCTCACCCACTAGAACAAACTCAAAAGGGGGTTCAAAGAAGTGCGCACAGTCACACTGAAATGATGTCTAAGGTTATGCTTCAGCGCTTACCTGGTCCTCTGCCCCCCTGTGCGTTCGATTGGAGCTACCTAATATAACTATTCTATGTATGAAGCATCTTAGTGCAAAGTTGTAAGTTTCTCAACGCATCGATTAAAACTTTGCAGAATTTGATCTTAGCAATTTAAAACTATGAGTAAGGTTTTGAAATTTTTTATGTTATGAAGATGTATGCATGCTTCTTCATACATAAGTTTTGATTACACATAAAAAATTGTACCCTTTCAAATTTAAGTTTATGCCATCTAATGATATGAAACACTTGAAGTTGTAATTTAGTTATGTGAGACCTTGAGCTAGATTACAATAACAAGGTGAATCTTTATGTTGTGTGAGACCCCAACTTAAATAATTTGCAGTTTATAAATTAGACAACTTAATTAAGTTAGTTAGTGAGACCTATAACTTAAGGCATAAGATGGGATAAAACATGTTTACATTTTGCATAATTGTTTGGCAAAATTGTAAATCCCATATTTTATAGGAATTGAAAACTTGTTTGTCAATTATTGTTCTTCTACAATTACCTATTCTATACTTTCATCACTAGCAGATCAACTGATGTGGTGAAACTATGATAATGAGGGTCCTAGATTCAAGGAAAATTCTATGGTTAATATGAATATTGACCAAGGGTATTTTATTTTCTTGAAAGATTTAATTATCGAAAATACTAAAATTGAATTTTGTTAATTTTTTTTTTATTGTATTAATGCAACATTAAATCGTAAACGTGGTTTGGGCTTTGGTAAATTGATCTAGTTCTGTTTTCAAACAAATGTTTGATCAAGAAAAATTTACTAAAAGACAAACATAAACTCTTTTCCATGGAAGAAGAGTGAGACTCAATCCTATTCCTTATCATGATTGAGAAAGGTATGTTAGGAACATTAGAATTGTCTAAATTCTAATATAACTCATAGCAACTTTATTAGTTAAGAAAATTGCACACCATGTTTTCCTTAAGAGATTTCATTACCCTCTGTTGGTGATTGAATTCTTATATGACATTTTGGTCAACTAGAAAACATGTTTGACATTTTATGAGTTATTAAATTAGAAGCTAGACTAATTACCGCAAAATTGGTAAAAGACAAACTAGGATATTTTATCTAGTTGTTTTGTTTTGACTAATTGAAGGTGTTATACATCATTATGGCGATGGTAGACCCAATGAGGAAGAAATTGCATGCTCAATTTTTCAAGTTAATAGCATTGATGGATGATCCATCATCTACAGAGTAGAATACACTCTTTTAGTACCTAAGTAATTGTTACAAATGGTCTTACAAAGGGGTAGCAACGTAATAGCACGCTATTTTCACTGGTTAATGAAACACTTACAATGTTGTCAAATCCAGTGGGAGTATGGTGTATTACTGAATAAGACATTATTGTAACGTTGTCTAATTCAGTGGGAGTTACAAGATTTATTATCTTGGTAGTAACTCAGATTATTTCTAGATTTTCTTGAAATAATACATTACGTTAAAAAATGTAGACATTCATATTCTCAAAGATAGTCATGAACATTTCCTTGATAAATAAGTGCTCCTACATCTACTTGTAATGCTTATATATCTATGACACTATCATATTGCTCACATAAACAAACGAATGTCATGGTGTTTATCTACTATATGATGTTGTTCTATGCACAAGTGGGAGAAGTATTTATTGTGTGCAAAGGAACAACACATACAAATATGATTAATGGATTATCTTGATCGTAAGGTAAGAGATTAACGTTCTAATAAGATTGTCTTGCTTAAAGAACATGTGTCAAGATTATAGCATAGACTACTTTTATGTCTTATGTCATTCAAAATATAGAAACACTTGAAGTTACATTTTAGTTTAAGTGAGATCTTGGCTAGATTGTAATCTCAAGGTAAATCTCCACTTGTTGTGAGATCGAGCGTGGTTGCTTTTACAGTTTCTTAAGTTGGACACTTCATGGAATGACATAAATAAATAAAGTAATACTATCTTAAATATTTATGTATTTTTAATGACATAAATAGATAGAGTAGTATATTAACTTGAAAATAAATTAATTGAAACCATGATGTGGTGTTCATAATTACTTTAAATTATAAATGTTTATGTGTTTCTTTGTAAAGTCACAAACATGAAGTCTTTTCATTATTACAAGACATATAATATAAAGTAATACGTTAACTTATTATGTCTTTTTATTAAGATATAAAGTCATTGGTAAATGACTTATAACGTATAATGGAATTATAACTGTTTATGTTTTCTTGTTGAGACATGGACATGAAGTGACTTGATCAAAAGTACTTGAGTTATAAAGCATGCAATTAGCTTGGAGTTCTATTATACCATTAAGTTGTCTTAGTTGGTAAATAGGTAAGCCAAAATGAATATGTTTATCTTGCATATTGTTAGATTATCTTACAATATTAATTCTAATACTGTAGGTATATGGAATGTTCAGTTAGAAGAATCAAACATTTGTTATATTGTTTGATTCAAGATAACTATATCTTCTTTTCTTCTTCCAAAAGCTATCAAGGTTAGAAAATTGAGTATTGATTGGATATTCTTAATAAAACTCAAACCTAGAAGATTAATAAGACACCATTTTAGTATGGAATGTGATGAATCACATTGAGTCTTATATTGAAGTTCTGATTTGTTAAAACTACTTATGGAGTAAGTTATTAGCAAACAAGATTCTGAACTGTCAATGTGTTTTGTAATATCCAAAAAGGAAACTGTTAGTGCAAATATTACGATATTTAATCTATACAGTCTCGTTTGTTTTGATTGATGACAAACATGTAACTTGTAATACATAACGTAAAATGTACAAGTTACTTGTAATCACACTTTGTCTCAACATACATTCAACACCTCTCGATGACTTAAGTCCTCATATGTTACAACACAAGTTCGTGCATGTTTGTTATGTGGCATTATGATCAAACCCATTAACAAATCATTTAGAATGTTTAAAATACGTTTAGGGTCACTAAGTATTTTAATAGGTTAACCATTCTTTTTCGAACCTCATTTTACATTTTGCATTCACAAGTATTTCAAAAGGTAACTAGACATTTTATTAACTAGTTACATAATACATTTTACAAGTTTACTTTGATAAAATTTTAATCTAAAAATGGAAATACATATTACATCATGGCATGCATCATCCTTGAAATCCTTGGAAGATCTCTTGAATATTTTGGATAGATTGTCACTTAATATATCAAATGTGATCTTGGTAAGATATGGCAATATCTTGAAAAGATTTGAAGAAAGATTTTTTAGATTTCCTGTCAGGCACCCACGACACCAAAATGTATAAAGGGCGGAACCCTTTTAAGGGCTCCTTGGTCCGTGGACGCTCCTGACCACTTTTGCCTATAAATAGAAGCCCATTGTTTTCTCATTTCTTCACCACTTCAAATAACATCTTCTCCACCTTCTTGCATACATTTAGATCAATCATTAACAATGTAGTAACATACATTAAACACCCTAATGATCATGATCATAATGCTTCTAACATTCATCTTTGTTGTAAGCATACTCTTTGATCAACCAAGGAAAGCTTGGAGATCTAGCCATCCCCACTCACCACAAGCTGAAGATCTATCACAACAAGTTTAGGGAACTTGTGATCTTCATCATGAAGGCTTCCTATCAATGGAAGATCATTTAGAAGTAGTTATTCATATCCATTAGACATTTGTGTCATGGATCATTAGTGTAGAATATCATTGCATCATCACAACACTTTCACCAAACTAGATTAGATGGTTTATGTGTTTGTGCCATAAAACACAAGGTTTGTTATGTTGGGCCATAAAACATAATGGGAGTGGTTGTATCCTTGTAAAAGTTCGACATCTAGCTTAGTGTCGGAAATATTGTATAGGCGACGTTAGGTTGGTTCTACCTCGAACTAGAACCCGGTATTTAGCTATGTACCGGAAAAAGTATAGCGGACGATTGTAAGGTTTTCTCCGCCGAGAAGGGAGCTTGTTGATTTAGTGAAGTAACTCTCGAGTTGGGTACTCGAGGAGTGGAGTAAGGCGGAGAGGAGATCCGTGACCGAACCACTATAAATCCTCGTGTTCGGTTTGCACTTTCCTTTCTTTATCTCTTTACCTTTATACTTGCACTATACTATTGTTTGTGATGTGGTTTGATGTTCATGCTTGTGTGACAACTTGGTTTACTATCCTTTATATTAGTCACAAACAATAATTGGTACTTTCATATTATAACAATTTTCATAAGCGATTTGATACTAAAGATCTAAAGTTTTTAAACGGTAACGTATTCACCCCCCTCCTCTACGTTTCCACAGAAACAATTTAGTGTTGTTCTAATTGCTAAAGTATTTATAGATAGTTTTTAAATTACAAAATCAAGTGGGAGTTTTGTTTAGATCTTGAAGATATTAAAATTACAATTACAAACACATAATCTTCTGAAACACACTAGTGAATAACATCATGAGGCTAAACATGTAAATGATAGACCTCAAGATGGTGGAATTCTCATTCATAGATCCGTAAGGATTCTCAGATAATTGATTGATGTGCTGAGATATATGAGTTGCAGGATTATGGTAAACCTGTTAATCATGATGATGCATTTACCTAATATTGAATTGTAGTAAATTATTCATACTATGAATGTTAAGATGCTGTCCAAAAAGGTGATCAACTTTGGAAACTTGGTTTATCTTAATGAAGATGAGTTTTTTCAAAAGAAGGAAAATCCTAGTGGTTTAAATCTTTGTGTAGAAATCACATGGACAAAATTGTACATGTGTTTAATGCATGACTTGTGACAAGATTATTAATCACACTTAAGCAATTAACTGTGATTGAATATTCTTTCATAAACACATTAAATATATAAAAATGATAATTGTCATACTTATTTTCGTTGATATGAAAAATGACAATGAATATCAAAACTCTTTCTTGTGTGATTGCTTTTGGAAGGACGATAAGTAATACAAATGAGTTTTATGAATTCACGTAATCTTTGAAAATGTACAAACTGCAAGAATCCATGAATGGATATATGCATACATCTAGGAGATGATTATTATGTTTAACTATTAAATCCAAGTTTGGTTTAAAATTAAAATAAGACAATTTCTAAGTATTCCTGAAAGCTAGTGGGAGTATTATGTTTATTTTATTTAAAATCTTATATGATGTGGGTAGTAACATTCCATCTAAGCTAGATGTTAAGTATTAGTTTGGAATGGAACTTCACTTGAAAGATTTAGAAAATAAGACATACAACCTTGGAGTATATATTTATTGTTAGTAAACATGTGCGGTATTAAAATAAATGAGTCTAATGGAATATGATATATCATTTGGAAAATGGATATGTAGAACATGAATGAAATCTTAGTTTGACACAAGAATTTTTCATGTACATCATGTTATTGTTGTATCATGCTTGAAGGCAAGATGATTTGACAACATTGATATCTAATAAAGTTATTAGATAACTAGTGTAATGAATATTCTAATAGAATATGTTTGAATGTAGAATTACATTTCTCAGCCTGGAATTGCTCTCAAAATTCTATGGATGAGCAATACATCAATTGTTGCGTAATTGTCATAGCCAACAAACTTGAAAAGTTTTGGAAGGCATAAAACATTACTCTCTAGATATTGAAGTTTACGAATTTTTTTAAAGAGCATATTGTTGTTTGTATACAACGATGCTGGTTTAATTGAGATGACACTCAATACTAGTTATGGGAGGATTTCATCCTTGTAAATGGCCATGTGAACTAGTTGTGCTCAACTAAGAGCATAGTTGCATTATACAATAAAGAATAAGAATATTTTAAAACTTTAAAATGTTTGAAAGTTTGATTGTCATAAATTGGTGGTTGAGGATGTCACACATTTTATGAAATATTATTTGGCAATATCAAGATATTTTGAATGCACACATATAAGAACTTCACTAGTTGAATTCTTGAAATAAGTATTCTCAAAATTTCGATAGATCAAAGTTAGTTGAAATTATGCCTTGTCAACAAGTATGATTATCATTACTTGAGACATAATTTATTAACCAGTATTATCATGCATTGATCTATTTAGTATTTGGATAAGGGATGTTATGAACAAATATTATTTAAATGAATTAAAATATTGGTTATGTTTATTTTTCATTTTCTTAATATTATACCCTATATTTGCATGTTTAATCCATGAATAACTTATGTTTTTCTAAAAGTCCGTTGTCGATAAATGATGTGGGAATGTCATTGAATTAAGACAAATCTGAGTTTTGGTAGAATATACTTTAAGTATATTGATGCGTGGGACATGCCAAATTCACATGATATTCAATGAATTGAATATAGGACAGATCCCAACTTAACATGATTGTACTTTATGGATCCTTGTCATTAAGTAAATAATGTATATTTATCCTCAGACTTGAGATACTAGATAATTGTTATGAATGTAGTACACTTGTGTGAAATAGTCTAACGCTATCCGTAAAAGGTGGTTATAAGGGCTATTTTCAGAAGTGTTACAAAGTTCATGAGTTTTGCTTGTAGTCAAGAGAATTTGCTCATTTGAATTTGTTTCAAAGCATAATACTGTTTGGGCCCCTCGTAGAATTGGCAAGATGTTTGTAAGGCCTTACCCAAGATCTATCTGGAATATGTTCAGATGATTTGGTAATCTTGTTCAATCAGATATAACGAGAAACAAAATATTAACTTGTGAAATGACTCGATCCATATTCACAGTTAATGAAGTATTAGAAGTAAAAGGATAAGTATTAATGATGAATCATTAAAATGGTTTTTCCAGGGAAACCACACTCGGTTCAAATCTGGGGGCATTGGCGTGTTAAGCTAGACTAAACCAATGTCATTACTATATTAAGTAATATCCAAGTGGGAGCTGAAAGGTTTATGGATAATTATTAATATACGTATGACCGGATTCGAACTCGAGACTTCGGGATTGCACACATTACGTATGAGAATCAATGTAAATAATAATTAATATATTAAATGTAATATTTAATTATTGATTACAAATAAATACTTAACGATAGTTAATATTTAACGAGTTTTGATTATCGGTCGTTAAATGTCAACGGGGATATAAAGAAAAGTTAACAAGCCAAGAGAAGGTTTTAGGAACCCTCTTTTGGGCTTGTTTTTGGCCGAAACTATAGAATCCCACATCGGAAACCATAATAATCTTGACATCTACCATAAGGCTATAAATACATCCCCATGTATTCATCCTTTGGGACACCAGATTTCAATAGAAGGCCAAACTTCTTCTTTCTTCCCTCTTGTTCTTAGGTCGACGAGTAAAACCCCATGTAAGGGATTTGCGAGTGACCTTGAGCATAACAAAGGTGTTTGGTTAATCTATTGTGATCAAGAACCTAGCTTTTCTCATTGATTCGCTACTAATACGTGTGTACAAGAACGAAGGGCCAATGCACTTGTGTTGGTAACTTGGGTGTTCGACTTTTAGTGTAGTCGAATGTATTAAATCCTAATTTATTAGGGTTTAAGGTTTCTTGGTACTTGATCTTAATTTGGGGCTTTCATAAACCATAATTGCATTGATTCGCAAAAGGTACGCATATACTTTTAATTCGGTTAATTAATTTACAAGTATTATTCATATTACTTCCGCTGCATGCTTTGATGATGTTTATGTGTTTTCTATAATTGTTATGATTAGTAAACCCCAACAAAAGCATGATATATATATAAAACACAAAAACACTAGCAAGAAGCTAGAGGTACATAGGAGAATTTAACCAATGAGTCCAACTACTAAACTTGCCCCTTCTAAATTTAATCCAAGAAAAAGAAAACAAACGAATGTTATAAAAAATGTCACATTTCTTCATAGATTGAAAGTTAAAGATGACACTATTTCGATAACGCCATATCACCCATAAAGAAGCCACGGAAATGACAAAAATACGCTGCTTCTTCGCTAAAGATGTGGACCAAGAACTCAACCACTCTCTCCAATCATCGATAGAGTCAAATTGTGGCATAGATATGTCACACCACAAACGAACGAGTTGCCATATGCTACGTAACCGCTACAGTGTATACCTAATTTTTTAACAACACAACTATTTTATAAAATTATACATAAAACACGCACACAATAAAAGTGATCAGTTAATATATTACAAATATCATCAAATCTACATACATTATATAAAATTAAAAATTTAAGCTAACAAAATACTTTACAATTCGTTAAATTGATTTAGCAGCCTAACCGCTAAAGTGCATACCTAACTTTTTAAAAGTAATATAAATATTAATTAAATAACGTAAAGGGAAATTAAATACACTATGTTAATGCAGTGATTACCGGAAAATGTGACCGGAAGTGGAAGTGGAAGTGATTCGTCGGAAGTTAAAATCATGGTTTAAGAAGTTAAAATCATTGTTTTAAAAGGCTCGCAAAGGCCCCGTAAATGTCTTGCAAAGGCATGAAGCTTGGTCATGCCGTGACGTTATGCCGCCACGCCGCCTTATGCCACATCTTTTTGTAAACTCGATATATATTAAATATAATATAAATATATAAATATTTAAATAGTTTGTGCCGCCTTATGTCGCGCCTTATAAACGCAAAATCTTTGCCTTGGCCGTAAAAGCGTGAGGCTTGAACATGCCGCCACGCCACGCCTCACGCTATTTATAACCTTTGCTTAAAACTATTTAGGGCCCGTTTGGTTGGTGTGTTTTAGATTTGATTTTGGGATTGATGGTGAAAAAAATTGTTTGGTTGATATAAGTGGGTTTTGAAAGTGGAGCCAACCCCTCAAACGAGGGGATACTCGAATCCAAGGGGGGTGGGTTGGTTTTCTGACAATTGTACCAGTCAACTATCTTTTTATTTTATTCTCCCTTTCTTTCATTTGTTTGTAACCACAAACTTTCTGACCTTTGTACTGTCTAACTCCTTTTTTTTCTTTCAGTTGGTTGTATGCACAAAAAGACAAGCACCCATTTATTATTTTAGTAATAAAATAATTATAAATCTCAACTCTATTTTATATCCTAACATACAAAACAAACAACTTTTAACACTTTTTAAATTCAAATCCAAATCCAAATCCAAAATTCAAATCCAAATCCAAATCCTAATCCTAATCCCGACTATAAACCAAACGGGCCCTTAACACATGACATTGACATTGACATTGACATTGACAAGAAAAGGAATTTATGGTGGGCCCTACTAGACGTAAGTAGACTAGTTCTTTTTTGTTGCAAATGCACAAACGCCATTTACTTAAACAAAGGCAGGAGGGTGGTGCGTAAACCACATAACCGAATTATGTTTGCGCATTTGCTGCAAATGGCGTTTCTTACAAAAATTTACTTCAAAAACTATTATAGTAATAGTTTAAGATCAATGCTATATGACACATAATTGTGTAAAAAAGAAATTGTAATTTTTTTTGGATATAACATTTTTTCATAATTTAAACGTTAATTTTTATTAATCACTAATATTCTCATATAAGACTTTCGAACGGGATTGAAAATCGATTTTATTAAAACACAAGACCGAAGATAGCTGAAAACTATTAAATACCGCCAAACGCCAGCCATTATTCTTGTGTACTTCTTCACTGCCTAACTTTCTTAGCCTCTTTAGGCGCTGCTTGCTTGCACATTCTATAACTTCATACTCAAAATCTATCTTAGACCAATAGATAATCGGTTTCATACGTGAGCTAATTAGAGCACTATCGTACAATTCTTTGTGACGCCAAAATTAACAGTAAAAGGGAAACCAAGTCAATTCAACAAATCATCTATCGCCTAAATTAGATTTACAAAAAAGACATACAGATTACCCAACATAACACACCAAATGAACAAACAAACTAAAAGCGACGACAAATAAAGCATTAAACAGTTAAAGTAATTACATACCAACACCTTCCAAACACACTCTCAGCTTCTCTAACTCCTGCTTGCAAACAAAAAATCAAACCGTAGAAATGCATTACATGATTGCACCTCCCAACTAAAACCACATTGAAGAAGGGAAAAAAAGAAAGAAAAATTGTTTAAACATTCGTATAGCTTAAAACATCTCCAAATGAAGTTACGAAATTCTTTATATCAAAAAGCACTTATTTTACAAAGTCCAAAAATAGCTTGTACCACTTATAAAGTAGCGGTTATCACTACAACTTATACACAACATATAAAATCAGCATATATGACCACATACAAAACTATAGAGGATATCACGAAAAAACTACAACAACAGATTACAAACATCGTATAAAACCACCACCCATGACCACCTATCAGCATGTAAAAGATACCGAAAACCATAAACAAACAGAAACACACATATATGGCCTACTTAGTGCACTTCCAAAACGATGTATGAAACTAAAAAAAATGAGGAAAAAAAAAGACTCAATACAATGTAGCCCACAACCAAATTACTTAAAAACATCTATTTGCAACCATATCACATTCGATAGTGTAAAGTATCACCGTTAAAAATAAAACATGTACATGTCATGCATCTAATATGTATGTCGGAAAGTTTTGGTAGCTCTAGGAACATAGCTCCGATAATAACAACATCAACAGCAAGCTGAAAACATGAATCAAGATATAAGAATATACCCCTAATGAGCTTGAGAACTCTAAAGACAATCGAAAAAACAATATT
The DNA here is from genome assembly GCA_910596185.1 of Chrysanthemum makinoi. Classification (NCBI taxonomy): domain Eukaryota; kingdom Viridiplantae; phylum Streptophyta; class Magnoliopsida; order Asterales; family Asteraceae; genus Chrysanthemum; species Chrysanthemum makinoi. Next base: position 255,527,623 of record OU343219.1, read on the forward strand.
GAAGAACATTAACCGCAAAAGATGATAAAATATGTGTATTGCCTTTTCACACCGACCTTACCTTTTGACACCACAACATCAGATAGCGGTGTATGCATTAATCCATCACCCAAATAACCACAAAAATAGACGGTTGGTAAAATAAGAAAATAGTCCGTTTAGCTCAAATATTTATTAGAAAATAAAAGTTTTGCTCAACGAGTATGTAAGTATCGTCTCAAGTATCTTGTCGGTGTTTCTTTCACCTACATATGTGAAAGAATACACATAATTTTTGGACTCATCTCCCATCTCCTCTTCTGCTTTCGATGCATCTATCCTATTAATATGTCCTTACTGGATCCCTGAAGCATCATACAAAATCGCTATATCGATTTCTCCTATTCTCCTCATGCCAACATTACTTCCTAAAGTTAGTCAATTCCTGAAGCATCATTTATGATTATCACTATAAGATGTGTGATATCTCAAGTTCAATTTCTGTCATGTGCAAATGATTATGAAGTGGCCACACAACCTTTTGAAAAAGAAGAGTTTTACCTGATTTGAGTCTGTATGGTTGTGGGTTCAAAACCTGTAATCAAACAAAAGATTAAAAAGCATGATTATTTAAAAAAGAAATATTTATTTTAATAATAAAAAATAATTTAGTGCTAATTTGGTGTCAGGGTAAAAACATTTGAGTCAAAACATCAACTTTTTTCTTTGAGTAGTTTTTGTATTTAGATGGAAAATGATTGAGATGCATAATTCATGTGACTAATTTCATGACTAATCTATTCATTTAGTGACACATGTATTTCACTTATTCTCACTCCTCTTATTTATCATTGATTTTACCATGTGTTCCAAGATCCTTGTTAGTCATCAAATTAAATACTTAAATTAGTCATGCCAATCACTAGTCTATCTAGATTCTGCTTCTAAAAATAAAGATTTGACAGCTTTGGATTTTATTCTTTGAGGAGAGTTATTTTACATATCAAACTTTTCTCACATACCAAGGGACTCATCTCCACCATCCATCTAAAAAGAAATCAATGGCTGAGATTAAAAGCATTTTATTATTTCACTCATTTTTTATAATTTAAATATCTCTTAAACCGTTTATCGTTAAGCGAAAATATTTACACCGTCGCGACGAGCATTTAATTATCTTTCTATAGACGGGCACTTTGATATAATTTCGAAAAAAGAAAAAAAATTCGTTTTTTTCCCGTATTTTTGTTTTTTTTTCGTTTATTTTACGTAACTGAAATTTGCATGAAAAAAAATCATATATGATAAAACACTAAATTGAATATCACATGTGATATTAGTGTTAAATCGTATATGATATGTAATATCACATGTGATATCATATGTGATTTTACACTAATATCACATGTGATATTACATATCATATGTGATTTTACACTAATATCAAATTAGTGTTTTATCATATATGATTTTTCAATGCAAATTTCAGTAACGTAAAAAAAACAAAAAAACTTAAAAAAAGGGTGAAAAATACGATTTTTTTTTTGTCGAAAGTATATCAAAGTGCCTATCTATAGAAAGATAATTAAATGCTCGTCGCAACGATATATTTTTTTTTCGCTCAACGATTAACGGTTTGAAAGATATTAATATTTGAAAAAAAAGGATGAAAGTTGGTTTTTTAAATTGTTGAGATTAATTTCATCCATTAGATCAAATAAAAATGGAGGGTGGAGATTAATCCATTGGTATGTAATAATCTTTTGTTCTCAAATGATCTTATATCTTATTCTTTTTACTATATATCATTCTATTTTTTACCCCTCTCTAGATTCTTGTTCCCAAAGAAATATAATTTTGTAAAAAGTTACTGTCCTTTGTAAGACCATGGGGTATCATGGCATGCCAAATTTACTTTTTCAGTGCCAACTCAGCGCCAACTCAGCATCCTCCCTTTTAACACTCACACATCAAAACACCCCTTCACTCATAACATGCCATTTGGGCCCCACCCTCCCTAAATTTTATTTTCTTTTACATTTTTCAAACAAACTTAATTTCATTACTTCAAATAAAAATACAATACGAAACATTAAAAAAAAAAAGGAAGAAAGAATTAAAAACAAATACGAACTTAAAAAAATACATTAACTTAATTTTGTGGAGGTTCTTGAAAATATTTTGCCATTATTGCTTCTTTTTTCTTGTTAATGACCATGGCTTGGCGTTCCAGCAACCCGTCGGTTTTAACTGTAAGAAACTCCAATTTTTTCCCGAGTATAAATTAGTGGTACGGTTACCAGGCATCGACGGGATTCGGTTATCGATTGTACCCGGTATCGATACGGTACCGACCAGGAAATCGAGGTTTTTCCGCTTTTAGAATTTCCGAATTGGTACCGGTCCCGCATGCGAATTAGTGGTCCCGATTTTTTCACCTTATTTCGTAGTCGTGCCGCATCGCAGTATTTCAAGAATCGGTCGCGTTTGATACTGATGCGTGCAGTTCCGGGATTCGGTTCTAAATGCTCATCCCTAGGCGAGTCCCATTTGGGGCGTGTTTTTAAGACACGCCACGCGTGTTCTTGAGTAAACTTTTTTGTCCCGCCTTTTGACTCTTCACGAAATTGGAGCTTTGCACGTTCCAAAAGATCAACCTCACTTTCCCCGCTTTTACCATTACGTTTTAAACGTTTGTAAATACCGTTGAACTTTTGGCAATTACCATTCAACGTAGCCACTTCCGGTTATCATATCCTTTGTACGATGACAACCTTTTGAAGCCTTGTTGAAATCGTCCGTAACTTGCCACCAAAACGAATCGTCGGATCGATCAGATCCAATCTCGTTATTCTCGGAAACTTCTACCCAAGTCTCACATAACAACTTTTCTTCCTCCGGTGTCCAACGTTGTAAAACCCGTGTCGGTGCCACCACCTCGTCCAGGTCCACGTCTACGTCCAAGTCCAAGTTCACCGTGGGTGTAGTTGTTTTTTTTATGGTTCGTTTTCCTCTACGTCGTTGTTCACGGGTTTCTTTTGTTGTTGGTTGTGGTACTTTGAATTGTGGTTCTTGTTGTTGGAATTGTGGTGGTGGTTGTGTTTGTTGGCATTGAAAATATTGTGGTGGTGCATTTCTTTGATATTGGAGATTTTGAAATTTTGTGTTCAATTGTTGGTGTTGTTGATACGAAAATTGTTGATGATATATTTGTTCCGGTGGGTATGGTGGCATATTGTATTGGGAACCATACGGAGAAAAAAGGGGTTGTTGCGAGGAAGATATCGAGTTTTGTGATGAAGGAGTAGACGGGTTAGAGGAAGAAGATTGTTGTGAGGTAGACATATTGAGAAGATTATTATAAAATACATCATTTGGGTGTTGAGACATTTTTTTGGTAATTTGGTTGAAATGAAAGTGTATAGGGATATATATAGTGTAGAAAGTGTTATTTAATAGACATAACTACTTTAACTTACTTCCATTTATTTTATACATAACTACTTTTATTTATTGTGTACATAAGTACATAGACATAACTACACCAGAAAATTTATTAGGTGTTGTCCCATACGGTATAAATAGACATACCTACATATTGTACTTTTACTTACTTTTATTTATTGTGTACATAACTACATAGACATAACTACACCAGAAAATTTATTAGGTGTTGTCCCATTCGATTTTAATGTACACCAGAAAATTTAAATTACTTCTTTTTCAAATAAAAATACAAAGTACACCAAGGAAATTAAAAATACAAAGTACACCATATGAAATTTAAAAATCATGTTGTTGATCTTGTTGATGTCGTTGCCAAAGATGCTCAATAAGATTTCGTTGAAGACTTGCATGTGTTTGTTTGTCACGGAGTTCTTTGGCTTTCTTCCGTTGCACTTCGCATCTCTCGATCCAGGTACGTTGCAAATTTCGTTGTTTATATAAGACATTTTTCTCGTCTCGTGCATACGAAAATGATTTGACAAAAGTTGCCCACTGTGGGTAAATCCCGTCAGCTAAGTAATACCCTTTTTCAAATGTAACTCCATTTACTTCAAACGGAGCCACAGGGGCAATGTCGTCCAGAAGGTTGTCGAATAACGGAGAATTATTTAAAACGGTAAGATCGTTATTCGCACCCGCTACCCCAAAAAATGCATGCCAAATCCACAAATCGTATGACGCAACGGCTTCAAGCATTATAGTTGGGTATTTTTTATCACCTCTCCCAAATTGCCCGTGCCATGATTTCGGACAATTAGTCCATTCCCAGTGCATACAATCAATGCTTCCAAGCAATCCCGGAAACCCATGGACCGTGTTATGTGCAGTATGTAACTTTTGAATGTCATTGAAGTCGGGTTTTCTTAAAAACTCGGGGGTATACAATTGAATAATGCACTTAGTAAAATGATCTAGACAATCACGGGAGGTATGCACACCCATTTGTAGATATTCATCAAATGCATCTGGAGTTGTACCGTATGCCAATTGGCGTATAGCGGATGTGCATTTCATAATAACACTAAAACTCATTAGTCCCGTAGCATCGGGTCGGATTACAAAGAATTTAAAATGATCAGGAAGAGGATGAACAGTTTGAATATAAGTTTCAATACCATGGACTATTTCTAAAAATAGTTTGCGGCTCATACGATATCGGCGTCTAAAATAGTACTCCGGATATTTTGGGTTATCACCAAAATAGTCGGCCATCAAACGTGCTTCAGCAATATCGCGTTCACGAAAGATCGAAGTACGGGTATGTGAACTTTCGGCTTGTTGTTGTTGCAATGATTGCTCATACTGAATAGTTAGCATAATCAACTCGATGTCACTTTGATCATCGAGATCAGACGTATCAGAAAAGGATGAATCACTCATATTTTTTTTATAATGAATGTGTTTTAATAAAAAAAACTTGTGTAAAAATTGTACTCTGTAGTTAAAATGAGGTAACATCACTCTTTTATATAGCCACACCAAAATAATAAATGAATCTTATATTTTTTACCAACCCACGAAAATGAATAACTCATATTTTTTTCAATAACTCATACTATACAAATAAATAAAGCACTCAATTTTTTTACCAACCTACCAAAATGAATCTTATCTCATCTTTTTACAAATAAATAAAGCACAAACACCTAACAATTTGACCAAACCGAGATATCTTTTAATCTTCATAAACAAATATCTTCACATCTTCATAAACCAAAAAATAAGTTGACCTTATCCTTTCTTATACCAACCAACCGAATATCTTTTTACTTATATCCTTAAAAGACAGTGAAAAAACAACTCTTTTGGTTGCTTGGTGCTAATTATCTCTTTCAAAGCACATGACACATAATAAACCACAAATGACACAAAAATAAATCAACCTTATCGCTTTCGAAGCACAACAGGTAGGTGTGATATTTATTTGTTGTTAAGAACAAAGTTGTGATTTTCCAAAGAGAAAACACTGGGATATTTTATTTTTCTTTTTAAATTACGAATCTCGTTTTGAGATGGGAAATGGGTTTAGGACTTAGATGTTGTGGTTTGATTATGTTATAACTCGTTTCTTGTTGAAGTTGGTGGTTCTTGATGTGAGGTTTGATCTGGGATTAGGACAGAGTATTGGTTTGTTGATGTAATTTGTTGTTGGTTAAATTTTCTTTTTTTCAAAAAGTTGGCCGTTGCCCAACGGTTTAATTTTTTATTTTGGCTTTTTTCTTCTTTCACGCATGCCAGTTGAGTGGCGCCGGACATGATTTTGAAAGGTGAGGGTGTCATAGCTTGAAGATGGCGGCGCCAATTTCTTGGCCACATAGGATTTGGCACAAGTGCAAGCCATGATACCCCATGGTCTAACTACTTGAACTATGTGAAGAATCTTTACTAGGATCCAGTTTTAGGCTCCCAAATTCCCGATAACACGTGAACGAAAGGCGTCTAGTAGCATCTCTAATGTTATTATTAAAAGTACTTTTTGCATTAATTTAATGTAAAAAAAATACAAATAGCTACACAAATTCTTCTCCAATGTTAGCATTAAACTTGTCATTCATTTAGTGTAATAAGTAAATAGTAAAGGAAGTGCAACACTATTCATGTAATTAAACACTATTCTCTTTATTTAAACTCAATATATTTTTAAATTTTTTGATATTTGACTAACAACATAAAAAGTAGTCTATCAAAATTATATTCATATAATTGTATAACAAATACAATTAAAATGATTCCACTATTGATATATGTTTTTAGATTATTTTTTCCATTCATTATGTTGAAATGTAATTTAAATAAGTTGAAAATGTTTAGTATTAAATTTTAGTGTCATACATTGTATCAACTTTTAATTAGTGTAAGCATATTTTGTTAAGATGCTAATTTTATACATTTTAATGTAGTGTCATACATTAGAGATGATCTAAGGCTCCGTTTCTTTTTTCCTTTTGAACATCTTTGTGGGTAACATGGGTGGGTCCCCCAAATATATTAATGCTTTTTTTTTTTTTTTTTTGAGGTTCACACAATTATGTTAAGGACTTGGACTTGGACCCACATATACTTATATCTCTGTGAATCTAGAAAAAAAAGAAGAAACGGGGCCTAAGACATGTACAATAGGATTTTGATTCATATAAAGTTATCGTACCAATTTCTATCCCAACCAAGTAGTGGAGTACAAAAGATATTTTCCAACAATGCTAAACATTTTGCTTAAATTTTCCTAAAAACGTAAATCCTAGGCTACCTAACCTTTAATACAACGTGACTTGTTCACAAAGAAAAAATAAATAGATACAAATAAGTAGTGGATGTTCTCTCGATTTCTCCATATCGGATGAAACTCATATTTAAAATACAAATCACGACAAAAGAATATTGTTACAACAAGATATCGTAATAGCACAACTTGTGATGCAATTTGTCTCGAAGCCAAAAGTGTGAAAGTTATATTCTACAACTTAAGGCTACTAAGGGTCCGTTTGGTTTGTAGATGGGTATAAGATTAGGATTAGGATTTGAATTTGGATTTAGATTTGGATTTAGATTTGATAAAAATATATGAAGAGAGAGAAAATACATTATTAAATAATAAATAATTATTAAAATTTATAATTTAGTAATTTTTTTATAATAAAAAGGTTTAAAGAAAAAAAATAAGTGGTGAATAATGAGTTTGGGCCCACCATTTTAGAAACTTGAGACAAATCCCACCTGTTGGTCCAGTATTTCACTAACCCTTTATATTTGTCACTAATTCAGGATAATTAAATATTGAATTTGTACCAAACATGCATTTTTAACTTTCAGTCCAACCCAAAAGGTTAAACCCCGTTAACAAATGGACCCTAAATGTAGATTATGGATCTTAAGAGTTGTTTTAGGCTATGTTTGGCGCAGAGCTTTCTGGAATTTTTTGGGGCGATGAGCGGTGAGCAGTGAGCTTTTTTATTTTTAGTGTTCGTTTGGCAAAGGAGCGGTGAGCTTTGCTATTTTTTAGGAAAGCTCATTTTTCCAATGCTTCTTTAAGAAGCTGTGGCGATTATTGTGGCTACATCTGACTTCACTAATGTCACTCACTACTTTCTCCTGCTCACAGCTACTTTCGCCAAACATAGCCTTAAGCAAGTTTGTAAAAATCGCTAGGCGCTAGTGAGGCGGTCCGGTAAGGCGTAGCGATTAATCGGTTAAACGGAGATTAATCGGGGATTAATCGGATTGGAATTTTTATGCATAAAATTGTACTTTTAGATATTATACTATATTACATGTATGAGATAAGCATAGTGCATCAAAGTTCAAATATTTCATGCGTTCAAATATAAATATAATACATAATTCTTTAAAGTTCAAAGTCAAAATAGATATTAGTGGTTTGTTGGCCTTTTTTAAGCGATCTTTGATTGATTAATCGGTTTTTTGACTGATTTTTAAGTGATTTTGTTGATCGATTTTTAATCGATTTTCTTTAATTAATCCGATTGGACCGATTTTGTTTGATTTTGTCCGATTAATAGGTTTGTTGACTGCTTTTTAAGCGATCTTTGACCAAACCGATTAAATAGGCCGATTATGATAAATCAAGACGTTTAGTGAGCGATCAGCGATTATGCAAAGATTAATCAGCCGTCTGAGCCGATTTTTACAACAAAGGTTTTAAGAAGTAATTATTACCAAGTTATCATGTTAAAAGCGAAGGACACTTACCTCCTCAAATCTATTTCACCATGAACATCATTCCTTAGAACTACATTTTTTTTTTATTTTTTTTTTCAAACAGATAAGCCCATACAACCCACAAACCTGAAAACCGAACCGATGAACACCTCTAGCTGGGTGTAATGGTCGGTCGACTTCTCGGTCACCCCTCCGATGCATCGCACACCACTAAGGCGACCACCTAAGGACACATCCCTGTTGGAAAAAATGGAGAAGAGGGTCGCATATTCGACCAACTTGAGAGGCAAAATGGACGAGTGTTTGTGCGGGGTATTTTTTAATTGATTTTTTGAGTATGTTTTTTGTGATATTCATCTGTCTCCATGTTATACTTATTACTATTTTCGTCTCAAAATTATTGTTAGAAGACACAAATCACACGAATTAATAAAAGTAAGACCACTAAAAATTTCAACCACTTAAATAGAATATTTTCTTTTTATTTTATTTATTTTTTACTTAAAATGAAAAGTGGATAAATTTTTTGAAACATCACAAAAAAAAAAAAATATGGACAATTATATTGAGACAGATAAAGTAGTTAATTACGAAGTTGTCCTAAAAAATAAGCTGATATGACAGTAATAATGTGACAGTGAGGATATTGATCTTCTAACGTTCACCATTACACTATGTCTTACACCATCTAAAGGCATATTTGGTGGAGGGTGTTAGGGGTGGGAAAATAGGAAAAACAATCATTAATTATGTTTGGTAGGGTAAAGAAATGGAGCATTACTTTAGTAGTTATTTATCCATTAGCTCTTTTTTTTAGACCTTTTTAGTTAGGCTCCTATATCATAGCTCTTACTTTAAACTAAGTAATGACCCATTAAACTATAAATTAAAGTTAAGGTATTCATTACTCTTTGCATTCTTTAATATACTTTTTGCATTTTCTTTTCTCATTCCTTCCGCGACATGACATATAGCTCTTACTTTAAACTAAGTAATGACCCATTAAACTATAAATTAAAGTTAAGGTATTCATTACTCTTTGCATTCTTTAATATACCTTTTGCATTTTATTTTCTCATTCCTTTAATTAAACCAAGCTGACGTTAAATTTATTCGAAATCGTGTCCGCGACATGACATATGGGACCCACGCATCGGTTTAAACGGCCGAAACTTCGGGTAAAAACGTTATTTAAAACATCACCAAAGTACATCTCTCAAAACACAAAGTACAACAAAACAAACACCTTAAACAAACAACAAAAACAAAATCATAGATTCATTCAAACAACACAACAACAGCTCATAGTTCCCTGTCTCTACCTCAAACATCAACAACATCATTAACATTGTCATCAGATCTATGATCTATTCAACAACATTAACCTGCATTGCTTTGATTTGATTAGCTGAATTAGTTAATTTGAAGTTATCACATTGTTTGGATCTGATTTGTGTGTGTTTGATAATGTTTTTGATATACTAATTAGAATTGAATTTTGAAATATGACGTCATCGAATAATGCTGCTGTTAGTGAGGAGCTTGATGAGATTGATGGACAGATTGCTGATATTTTTCGAGCTCTTTCGTAAGCTTTTTTCGCGCTCTTATTGATGTGAAATGTAGATGCATATGCTTATTAATTAATTTAGTTAGGTTGTAGAAACAGGTCATCGGTTTAATCCCAACTCCCGACTAAAGGTCGCGAAAAAAAATTGCAGTGTAAATTTTTTAAAATATATGGCTAATTTTGTAATTTGCCCCCCTAACGAACTGATTTGTAGTGTAGCTTTTGAAAAATTATCAAAGTTTGCCCCCTCGACCATAACTTTCTGGCTCCGCCCCTGGCTGGAACAATTGCTCATTGCCAGGGGCTAGGTCCTCGGGAAGGGTCACGGGATCGGGGTTTACCCGCCGATTTAAACCATTTGAGGAATTTTTTAGGTTGTAGAAAACTTGATTCACAAAAACTTAATATTGTTATTTATATTAGATGATAATGTTAACTATGTTTTTTAAGATTTATAAATATGTTGAATAGAAACCTAAAAAGTTACGGTATATGTAATGTTTGAGGTTGACCAAAATGTTGTGATTGGATAATTGGTGCAGAAATGGATTTCAAAAGTTTGAGAAGATCAAAGACGCAAATAGACAGAGTAGGCAGTTGGAAGAGCTTACCGGAAAGATGCGCGAATGTAAAAGGTAACATTTTGATTATACAATGTTTTTCATCAAAAAAAGGAGTGAGCGTGTTTGGATCCTGAAGAATTCTTGAAACCGGCTATTTTGTGCTTACTTTTTAAAATCTTAATCCCTGTGTAACCAATGCTCCACTTAACCTTAAGTCCTTAACATTACATGTGTAATTGCATCTGTACCAAAAAAATCAGCCGTGCCATCAGATATCCGCCAATCTACTACAGCTGAATATGTCTAAATCAGGACCGGCATTTTCATAGCCTTTGCATTTCTTGGCCATTCTATTCAGCATGAAGTTAGTTTTCGTATAGGACATGGAATTTCAAATGCTTAGAATAAAAGTACATGTTCCATACATCGTCAATGATACACGTAGCAATATATGTCATATGAACTTGAAAATTCCTCCTAGTTGTGAGTATGAGTTTAAACATGTGATCTTCTACCCTGGTGGTTAATTCTACTTTGTAGAATATCTTTATTCATCTGGTACGGAACTCTATCAATTAAGCTGCAAAGATCGTATGGGATAATGATTTGATAAAGAAATAAATTTGCTAGTAGAACCGTATCCACAGGTCCCCCTACAAGTTTTATGTAAGGTGGTATCTTGTGCCTCTCTGTTGCTTATATTTGTTGATAATTTAATGCTATATACACCATTCTTATTGACAGGCTTATCAAAGAGTATGATAGAGAAGTCAAGGAATTAGAATATACAGTTGATGCAGGTACCATCAAGACACTGAATGAGAAAAAGCAATCAATGGTACAGTCTCATATCAGTTTTGTTATTCTACTATATGCACAATTGCAATGTTTATAATCTGATGAACTTGTGCCACTTCTATCCAGGTCAAGGAGTTAAATTCTTACGTTGCACTGAAAAAGCAGTAAGTTCTATAATTCTTAACATGTGTTTGGCACTTAAAAAAAGCCCACAAAAACTTTTTTATTTTTTGCTTGGGTTTAATGTTTTAAAAGTATTACATGCGTCCAACCATGTATTTGATTCTTCTGTATTTTTGTTGGATGATCTAGATACGCAAGCAACATTGAAAATAAACGAGTTGATCTGTTTGGAGGGCCGGCTGAAGGATTTGAGGAAGATAATGGCTTGCTAGCGTCATGTAAGAACGTCGTGCAATAATTTTGTGTTTCTTTTGCAATATGCATTACTACCTAATTAGTTTTTTTGGTTTTCTTTGCAATATGAAGATATTGTATGAAAAATACGGTGTCATGAGTATCTTTGATACACAAGAAACTTGATATATAAAGTTTGCGCGTGTATATAACTTAAGAACTATGTAACTCTGTATGCTTATAACTTGCATTATAAAGAAACAGAGGATTACACGAGTTCATAATAACAATGTTGCAGTATCGTTCTATAGTTTGGAACTTCTCCATGAATTCTTAAGAAACAGAGGATTACGCGAGTTCTTAAGAACTATATAACTCTGTATGCTTATAAGTTATAACTAGTATTCTATTGTATGGAACTTTTCCACGGCTGTATTTCAACTCGCTTCTTATGAGTAAAAATTTAAGTGATTATATGTATATTTCAGCTATGACAAACCAGCAATTAATGGACAATGGCCATCAAATGATGGATGAAACTGACCAAGCTATTGAGCGTTCAAAAAAGGTTGGTATTTTTGTAATTAGACAATACTACTCTGCGTATTGTTAAGAATTTATAGGAACAATATCTATTTTTGGTCTATAGTTTTGTTAGTTATGTTATCTTACATTTTGTAATAGGTTGTCCATGAGACAGTAAATGTTGGTACTGAAACTGCAGCGGCACTCAAAGCGCAGGTAAGGGATCGTACCTCTCTGAAGTAGTTTCAAACAGTAAAACTTTTTGAATCGCCTTGAAACTAATCATTATCCTTGTGTACCAACAAATTTTCAGACAGAACAAATGAGTAGAATTGTTAACGAACTTGATTCTATACATTTTTCAATCAAGAAAGCTTCTCAATTGGTGAAGGAAATCGGTAGGCAGGTCAATCTCTGAACTATTCATATGCCTCCTTTCTTTAAATTCCATCTGTGTTTTACTTTCTTGTAGCTCACTTTCGCTCCCTTTATAGGTTGCAACTGATCGATGTATTATGGCCTTGCTCTTCCTTATCGTGGTTGGTGTCATAGCGATCATTATTGTCAAGGTATACAAATTATGTTATTAGAATAGTAATCTAATGTTCTTAATATATTGATTTAGGATGTTTATGACTTTGAAAATACACTTTGGGAGACCTTCGACCTGTTTTTCTTTTCAACTATTTTTTTTCGGCCCATGTGACACGTGAGAGATAGAATTTAACCCAAATCGACCCAGTCATAGGTCAATAGATCAAAATTGCCACCTCAGGTGCATAAAAGACTTGTATAGTTGTATCTATCGTAGTGCATATTAAAAAGTTGGCAGGATATACAGACCGGATAGCAATCAACCCGTTACCATTGCATTTTAGTATTGTGTAAAAAAAAAGTTAAGCTAATCAACCAAGAAGACAGGCAATTCTTAACTTGAAACTCACTACATTCAAGTCAATTTCTCTTTCAATTTTTTCTTCCAATGTACTTTTAGAACTACCCAATTAGTTAATTTAAATGTTTACCGAGCAATAAGAAAACTAATAACCATAAGAAGAAATAATTTTTTATCATAGTTGATATAATAACTTCTTCTGCAACTTCTATCTTAATACATGCTGTTTCTTATACTTCAGCTTGTGAATCCAAACAACAAAGACATTCGGGATATTCCTGGATTAGCTCCTCCTGTTCCTAATCGAAGACTTTTATGGATCCCCGATTGAGGGAATCAAAAGCATTAAGTTAAAGTTGCAGATGCATCGTGCGCTTGTTTTTTGCAGCACCTGGACGTGTGCCTTGTTGTTAGTGAAACTCTATATGGTTACAAGAAAACAGACTGCAAAAACAAATGATCTATAATCGTATTTGTTGTTGTTTTCTGGTTTCCGTTAGCAGATTTTTGTTTGAGAAAGGTCATCAGCTTGGATCGAGGGGGACTGTATACAACATTCACACTTTGCCATTCGATGTGGTTATACTGAGACATTGTAAAAGTGTATTTCTGGTTCTGTAATATTGTTATTTGAGTACACGAGTGAAAACCCATTTGGTACCGCGGTTTATGCTTTATGTTTGTCATTCATACTCTTGCTCTGAGCGGTTTTGTTGTGATGTATAAACAGATTACATATAAGGAATTGCATATCTAGTGCCTCATTGTTTTTTTTTCCTTCTCTTTTTGTGTCTTTTTTTAATGTTAAGTTGTGGTTTCCTGTATCTTGAGGTTTCTAATTCAAAAAGGCCAAAATGAAACACCGAGAATGGGGAAGCTCGGGAGTCCAGAAATATTTACAAACCGGGGAGGAACTTTCTGGGATAGCGGTGCTCCCGCTATGAAAAAGGGTAGAGCATGTAAAGCTGTTTTTGCAGGATGGGAAAGTCATACACTCCCGTGCCCTTACAAGTGAATTGCTAAAGACATAGCAATAGCGAAATCAAACAAACTTACAATTCCGACTTCCAAACCAACTCAACACATCATCACTAGGCATTCACACCGTAGATGCATGGAAACGGGTTACAAACCGGCATCGATCACCAGCCATGACACATGAAACGTAACCCATCAGAACCTCAAACCAACCAATTCCGGTCATAATCCAACAGGCAAACTACCATGCCATTATATTATATTATAATATATATTGCTCCCGCTACATAGAGAAAGAATGCTGACATGTACTACTCTTTCAGTCGTTTGATCATGTTAAACTGAAATCACAGCCGTATAAAATACAAATTTAATTGTTGTCATTCTTCGGCCTACTTATGGATAAGGCTAACCTACAAACCATACTACTCTACAATTAAGGAACGTATATATAGTTGGCAGCACCTATACGCAAACACCCCATGTAATCCTAGCCAAGCACCCAATAGGTTTGTGGGGGGCCGTCCGTACAACACAGGCGTTTTTTTTTTTTTTTTTTTTTAATTGTGTGTGTAGTGTGTAGGTATATATATATATAGTGTATTTATTTGTGTAGTGTTTTTATATGTATAGTGTATTTAATTGTGTAGTATTTTTATATGGTATTTATTTTACGTTATGTTTTTTAATTGTGTATTTGTTTCCATTTAATTAAACAATAACAATAAAACATTAAACATTAAAACATTAAACAAGTACAACAACAAATGTATTCAATATTACAATGAAATCTACTCCACATGAAGATTATTAATGTCATCTATAAGCTCATAGAGTATTCCACTCGACTGACATGCGTGATCAACTGGATTTCTTGCCAATTTCAGTGATGCCTCCAACGTCTTTATTCTTGCCTTCAACAAATTGTTTTGAGCCAATAGCATGTAGATCTTTTTATCTTTAGTTTAGCGGTTTGAGCACTGCGTTGAAGAAAAGGCTTCACCAAAGTACTTTTGTTGAAATATTTCCTTCCACATGAAGTATCGACACCAATAGTCTTTAGTCCCACTGGTACATTTACATGATGAAACAATTATAAGAAATGTATTCTAAACAAACAATTTATTGATATATTTCATAAATTAGCAAGCGTTTAATTATTTACCTTTGACAAAGGACATGCATAATACTTCAGACCACAAGTTTTGGGCTTTTGGGATGTTTTTTCAATTATAAATCACGTCGACAACGACACAAGAAAGGATTTTCTTGTTGCATCTGGCCAAAAGAATTTGTATAATTATTCACAACATAAATCAGTAATATCATGGTTCACAAAATTAGAAGCTTCGAATACATAAATAACCAATCTTGTTATAGATTAATAGTTGATACATGGTTCACAAAATTACAATATAACTGGAAACTAAGTTCAATCACGCGTAGTCGCCTCAATGATCTGCCATCGTCCACACGAGACTCAACTTTCGAAATCGTCTCCTCAATCCGTCAATCTCTCGCTCGTCTCGCCGAGGTACATGGCTGTAACAAAAGATGAGGAAGAACCGGAGGACGGTGTATAAAATTGTCCTCATCTGCAACTGGAGATATAGCTGGAGAGGGAGGCACATAAGATTGTGAAGAAGGCACATAATCTGGACTCTCAACACGAGCGGGTGTGTTGTTGACACAATGAATGTCCCTCCACTGAATGTCATCTGATTCCTGTAACAAAAGATGAGGAAGAACTGGAGCAGGAGCAGAAATCTGTAACAAAAGATGACCAGTCGTTTACTATAAATCAATAATCGTCTATACATGTTTTGTCATTTACAATATAAATCAATAATCGTCTATACATGTTTTGTCATTTACAATATAAATCGATGTCGCCTATACATGTTTTGTCATTTACAATATAAATCAATAATTGTTTTCTATGTCGCTCTAAACATCCTCTATCGTTGAGTAAACATATGTGCCCATCCCGCGGTGAGTCATTTTGTACCATCTCCATAGCGGGTGATTATACGGGAGTGGTGAGTTTTCATCAAGAACCGCAAGAAGAAAGTGAGCACCACGGTTTTCCCCACACGAAGAATCACAACGGGGGTCAATGTTGGTCGTATCGGACCATTTCTCAAGCGGAAGACACACAATAGATTGTGAATTGGCTATACATACAATAGGGCGGTTAAAGAGCTGTAGCAATAGCCACGCCGTATCGGCATAGTCATCCATAACCGTAGGGTCTTTGGACCTTCAAACCAATTCATCGAGTTACGAACATTTGGAAAATAATCCCCCCACATTCGCCTGTAAACTTCCTCGTGAGTGTCTACCTCTTCCCTGGCAATAGCTCGCATCATGGGCCACATTCGTTCCTGATGGACCACAACCTTGTACAAATTTTTTTTACAAACTTTTATAAATACTTTTATAAATACAAATTTTTTACAAACTTTTATAAATACTTTTTATTAACTTTTTTTATAAATACATTTTTTACAAACAATTATGAATACTTTTTATTAACTTTTCTTTTATAAATACATGTTTTTATAAATATTTAAAAAAAAAAATACTTTTATTAACTTTTTTTATAAATACATTTTCTTATAAATACTTTAAAAAAAACTTTTTATTTACTTTTTTTATAAATACTAAAAAAAACGTTTTATATACTTTTTTTTATAAATACAAAGAGGTGTGTGTGTTTTATTGTGTGAGACGTGTGTGGTTCTCGTTGTGTTTACGCGTTTTCTTTTGAGACCGTTTATCCAGCACATGGTTTATGTCTTTGTGCAGTTGATATTGGCTCTCTCTCTCTCTCACTTCTGGCAAACCACTCTCTCTCTCTCTCTTAAAATTTTAGATCTAAACATTTTAGATCTAAAATTTTGATCTAACAAGTATTATACTTGTTAGATCTTGAATATGGTGATGATATTGTGTTTGTGGTGATGCTGTGGTGGTAGTGGTGATGTTGTGGTGGTTACGTGTGTGGTATATGTTTCGTTGTTAAAGTTTTTAGATCTAAAACTTTTTTTAGATGCTTGAAACTGATATGTTGTTGAAAAAATTATGAGGTTTGTAAAAAAAACGTTTACTTTGTTTGATTTTCTTAAAAGATTTTAGATCTAAAATTTTGATCTAACAAGTATTATACTTGTTAGATCTTGAATATGGTGATGATATTGTGTTTGTGGTGATGCTGTGGTGGTAGTGGTGATGTTGTGGTGTTTACGTGTGTGGTATATGTTTCGTTGTTAAAGTTTTTAGATCTAAAACTTTTTTTAGACTCTTGAAACTGATATGTTGTTGAAAAAATTATGAGGTTTGTAAAAAAAAACGTTTACTTTGTTTGATTTTCTTAAAAAAAAAATGTTTCGTTCTTAAAGTTTTTAGATCTAAAACTTTTTTAGATCTAAAAGTTTTTTAGATCTAAAAAATGTTTGATTATCTGTTTGTATGTTTGTTTTGCAGGTTTGCATAGGAGGACCCTTTGTGGGCAAAGCCTACGCAAGCACCCCATTTAATCCTAGCCATGGTAATGCAGATTCATTACTGGATGGTAAAGTGATAATTTTTAATTCACTTTGCAACTTTAAAGAAAAAAACTTAGTGTTTTGGTCTAAAAACATTTCATTATTGGATGGTAAAGTGACCATTCAAGGTCACTTTGCAACTTTAATCAAATAAACTTGAGCTAAAGAAAGGCAATGATGATTTTTTTTAAAAAAAAAACTTAAAAGAGTTTTGGCATGGCAAAACTGAATTTGCAGCCAACATGAGCTAAAAAGCTAATACTCTGAAAAACTAGAAGCTAAAAAGCCTATTCGATAAGTTTACCTCTTGTGTGTTAAATGGTGAACTAGACATGGTGGACTGTGATGCTGTTGCTTGTGCAGTTGTTGCTTGTTGTCGTGAATTTGTGAAACTTGTGGTCCTGTATTAGTTCTTGCTAGTTGTTGTTTGTTGTTGTTCTGGACCACTTGTTGCTGTTGTTGGTTGATTGTTGTTGGTTGTTGGTTGATTGTTGTTGTTGTTGTTGTTCTGGACCACTTGTTGCTTTCGCCTGGGATTATATGGGGTGCTTGTGTAGGTTTTGCCTTTGAGAATCTTAGTACATTCTTGTGAACTTTGCCTTTGAGAATCTTAGTACATTCTTGTGAACTTTTGCAGTTTTGGAATCCTACTTACCACATTCATGTTGAAAACGTGTAACTTGTGAAACCTGTGAACTGGTGAGTCTTGTGCTTGTGCAGTTTGAGACTTGTGAGACTTTGTGCAGTTGTGAGGCTGTGAGACTTGTGCAGTTGTGAGGCTTGTGCAGTTTTGTGAGACTTGTGCAGTTTTGTGCAGTTCCTGTGAACTGGTGACTTTGTGCAGTTGTGACTAAAAATTTTCCGAGGCGATGATGATTTTTGAGCCTTAAAACTTTCCGAGGCAATGATGAAAACCGAATGGACGGCAAAGTGAGATAAAAATCTCACTTTGCAACCTTCGAACTAAGCCTAAAAAATTTTCCGACTACGTTTTTTTTTAAAGTTCTA
Organism: Chrysanthemum makinoi; assembly: GCA_910596185.1. Taxonomy (NCBI): domain Eukaryota; kingdom Viridiplantae; phylum Streptophyta; class Magnoliopsida; order Asterales; family Asteraceae; genus Chrysanthemum; species Chrysanthemum makinoi. The sequence continues at coordinate 255,546,028 of OU343219.1, forward strand.
AAACTGAAAGTTATAAAACTTGTAAAAAAAGTTATAAAAACTAGTTCTAAAACTGAAACTTGTAAAAAAAAGTTATAAAACTTTCTAAAAAACACTTGTAAAAAAAACTTGTAAAACAAAAGCTATCAACTTGTAAAAAAAAACTTGTAAAAGAAACACCCCAAAAATGAAAAGTGATGTTATGTTGGTATATTTTGGCACGGAAATCGAGACACAAATGATTAGCTACCAATCATTGGAAGCCAAACACCTCAAAAAATGCAGCACCCCCTACCATGGGGTGCCTGCATACTCATTACCTACAAATGACATCTCAATATTATCAAGTGTCACATTTTCTACATACAAGAGAAATGGCAAACCAACAGGCCGGTAATGTATCTACATCATATACAAACCAGTTGAAGTAACATTTTCTCTTAAAACATGCATTCTAATCTTCTATTATTATTAGGATCTTGCTGAAATCATCCTTGCTATGATGGAAAACAACAATAACAACCACGTGGTAGGTTCATTGGATCATGCATTTTAAACTTCTTTTACGGCATGATTATTTTTTAAATTTGCTTTGTTTTATATCAGGATGTTGCTGAAATAATTCGTGAGGCAACGAAAAAAAGGAAGCGTGAACATAACCTGAAAAACTAGAAGTGGAGCGAAGTGATTGATGTTGATGATCTTCCAGATGAAGCTCAAGCTGCTGATGATGACAAAACAGTTGTACAAAAGGTCACTGATGTCATTGATGGGCCGGCTCCAGAACATGTTAGTTTATTTATCAAACTATTTTACTTTTGTTATGACGAAACTCTCAAATACTGCATTAATTAATACTCTAACATGTCATGCATGAAAGTGCTGATGATGATATCCCTATGGCGCCCATCAAACGAAAGAAGAAAAACCAAATCAAAACACAGTGAAGATGAGAGTGAAGATAATGAATGGCTTTAGGAGTCTTTTTTTTTGTTTTCAATGGCAATATTAGTAACTGCTAGGCTACTGTCTTAGTAGTCATTTTTTTTCGTTAGTTAGACATACTACTTTAGTAGTAGTGTTTTCCTTTTGTCTCAATCTATGCGTTCTTGAATAAAGTTTCAGCAAAGTTTCTTCAATAAATTTTGGGTAATACTTGCTTGCATTATCTCATGTTGCTTTGGTTAATACTTGGTGTTACTCTTGGAACAAAACAATATAAACTACAACAATGGTCAGCTACTGTGTAAATATACTTTGCTTTGGAACACATACATTGACCCATTTACACAAATTGACCCACCATGTCTGTAAATAAAGTAGCAAACTATAAAGTACACAAATAATACACAATCATACTTTTATTACCCAAGTAACCATACTTTTGTGCAAAACGTGTAGAGCTACTAAAGTAGCAAGCTATAAAGTACAAAAATAATAGATTATCACAATCATACTTTCATGCAAAAATGTGTAGAGCTATTGTGTTACCGTACCTTAAACACTACAAAAAAAAGGACTTTTAGTGACACCATTTTTAATGACACACAAAAAAAAGTGTAAGTGAAAGTACATGTTTACTTACACTTTAAAAAAGAATGTAAGCAAAAGTTTAGTTTCGCCCACTCTTTTCAAAAAGTGTAAGCAAAAGTTTAAGTTTTACCCACACTTTACATAAAATGTAAGCAAAAGTCTAGTTATGCCTACACTTTAAGAAAAGTGTGAGCAAAAGTCTAACTTATACACACACTTTACATAAAATGTAAGCAAAAGTCTAGTTATACCTACACTTTTTAAAAAGTGCGAGCAAAATTCTAATTTATACACACTTTACATAAAGTGTGAGAAAAAGTGTAGTTTTACTCACGCTTTTTAAAAAAGTGTAAGTAATAGTTTTATTTTTACCCACACTTTTTAAAAGTATAAGTAATAATTTTATTTTTTACTTACAATTTTTAAAAAGTGTAAGTAATAGTCTTACTTTTACCCACACTTTTTAAAAAGTGTGAGCAAAAGTGTAGTTTTTATTAAGGAAAAAAAAAAGGTGTTAGAAAAGTCTCAGTTTTTCTTTACAAGATCGTTAAATTTTAAATGTATTAAAGTGAAGTTTGCTTTTACCATGTTTAAAAACCCGGGTTGACCCGGCAGGTTAAACCGCGAACTGGTTGAATGACCAGAAGGGGGTTTTGAGCGAACAAACCGGTTGAACTGTGATTGATCCGATGGTTCGGCCAGATCAATTTAAAACCGGTTTCTAAAACATTGACTTTTACTCTTCAAATTTTTTAACTAAATATTTTATAAAAACTTTACTACTTCTAATTAGGGCTGCTCATCGAGTGAAAACCGGACCGGACCGAGACCGAATCTGGCAAAAACCCTAGACGAAGACCGAGATCGAATGTGGTCGGTCCGGTCTGGTCCGGTCTCGGTCAGTCCGTCGGTCGGTCCAGTCCAACAAAGCTAAATTTTCGGTTTGTGGTCCGGACCACACCGAGACCAAAATTGCCAAAACAGTAGACCGAGACCGGACCGCCGGTTCTTCAGTCCAGTCGGTCCTTCGGTCTCGGTCACCCCTACTTCTAATATCTAACAAAAAACATTTTTGAAAAAAAAAAAAAAAAAGAAAAAAAAAAAAAACCAACAACTATTTGATTGACATTTTTGGAATATATATATATATATATATATATATATATATATATATATATATATATATTTGATTTGACATTTTATTAACTCTTAATAAATTACACGATTTGACACTTTATTAACATATCTTCATCTGACATTTTATTCACTTTCCCCAAATCACATCAATTCCCTTTCACCCACTTTCTCCAAATCACAATGACGTAAACAAATCGTCAATTCACTTTCCCCAAATCACAATCACTTTCACTTTTTAATCATCCTCGTTATTTACAGGAAGCTCACCGTTAGGGTTTAATCATCCTCGCAATCAACTCGGTAAGCTTATGAAGTTGATGACGTATTTGTTAAGCTTATGAAGTTGATATATGTTATTTTGATTCAAATGAGCTTATGAAGTTGATGATGTTTATTTTGTTTATTTTGCGATTGATGTTAAAAGTGTGTTTGTATAGGCGATTTGAGTAAGATTTAGATGAATATATGAAACTACTAGTTGTTACAAGTTTTGCGTATTTATATAAGTGAGATTAACTTGTACTCATGACTAGTTAATTTGTTTGTATGCATTGGCGATTAAGCTACACTAGCTTAGGATATTTGATTAGGCAATTGATGCGTTATAGTTGAAAAGGCTGGGTATCCTGTTTTATGAGGTTTGAGTGATTTTCAATGGAATATTTAACTGTTATGATAAAGAGATTACTAGGAGTTGCAGTTATGATAAGCAGATTACTAGGAGTTCACATTCCACTCAGACACTCAAGTCCATTAACAACAGCTATAGTCAAGAAAATACTACAGTACTTTCACTTTAATTAACTAATTAACCGCTAAACACGATTAATTAGTTACAATAATATGACAATCATAGAAGCTTTCACAACGAGAGGCTATGGAAGGTCTCTGTGTATTTTTAAAACTACTTTCTTTTTCGCTGGTCTCTCATTTTAAAGGTTACGTTCTACTACAGGCGTTGTAGATCTATGCTCACAAGTATCCTAAAATCATGGTCTAGGTTTCTTCTGGTCCTAATTCTGAAGCATCAGTTGATGTTTATTTTGTTTATGTGTACCGATATTTTGCGATTGATGTTTACTTGGCGAAAGATATTTTGCGATTGATGTTAAAAGTGTGTTTGTATAGGCGATTTGAGTAGATTTAGATGTTAATTAGTAGTGTTTGAGGTACCAAAACTGGAAGTCAGAATTACATGTATGACAAACGAACAAATAATCTAAATGAAGTAAACATATCTGCAGCTAAAACATCTGGTCTGACGGGTTAAACTAACCTCATCTTTCACAATGTTACGTCTACATGCCACAATACAGTAGCACCACATGATGACTATATTCAATTGGCATATGGTACTTCAACATGAGGTCATGAATATAAACTTAAAATATAGAGGACAAGCATTATGCACCAAGACTCCTTTGATATTTGATGGTTACGACAGAGGTATTTGCATGTAGCATTTCATTAAAATGTATGTGAGTTTCGGTATTGAGAAATTTGTCTAAATTGCTTCTACTTGCTGTCAAATGGGTAGTGTGAAATTTTGCTAATTGGTGATATCAGTTATCAAGTAAGGTGTTAAGCACACTAATTATTTAATGTCTGTGCGTTTGTTATTACTGAAATAATTGGTTACGTTGCTTCTGTTTGGTACCGATTTCGTACAAACTCACGAGTGTGATATTGCTAATTGGTGATATGCTGATATAAAGTACAGTAAGAAATAACGACTACTTACTGCGTGTGATACTGCTATAGAAATAACTGGTTAAATGTTGCTAAAATTAGTACTTACGCTGATCCTGGTAGTGCTGATATCAAATAAGCAACAACAACATTTCAGTTTCACGCCACTACACCACTCACCATGTGTGAATTTGAGTAAACACTGTGTGTTGCTAATTGTTGATATTAAGTAAGCAATGACATCATTTCAACTTTATACATGCTGCACCACTCACTCTGCGTGAATTTGATATTGAAATAGTTTGTTCGTTCGCTTCTATGTGTTATGAATATCAGTTCTTCACACTACACCACTCATCGTGCGTGAGTTTTGTTATTGACCTTGTTGGTTCAATCACTTTTTATTGGCTACCAAATCTGTGTCCGTCTGTGTAATCTTGCTGATATTACTGGTGGTGTCGATATCAAGTAAGCAGCATTTACCACATTTCTCTCCTACACACACCGCACCACTCATTGTGTCTGATTTTGCTACTGAAGTTATTTTTTATATCACTTGTATTTGCCACCAACTGATATGCAACAATGATAATCCTAAAACTAGTCTATACCAATAATTATGCAACTCATAAGTATTCCGTAGACCACAGATTATAAATATCCACGGCAGTGGATGTTAAAAATTAGCTATTGGTCTAATCTTTAAGAATATGCTTTGTGGATATAAACCTAGTATTGTATGTTTAGTGGCAATTAACAAATTAACATATAATTATATAAACCAAGTAATATACTGCTACCATAACCAACCTGCTAGTATCAAAATAGTTAGAAGCATAGATTCACTTGTGGTGATCTACCCTGTATAAGGACTAAGACAAGAAAGGGGAAAAAGGCCAAGCCCCTACTGAAGTAATCAGGTCATATAATGTTTGTTAGAAGCAGAGTCACTTGTGGTGATCTACCCTGTATACAGAATTTATAAATTATACTAACCAGCATAGCTTATGACACACTCACAATTCACCATAGTCGTTGACATATAAGTACGTCAAATTAATAATAACACATAGTTATATACTGGGATCACTAGCCTAATACACTATCACCTAGATTGTAGGCATACCTGATCTTGCAGGGCCTTCACAACTCCCATCTTTAGCTCTATCTGCTAAATTGGTTAGTATTTTACTGTATTGAGCTAGATTCAAATGTATGGATCTGCTATGTATGTGATCATTCTGTTGTTAGGATTTACGTGATGCATCTGAACCTGAAAACTGTATTTGTGTTTGCTTAAGGCCTTGCTTTCTGTAAAATGAACTTTGTTTCAGTACGTTTTTGTTCTTAATTGATTTGTCTTAATGGTTGCAGAAAAGTTGTGAGGACATCTATTGCACAAGTGTTGATTGTCATTTACACAAAAGGCAAAGCTCAGGGAAGCTTACAAGAACAAGAAGTACTTGCCTCTTGATTTGCGTCCCAAGAAAACCAGAGCCATCCGTAGGCGTTTGACCAAGCATCAGGTATTGTTCAGTGGTTTATATTACTTGTTGAACTGTTACGAATATTTGCCTTCTAAATTCAAGTTTATTTGACTTAATGCCTGAAATTGTTCTTAGGATTCTAATTTTTAGACGGTATTTGTTTATTTATAAGTGTCAGAATATATTTTGATACCTCATTTGCGAATTTCTTTGGTTATCATATTTATGTTTCACCGTAGAAATCTGTTTACTTAAGTTCAAAGGTCAATAGTTTAGCATATTCATTTATAGTTAAAAGTTTATCAGTGTTTGATTCTTGTTGAAGATTTGTATATGCATGGATATTTTAACTGCCGATTTTGTGTGCATGAGCATGTATATAGTTAAGGCTACTACTGCATATCAAGAGTCGAATTAGGAACTATGTAGGCACAACAGACATAAGGTGAGTGAGTAGATGTTATGTGTGTTGTAAAGGATTTCAATACAGATTATTACATTTTGAGGGTAGATACATTTTGAGGGTAGATACATTTTTAGCTTGTGGCTAGTTGGTTCACTGAAGAAAAACAGGTAACTTGTCATTAGTAGGCTTGCTCATGAAATATATGGAATTAGATAGTTAACCTGTAAATTGACAGGTGGAAAGTGCGAGGAAGAAAATTAATCGCTTGAAGTCAATTGAGCCTCATGTGACAGGGACCAAATCATTCGCACGGGTAAAAGATGAAGAGGTCAGCTAAATTTTTTTCTACATCTATAATGTTTAAGATTATATAATAATGCATATATAAATCATGGCCTTTACTGTATAATGGTTCATCTTGTTATTCAATAGTTAAAAAGTTAATGTAAAGGTACTTTTCAATGTAGACGAAAAAGAACAACGGTGTAAGTCCGTCACGAGGAGACATGTACTGTATAACCCGAACCCAAAAAAATGGAAGCATCGTAAATGCTATAGCTGCTCAAGTTGTGGTATGCTATTTATAAATGTTGTTAATAAATAGCTAGTCAAGTATGAGGCATCTTTTGTCATGAAGATAACAATTTTCATTTGATTCTACACGTAGGCGGAGAGACAACAAACTCCTCTGATTGGGAAAATGATGATTTGTCAAAAGTAAAAGGACCAGAAAGGAGAGGATCAGTTCGTTGCACAGGAAAATTTTTAGTCAGAAAGGACAAAAGATTGCACGATCCTCAAGTTCCTTTACTGGAGGCTCAAGTGAAATTTCTTCGACAAGGATTTATGATGTTAGCTGCTGCTGTTCAAGAACAAGTACCCAATTTAAATTTGTCACCTGTCATGAATTTTTTGAATATGGAGGTAATTTCACATTTGATTTTAGTTTATTGACTATTTTATGTGTATGAACATTTTATTACATGTTATACTTTTTTTACGTTGCTTCAGGTTGACGATTTATCTGGTATTCATGATAATACGATTGGCAAAAACCCAAGTTCAGCTTCTGGTACGGCTTCTGGTACAACTTCTGGTACGACTTCTGGTGCGATTGGTAAAAACCCAAGTTCAGCTTCTGGTACGGCTTCTGGTACGACTTCTGGTACGATTGGCAAAAACCCAAGTTCAACTTTTGGTACGGCTTCTGGTACAACTTCTGGTATGGCTTCTGGTACGATTGGCAAAAACCCAAGTTCAGCTTCTGGTACGGCTTCTGGTACAACTTCTTGTATGACTTCTGGTATGATTGGCAAAAACCCAAGTTCAGCTTCTGGTACAACTTCTGGTACAACTTCTGGTGCGGCTTATGGTGCGGCTTCTGGTGCGGCTCACCATCAGAACTCACAATTCAGGTATATGTGTATGTTAAAGAATTATACATATTCAAATAGGGTTGGGCTTGTTTCGGGTGAAGGTGGCAAGGTCTGTTTAATTCACACTTATAAAAAATTGGGTGGGTTTGGGTAATGGGTCACAATTCAGGTATTGATAGCTTGTCATTTGTTAATGGTTGGTAATGTATATCTTCAAGTTTATAGAATGCCAGGATTTTTTTATTAATTGAGGCGCATTGCTACATAGAAGTGTTAAATGTGCATAAATATTTTGGAGACGTGACTGCCAGCCTTGTTAGTTAAAGCTTGCAAGTTTTGACAAAATTCTAGAGCACGTTGGGAGTTGCATTCTATCTGGATTCAGTTTATTAGGATAGGATTGATACAATTACATCTATAGTTCATTGGAGTTGCAAAGTAACGAAATACTAAGTTATAGATCAGTGTGCCCTCATTTAAACCGCCTTGATGTATTATTTATGTATGCAGTGTTCATGATAATCATCTCAACAAATCAAATGCAAATCATCATCATACTTCAGATAGTTTCTAATTAGACTTGCAAGCCTTAAACTCTATTTATACAGTTTTTATATGTGCTCTCAAAAGTTCTTGTGTTTGTAGTTCTTCCAGTAAAAGAATCAACTCTTCAAAAAAGCTCTCTCAAAAGATCAGGTGAAGTCATCATCATACTTCAAGTAATTGTAGTCTGTAACAATTTTAATACATGCAGTCCTTTTAAATGTTTTGTGTGTGCAACGTTTACAGCAAAAAAAAAATGGTGTCCGTGACACTCTCAACAAATCAGGCACAAGTCGTTTTAATACTTCAGGTATTTTCATCCCACTTTTTATTATTCCATGCACTATTGGTATAGTAGTTGGCTGCTTGCTTGTGTTGCCTTTAGCCCTTTAGGCTTATTCGATGCCCTTTAGTGAATTGAACGCCGAAAACAAACTTTACTACATGGTTTACTCAAGTTTGGGACATCAAGTTGATTGAATTAGGGGTTGATTATATTTCTCCGAGTCTCAAAATCATGGTCAGGTTCATTCAAATAGGTATCGTTTAATTACATTGATTGGAGTTATATATAATTTGGGTCAAACGGGTATGTATGGGTTAAGCACGCTGAGCATGAGCATTGTTATTAACTTCTATCTTTGAAGAATGACCATATCAGGCCATGTTCGGGTTATAATTTGGGTCAAACGGGTATGTATGAGTTCTGCTAAGCGATTATGCCTCCATATAAGTTTTAACTGTTATTGAGCTGTTAGCCCTTTCAACTCTTTTTGTATTTACAGTTTCTATAGGAAAAAAAGCGGCTATCCTATAATGCTTGGAAGCCTTTTAAACTGATCAGACACAAGTTGTCTTCTTATAGCAGGTAATTCTTTAGTTTAACATTTTTATATGTGCTTTAACAAGCCTTAAACTATGAGTGGCGGGTTGGGTCAGTTTGAATGCTAAATATAAAGACCCACCGACCTGTTATTGTTTTTACCCAAATGACCAGTTATTGTATTGTTTTTGACCCAGTTATTGTTTTCTACCCATGATGATGAAATCTTACCCACGTGCAATATTTATAGGAAACAATTAAGAAACATAAGGAATTAAGCGACATGAAGGCTACAACGTTATCTCTATTATAGAATAAAATCGCAGCCGAAACATTAGGAGAACTGCAGATTGGATTTAGGCGTCATGTGTTTGGTCTGTAGCAATCAATTCAGAAACCTTGACATAATTGCGGATTTGTTGTTGAATTATGTTTTTTACTCTTGTATGTACATGTTAAACTGGCAGCAGATTGGATATATTGTATGTACACGTAAATGTTGATTAGCAGATTGGATACTCAGTAGTAAATGTTAAACTGGAATTGTTAATTGTGGATTTAGACTCCACTTCTCTTAAACTGGAGTTGCCTTACTAGTAGCAGATTGGATACTCATATAGCAGCAGATTGGATACTCATATAGCAGCTTATATATGAGTTGCTTTACTAGTAGCCTATATATAGTGACACAAGTATGTGTCAAAATAGACTCAACCCTATCCTGACACTATTAAGTGTCAGAAAATTGTGTAACTATATACTTTTACCGCCTGGACTTTCAATGACACTTTTTGTAAGTGAAGGTGAAAAAAAAATATATTCAGTGACACTTTTTTGGACATTTTCTGACACTTTTTGTGTGTCATTAAAATACTTTTTTCTTGTAGTGAAAGTACAAAAGTGTAAGGTTAAGTTTGATTCAAATATATGCTCAACAAGTAATAAAGGGGGGAGGGAGTGGTCACCTAGTACTCAATACTACCCAAATTGTCACATCACCTCTATCCAATAAAAACTCTCCAACTTAAAACTACCCAATTCTATTCTAACATTACCTAAAGTGGAGGGAGTGGTCACCTATTCCTACATTTTTTTTTCCATATTTTTTTAATACATAAAATCACATACAATATTAAAATAAAAACATATCATTTCATTAAAAATAAAAACATTACATAAAATCACATACAATATTCCTACCCAATTTCTTTTTTTTCATATATTTTTTGTGGTTGCGAATGAACGGGTTGAGACCGACCTTGATGCGAGGTGGAATTTTTTTTACCTCTTCTTGGATCCATAATTTTGTGTTTTTGAGAGATTAGTTTGTGTTTTTTTTTTTTGAAAAATGAGTTTGGGTTATTTGGTTTTAAAGGGAAATTTTTTATTTTTTTATTTTTTTTTAATGTTTGCAACTAGCCGTTGCTATGTCCCCAACGTTCATAATTTCAAAAAAAGCGCCCCCCCAACGATCGGCTTCCCAGCTCGATTTGATACCCGATTTTGCCTACCCGACTAGGTGGGGGCGGTGTTACCGATCAAACCGATCGCCACCGATGCCCTACCCGAGTGCACTCCCTCCCCTCTAAAGGAGCCACTTATCTCTGTGAGTCCATAGAACTACATGATGAAAAAATATTACTCAACTATAATATAAGTATATGATGAAACGAGTGAACTACAATATAAGTATATGTTATTTGTTTTCAAAATGTTTAGGATTCAAGTTTTGACTCATTCAACATGGAACATGATAATATTTAATTAAAAAAAAATGCTACTTACATGGAGAGTTTTTATCTTTTTATAGCTAACATGTTAATAATTATGTAAAACTAAAATACAGATATTGTTATAACATTTAAATTTTGAAAGTTTATTTTTTTTACTCGAATTCATTTACTACAACAAATCTACTGCCATCATTTTTTCCATCTTCTTTACCTTCTAATGCCTGCAAAATTTTCAAGGTTTTGTACTCAATCTTTGTTTTAAATATTATGATGCGTTAATTACATTTGTTACAACACTTACATGTTTTCTGATATTACATATGTCCACCTATTTAACTCAATTACATTAGTTCGATCACATTAGTTTATCCGTATTGACACGTTTTTCACAAAATGACCCATATTGCAGCTATTGAAGATAAAGTTATACTAGTAAATCAACTAAAGTTGCTTCATTATGTGAAAGGTTATTTTTTTTACCTATCTCTTTAATATTTCTTTTATATCATTAGTATGTTAATCAACCCAAGTAATAGTTATATGATTGATCACACCTATATGCTATTGCATTTACTTGATATTCATTGTTTGCGTAAGATAATTATGAATTATTGTAGCTTAAGGACATGTCGCGACATTCAGACGAAAATAATGATCCAAACAGAAATGCATTTGAGAGTAATAACCGTTTGCCGAATTGTATCCCGGCATTGATGACAACCAGTAACCCTCATGTACTAAATGAAGTAACTAATAATGTGCCGGTTGCACCTCTGCGTCGTCCCCGTCTAAGCTCACAACCTGTAGCTAATGTCTTTAAAAGAGGTGAGCTTTTAAAATAAACTATTTCACTTTTTATGAACATATGTTATAGCTATTTTAGAACCATGGTCACACGTTTATTTGTAGTTACTATGGTGCTCATATTATGGTCACAAGTTTATGGTGCTCATATATGTTTCTATGTACATTCATTTATTATTCTCCCTTTATGGCTCTACCAGCATGTTCTCATAATCTCATGTGTCATCAAGGTAATTTTAATGTACTATAATTAACATCTATTTCTTCGATTTTGCTTTAACAATCTACGCTCTATTTTTTTTATAAGTAATCTTCAGTTGTAATTATACATAAATCGGTTTCGTTTTGCTACACAAAAAAGAGTTAACACCATTTATCTACAGATTTCAGATAGTGTGGGTGAAAAGCAATAATTTTTTTGAAATGCGGTAAAAACCAAGAATTTACTACTCTTATCATAATTAAGTTTCAGTAATTTGATAAACAAACACTTATGTCTTTCTCATTATTCATTAAGGGCCTGTCCGCAAAAGACGTTTATTTGTAGTTACTATGGTGCTCATATTATGGTTACAAGTTTATGCATCCGTGTTACTAACTAAGTATCATATGGTAACTTATAGGGAGCAGGTGACCCAAACTGGATAGTGGATTACTTCATTGATAATCTTTACACTCAAATGGTTGTTCTCGAGATCAAGATTTATAAATTTAATCTACCACCTACGTATGTCAAAAGATATACTATTACAAAATACTATGGTAGTGATGTCAATGACTTGAATAAACATCGTGGGAGTTCGCCAATGTCTGGATCGGTAACAAGGCTCGAAAATTCTAATGTATCATCGACATTAAGGTATTCTGATATGGTTGATTATGTTATTGATGATGAAAATTTGGGAACGACCATAACCGATGATGATCAAAAGTTGATGGATGAAATTGAGTCGAGATGGGTACATAAAAAACACCTCATGCAACTCATACAGTTACAAATCAGGCTCCTCATGCATCTAATACAAACATGAATGAATTCGTTTTGAACACCCCTAACAAAGATAAAATGGATGAAGATTCTACTATTCAGGTTAACGCTACTATAGTTGAGACTCCTGTTGATGATCCCATACATGATGTATCTCATGCAAATAACGAACTTACAATTGATGTAAGCACAGTTGCGTGTCCTTCTTCAAATGCTACTGCTGTACGAGAAATTGACGAAATGCCACATGAGGTCAATGTAAACAACATAACCATCAAGGTTAATGAGGTTGTAGAGCCCGAACCTATGGAGATTATGCAAGAAGAGGGATCTGAAGAAGTGGTTAATCGTTCGCAGTCTTTTACTTCAATCGTTTAGACAATTTGCAGGCACCAATTCGTTCACAAGTTTTCTTTGATCAGTCATTACTTTAAGAAAATAATGAAATTTAGACCATGCTACTTTATGCTTTAATATGTTCGAGTATATTATCTATATCTATATCTATACTACTTTATAATGCATTTAGGCCTTCTAAAATTAAAAGGCTTAAAAATTCAGACTTTTTTACTTGCTTATTATGAAAAGAGTTTTTCTAACCAAAAATTAAGATAAAAAGCTCCAATCATGAGATGACATGTGCCACTTCTTAACAAACTCCAAGCCAAACTTCTAACAAACTCCAAACCTAACTCCTAACCACTAAAAATTAAGATAAAGAGCTCCAATTATAAAATGACACGTGTCATTTCTCAACTAAAAATTTATCTTTATTTTTAAATTAAAATATCTTTTTATCTACCTATTTTTTTTATAATCTAATTTCACCATATTTTCTAAAAATTTATGCTCTTTAATTCAACATCTTTGATATATTTTTATGAGTTTTTAGTTTTTATATTTTTAATGGGTTTATTTTATTTTAATTCAAATTTTTACAACTTTAACCTTTATTACATTTATTTCAATCAATATAATCTTGATTCGTCAAAATCATATACTTTTGGGGTAGTGTTTGACGCGTAAGAGATTGCGAGGGTATTTCTATATGCGGGAATAATGATGTCGCAGGAAAGCTACGGGAAAGTTACGGGTAACCCAAACAAACACTTACAACTAACACATATACATTCGAAGTGTTGTGAAACGAATTCACTAAACGGGTAAGCAAACCGGCTAGTCTTATTAATATTTGTTCATATTTACTAGCATTTGTTGGATTTTACTTAACACTTTTATGTGTATCAACAAGCAACCTTAACATAGAAACATATTCCTGATCTCCGACGTGACTATAAATGTCGTTCATGTAGAATCAATGGTTTTGCTACTGTTAAGTAATGTAGGCAAATAAAAGTGTTAAGTAATGTAACAAAATATCAAAATTTGTATGCCATCGATTATTATATCTTATAACTTTATATTTTCAATCTTTTTTCAAACTAATATAAACGTTACTGAAACGTAGTATTTGTGCAACGCACGGGTATTTCACTTGTTATTTATTGACAAAGCATTAAATAAATTATTAGATAATTTGTAATGATAAGAAACTAGTGTCCCAAATACTTTAACATCAAACATAGAGTTCTCAATATTCTTGGAGACACATTTTTGACATTTGATTTGTCAAGAGAATTGGAAAGTGTATCAGTTTTTTTTGGTGCAAAAGGTAAAATTATATTAAACTTCAACCAAATTGTACAAAGACATAGGAAACATCACTGAATTTGGACATGCCCAAAAACAGAAATAACAACAGCTACAGATACAGAGCTTGAAACTTATACATCCGATATGTGACAAAACAACCAACCATGACTGATATACATCTGATCTCTAACAGGGAAGCCATACCAGCTGCAAACAAACTCTCTCCAAAACACCACTATGTACATTTTATGAAGATCCAGAAATTAAGTGAAACATCTATCTCATATGGGACATTCAATTTTCCATTTTACTTCCCATTTTTTCTTGTAGTATAGAAGCTGATTTGTACTTTTAAACCATAGTTTTGATTCTTCAACATTAGGAATCCTCTTATCATCCACAAGCTTATCAATAAATTCCAACTCCTTCTCCCATTGCAATATTATATTTGGATCTTCCATCCTATTATCTTTCTTCAAAATCTCATTTTCTCTAACACTATTCTCTACCATTCTTGATGTCATCCCATTATTTCCACTGCAAACATCTTCCACTATTGTTCCATTAATAACACCATTAACCATTTTAACATTTTGGCTTTGTGAAATAGGAAAGGCAGGGAATTCATCATCATAGCTTTTTGGTTTTGTGTTAATCAAAACCTCAAACATGTTAGTATTTTCCGCAATGCTCTTTTTCATCCCTGTTGGCTTGTCAACATTATTTTCCTTTGTTGTGCTACTAGATGTGGTAGTTCTTGTTCGAGTAGTATCATTCTTTTCCTTCCACAAGCCACCATTCTTGCCCATGATGGAATTGTAACCACCTTGACTTTTACCAAAATTCCCATTCACTCTTTGATTCCCTCTTCTATTCTTAACTTCAGTAAATCCCTCTTCTTCAGTAACTTTGGCTTCAGATTTCTTATTCAGATTCTCTACTTCTTCATTTGTTTTAGGCCTTATGGTACATCTCTTGGTGTCATGCCCAAATACAGAACAGAAGGAGCAAGACTCAGGTTTCCATGAGTATTCTACATTCACAACCTTTGATCCTTTAATCTCATTTTCCTTGTTCCTGTATTGTATAGTGATTTTATCCTTGAATCCTTTAGCTACCTCAAACTCCACAAGAACTCTAGCATAGTCAACTTTCCCCATACCTGTTTTGCAAATCTGAGTAGTCATACTATCCATGATCAGTGGTTTTCCTAGGCTGCTAGCTAATGCACTAACTCCCTCTTTGCTCCAAGCTTCAAGTGGTACATTAGTCAATTTAGCCCAAATTGGAATCTTATTATGTTCCTGTCTTATCATTCCCATCATTGGATCCCATTTTTGGACAAACAAGGGTCTGTTATTCACAATCCATGGTCCTTGTTTCAAGACTGCATTCATCCCATCTTCACTTTTAAACTTGAAGAAACAATCACCATTAACATTTACCTTAACATCATTCAACCCAAATTTACTCCACATTCTTCTAAGATGGTAGTTTAACTCATTAGCACTCATATGACTACCCACAAAATATCCACAAACAGTTAAATTCCATTTAAGGCTACCTTTTATCACAAGATCCTCATCAAATATAACAAATTCATTCCCATCATCACTGATAACAGTTGGAGTAAACATCAATTTGTTATCATCATTATCCACATTATTTAAAGCTTTAGCATATGACATATTAGCAGTGTTTGGACCATTATCATTACTATTTTCATTCATACTAGTAGGCTTACTGTTATTGTCCACACGCACCTCTTCATTATCCTTATTAGGCTCAGTAACATCATTAGGATCATTAGGACTAGGTGAATGTGCATCATTTCCAGTATTAACTGCTACCTTCTTATTACAAACAGGACTTACAGTGGGAATTGAAGACTGTGTAGCATTACTACCAAACACCTCCTTATTCATCTCAACCGTAATAATTCCCTTTCACAAAAAGCATCCTTAGTGCCAAACACCTCCTTATCCATACCAATCTCATCACCCCCATTACTATTCTTATCCAGTCCCACATCAACCTTACTTTGACTCAAATCATCATTAACAACACGTTTCTGACTCAATATCCCCACCACATGATTATCATACTTTTTCGGAGCCTTCACTTGCCTCTTTTTCTTATTTGACATTGAATTAAAGAACTAAACCATTAGCAAATTGATCACGAAGATGTTAATTTTGATTATTATGACTAATATTTAAAAACAGAGTTTTGGCGCCAAAATCAAAAACACAAATCACGGTAACAATTGGGGAAATTGCTATCAATCTGTGTAGAATTGAAAGTTGAATCGATCACACGGTTTAGATTTGAAAAATTCATTCAAAATGAAGCATTAATGAAGGAAATACATGGATTATGGTGGAAGAAAAGTGAAGGGAAAGTGTATCAGTTTAAAGCAATATATATAAAATCAATCGATCTAAATATGGTAAAACTAGTTGATTGTCCGATCAAATTTAAAAGTTAAAAAAATATTTACTACTCTTCTCAAGAAGACTAACACGAACGACTCACCAAATAAACCAAAAGTTCGAACATGGAATAACAATCTCGCTCATTTGTAGCATATTCAAAACGAAGACACTTTTTTTTTGTAATTTTACATATTTGGAAAGTATTATAAGCGAGTCTCACGAGTGAAACGTGTAAGGCCACAAATAGCTCACGTCCAACAAAGCTATTGACACAACAAAACAAACCAACCTCTAAACATTATCGATCTGTAAGGTAACTCATATGCTTTAGTGTTTCAAAAACAATAAAAAAATAAACCCTAACCTCTAAATTAAAACTCATTTTGAGTTTCAATCAATTCACTTTGAGACACGATATCTCATTTATATTAACTCAATTTAAGACACTTTTTATTTCGTTGCGAAACTCTATTCAAGAACTCAAATCCCCTAACCAACACACATATTTACAACACTAGGCGAGTACCCGTGCATAGCAACGGAAATTCCTAGCGGCAGACAATTAACGATATACGATATTGTGGTAAGTGTTTCGTGTAGCGTTCAAAACATAACGTGAAAAGATCAAAATGTAATTACAAACGGTTGTAACATGTGATAATTCAACTCAAGCAAAAATTCTTAACAAATAATGTGCTTGATACATTATCTTCTTCTTCATTCACCTTTTTACTCGTAAACTTAGATGTTTTTAGGAGAATTGTGAATTCGTTTGATGCTTTGGATGTCAGAGACAAGCTTGGATTAGAGCAGCTACGAGGATTCAGAGCTCTGTATGGAAAGTTGGTGATAAAAGTCCACGTTTTTCTTTACTCTTTTCTTATGTTTTGTTTTTATAGAGGCAATTAAGTTGTTTGTTGACTACTATCATTTTGTTAATAGTTTGATAGGTTACAATGCTAGTGACTCCAGTTCAGATGAAGTGAAGGCTGGACAAAGGTTTTCTAAATGATCTATGTTCATCAAAGTAATGGTTATATATCTATTTTTACTATTTTCTTATTGTTTTTTCTGAACTATCGAGTTTGATTCATTTGACTGTACAATTCATATATATGTTATAAATCATTTTGTTACACAATCCAATTTAAAGTTCCAAATATATTAAACTACTAACAAAATAGACTTCGCAAAAGTCATATTTAATTAAGGGATAATCTTGGAGTAGAAATACACCAAGTAAGAATTGTTGTTCCCAACAAGAACTGTTACAATAAGTCTATTAAACGCGCATCCAAACAGCCGTTATGACAGGATATGAGATGTCAAACAACAAGATGACTTTATCCGGAAAAAATAAACAAAGGTTCGAATATTAAAATATCGTAAAAGGAAAGCAAATGAAATTTTAAGAGATGCGTCATAGCTTCATGTTCTTCAGGGGTTCAGCTTCCTGCTTCATGTTCTTCAAGGGTTCAGCTTCCCGCATCAGTGGGTTATACTAGATTCTTGTTAATTTCGTGTTCGACAAAAGGTTCACTGTAAATAGAGGGAAATGACACATTATTAGCTAAAAATATAGAAACGGAACAGCTTATGAGAAATGTGAATCTAAAATCAATTCAAGTATATATTTGTTTTGGTATGCACGAGCTTAACACGGGATATGTATATAAGTCCCTTTTCTTGTATAAGCCTTGCGAGCGTAACACATCCTTCTCGCAAGGTATGATATACAATGATCAACTTAATTTCCGCCCCTCTATCAGAATTCAATAATTGTCAGATCGGGAACAAAAAATAATGAATGTAAAACATGTTTTGATAGACACACTTACGTCACATCTCTCAACCACAACTCGCACGAGGTACCACCTTTGTGGTATATCAGGCCTCCTTTTGTGACCCTTCTGATATCCTCAATGCACATTATAAAAAATCCTGAAACTGTAGTAATAATTAAATGATTATAAAACAGTTGTTACTGCTACGTTAAGGTGTTACTTGCAAGTGATCTTTCATGATAGAAAACGCATTCGTTCTTTAATGATTATAGAGGTCTATTAAATGACAATGATTCAATGATTATAAAGCAGTCATTGTCACTTATAAGTGATCTTTCATTTAAGCTTTACGAAACATATTAAATATAAGAACAAAATGAACAGTGTAATAAACGGATTTTGTGCTAATTAATAACAAAGAAAACAATTTCTAACCTCAAGATCATCATTACCAATTTTTTGATTTTGCATTTCCATTTCTTCCTTTCTTGTAACTTGATTTATGAAATGATGAATTAACACATTAACATTAAGGTTGTTTATATAGGCAATGGAAATGACCATTGCCATATATACTTTCGTAAACTTTGAATTTTCCCGCCTTGACTACATATTTTCAAAAAAAAATCATCCGTATTCAATTTCAATATTTACAGTAATTTGTAATATGTATTCAGTTAAAGTCAGACCCTTGCCATGTTTTTTATACAGCCTTGTTTTTCACTTATTCAGATTCAATTCAATATTCAATATGACATTTCCTTCTGAAAAAGTCAGACCTTCTAGTTGAAAAAGTCAAACCTTCACTTATTCACCAATATACTTTCTTATAATACATCGACAGTATATATTCTTTCTTATAATATAGGCGAGTACCCGCGCCTAGTGGCAGCGGTTCCTAGCGGCAGACAATTAACGATATGCGATATTATGGTAAGTGTTTCGTATAACGTTCAAAATCAAGCATGAAAAAATCAAAATGTAATTGCAAACGGTTGTAACATGTGATAATTCAACTCGAGCAAAAAATCTTAACATGTATCAAAGAATATATAAAAACATTTAGTGAAATTGAAAATAAACATTACAGTTACTCGTCGTGTAAAACTTTTTGATACATGACATTTGAGGTGTAAATTCCTGCTTGACCAAACTCTTTGACTGGTTTAACCAATACCTTTGTTGTTCTACATGATATCTCTCTAGACAACTTAACATAAAGCTAGCCATGCGAGAAAACAGAGTCGGGCAAATAGACACCCACGTTTGAAATTATTTGGTCTTGAGCTTTATTGATAATCATCGCAAAGCTAAAAGCACCGAGATTTGTTTTATTTGTTTTGAAGTGATTGTTTGCCGATACAAATTTAAACTCCAAATATTAAGTTATTGTTTGTATAAGGTGGTGATAGACGTAGCAAAATGATATTTAGCAAGTTATTTTTCTTCCAAGGTTTTCACAATTGCATAATATCCTACATACCAAAGTGAATAAATTCTGAGTTGTAATAATAAGTATTCTCATTTTAAATTCAATGTCCAAATACTTTCTTAGATTGAAATGTTCTTTAATCCCATTAGTTTACATTGAAATGTGCTTTAATTCAATGTCCAAATACATACCAAAGATGTTACATTAGTTTATGAGCATTTGCTTTAATCCCATTCAAAACATATGTTGATAGTTTAACGAAATTAACAGAAACCTAAACAAGCACATTATAAAACCAGACTTCTTGTATTAACAAAAACATAAAATGAATATAGTTGGTGTTATTCTAGTGGCTGAAAATATACCGAGGGCGACTGAACTAAAAAAATATGAATCAAACAATTAATATCAAAACGATAATCAAAACAACAAACATATATCAGATTCTAAAACACAAAATATTTATGATTTGTTTACATCATTTTACGGGTTCTTCGTTTAAAACTTTATCACATATAGATGTCCAAACCACAAACTTATTCATATGATTAGTATGTAATTGAAATCGAAATGAAAACGAATGACTGTACGGGGTCAGTAAAATCATAAACACCAAACCACAAACTTATTCATGAACTAATATGGATACTTAAAAATGCGAATGTCACTTTCATCAATCAAGATGTTTTAACAAGAAACTAAGGAAACAAAGACATCTTGTTAAACAATATGTTTTAACAAAAAAACAAACGACAAGGATACTTAAAAATCAAAAACATAAACTTTATTCTTCATCGGTGTCACTTTCATCAATCAAGCTACAAACCCTTTTCCGACCAATTACTCGAGGCGAAACAATTGGGGTTCGAATTTCTTCCCCTTCATCATCATCGTCATCACTTGAGATGACAATAACGTCATCTCAATTCTAGTTTATCAAGTTAGGGTTGTAAAACGGAGGATGTGGAGCACGATTAGAAGGGGGATGAAGCTGTAAAAAAACAATAAAAAGACTAATCAGTAAATAAGAAAACGATCAAAACAACCAACCTCGAATGTAAAGATACGCCAATATGAAACCAACCTCAAGATCATCGTCAATATTCTTTTCATTTTTCATTGCCATGTCTATGCGAATGAAAGTAAACAAGATGAACTAAATCAATACATTAGTGTTCTTTATATAGCATTTGAAAAACCCTTGCCATATATAATGTTTGAAGTTTAAATTGAAGAGATGAACACAATTTTCCAGCCATGTATTTAAAGAGATAATTGACCCAGCCTTTAAAGCCCACCCAATTACAGCCAATCGTTGCCTTAGTTTCCTGAGCAAACTTTTAATACTTTCCTATGCAAAGTTTCCTTAATTCAAAGTTTCCTATGCAAAGTTTAATACATTCGTGCAAAGTTTTAATACTTTCTCGTGCAAAGTTTTTCTTTCCAAATGCACTTACAAATGCATATTTCAAACGCTTTGCAAAGTTTCCTTTCCAAATGCCAACATTTCAACATTCCAAAGGCATGGCTAGGTAGTTAAGAAGTTTAAAGTTTCAAAGGGTAGTTTAGGAAATACATAATTTTAATTTTTCAACTTTTCACTTCTTGAATTTTTGATCATTTTTCCATTTTAGATAGTAAAGATATTCATGCAATAGTCAAACACAGTGAACATTAAACGTTTTATGTCTATAACATCACATTTGACTATTTTATTCAATTTTTATTTTTGAGATTTGAAAAGGTTTAAAAAAACTTGACTTTCAATATTCAATATTCAAGTTTTCATTTTTTCTCTTTGACAATTTTTCCATTTTAGATAGTAAAGATATAGATATTTTTAAATATTGTTCAAAGTTTGCAAATAATCATTTTTGCAACAGATTTTGTGTTTAAAGTGACTCACTTTGAGACACAATACCTCGCTCATATTAAATTCATTTTGGACACTATTTAGTTGATTGCGGAGCTCACTTTAAGGAGAACCCAAATCAACTAACAAGCAAAAATATATATAAGATATACATATATCAAATAGTGTCCAAAGTTGGCAAATAATCATTTTTGCAACACATTTTTTACAACAAATTAAATAAAAACGCAATCCTAGACCACTGACACTTAAAAAAGTAACTAGTGAAACACACATAAAAAAGGTTCACGAGTGAAACACTTTTGGAGAGGTGGGTTACAACTCTTTTTAGTTTGTTTTTTGTTGCCTTACACGTTTCGCTCGTGAAACTCGCTTATGATACTTCACGAGTTGCAAGCCCAAATATGTAAAACTGCAAAAAAGCAATCTCCATTTTGAATATGCTCGCTCTGACAGACCATTTAGGTAATTTTCGCTTCTTGAAAATACACAATTAAAATAAGCAACCTTAAAACAATTATTCAAGACATTCTATTTTCTTAACTAAGAATCATGATAAAACATAGTAATAGTTTATCTAGTTGAGCGCTCTAATATAAAAAAGATTACTGGGAGAAATTGTTCTTAAAATTTTTTTGTCTACAAATTCTCTCAATTACACTGATCAAAAGAGGTGGGTTATTTTAATAACATAAAAAGCATAAAAACTAAGGGCTTGTTTGATTTGTAGATGAGTTTATAATTATGATTTGAATTTAAATTTGTTATAATTTGGATTTGAGGTGAGAGAAATATTATAATTAATTTAAAATGATTAATTGAATAGTTAGTGAAAAAATTAATAATGAAATTTTTTATTTTATTAATAATGAAGATGAAAAGATATAATGAATAAAAACATAGCCTCACAAAATTATTAAAACCTAGCCATTTACTTTACTTTAACAAAACTCACATATTTGGATTATAATCCAAATTTTAATCCTAATTTTAATCCTAAAACTTAAACAAAATGTTTATTTTTTCTTTTGATCCAAAAACCTAATCCTATCCCCATCAAAACAAACGGGCCTAAAGAGACTAATCATGGCCACTTAATTTTTAGTAAAATTAAACATCAACTTCCACCCTACCACTTAGAAGCAGAGACAAGAGGGAAGCAGGGTGGGCACGTGCCCCTTAGCCAAAAAAATTTAGTGTAATTTGTTGAAAATATCTGGCTATTGTTATCATTTGCCTCCATAACTAACCGATGTGTAGTGTAGCATCTAAAAAATTATCAAAATTTGCCCTCTTGATAATAACTTTTTAGCTTTGCACCTTTTTTTTTAAATTAAAATACATTCTTACCATTCTTTTTTGAAAAAAATATATCTAAAAAACCGTTAATTGTTATGCGAAACAAATTATATGATTACAACAAACATTTAATTATCTTTCAAAAGAGGGGGAATTTCATATACTTTCGACAAACTTTTTTTTTTCTTTGTCTTTTAGGTTTTCTCGGTACAAGAGTTTGCATGATATATCACATACAATATAACACTACCTGTAAGTTCGAAAACTCAACATGTTGTCGTAAAGTGGGTGTAAGTATTTGTGTAAAACTCTAAATGATTCATCATTTTTTGCATTTTAAAATACAAATCATTAGCTTTTCAACCATATATGAGGCATAAATTTTTAACTTATAAAGAAGAATAAAAAAGATTCAAATGATATATGGATCCCTCAGGAAGAGAAAGCTTTGTGTAAAGCTTGAGTAGATGTGTCTGAGAATAACATTGAAGGAAATGCTAAAAATGCGAACGGGTTTTAGACTGAAGTAGTAACATACTTTGAGAAGGAAATGGGGAAAGCTAAAAGAAGCTACGATTCCGTCAACTACAAATAGAAAAATAAGGATTCGTCCTAAAGTTAGTCAATTTTGTGAGGTTTACAATAGCGTCAAAGTGAGGCACAAGAGTGGAGCACGTGACAATACTATCATCAAGAAGAGGTAAACGAGTATCGTGCTATTTATGGTTCAACTTTCACAATGAATGCATGCTGAGAGATTTTGAAGGACCATAGAAAATGGAAATATGTAGAAATTCCAAAGTTTTTCAAAGCCAAAAATGTTGGTTCCAAAAAATCGTGAACATCGAAAACCACCTCACACAACACTTCGGACTCAACACATATTGGTTAGGATCTGAACGACGAAACATATGATTTAGAGGATGCATAGGTTCAAGAGGTTCAACCAATGGGTCGAGACATGTCTAAGAAGAAAGGATCATCCTCCCCTTCCCGTTCGGAATCTTCAGTTGCTGCTGATCTTGGTCTTGTTGACGCGTTGCTCAGTAAATTCACATCGGTCGCAACACCGTTATTTTCATCGAGGAAGGAATCCTCCTCTGAGTATTTGAGAATAAAGGAGCAGGAATTGGAAATGGAAGATCGGAGGCGTCGGGAACAAGATTAATTGGAGAGATTAAAGGTTGCACAAGAGAAAAAATTGGAACGACAGAGGCTTGCACAAAAGGAAAAAGAATTAGAGCTGCTACGTCAAATATTTAAATTTCAACAACAAGAGAAATTCGAGAAAGACATCATGTATTAC
This sequence comes from Chrysanthemum makinoi, assembly GCA_910596185.1. Classification (NCBI taxonomy): domain Eukaryota; kingdom Viridiplantae; phylum Streptophyta; class Magnoliopsida; order Asterales; family Asteraceae; genus Chrysanthemum; species Chrysanthemum makinoi. Next base: position 255,570,308 of record OU343219.1, read on the forward strand.
AATGAATTGCATAACCATGTAACTGAAAAACAACTAGCGACGGTGTTGCCCTGAAGCAAAAGATCATGGAGCGTCATAATGCTCTGAATATTTATTGTAATGTTTTTAATTTTTTTTTAATTAGTATTGTAATGTTTTTTTAACTATTAATGAATGTTTAATTAAAAAAAAGTGTTCGGTCACATGTGCGGTCCCCTTACTACGGGCATTTGGTCTTGGCATGGTGTAGGAGAGAAAAAGCTGATGTGACATTGTTGTTTGTAGTCTTGGTGTGGTCTTATTACTATTAGTCTAAGAGGGCTGGGTATGGTGGCAACCAACCCGTGTCAGTCCGATGTGACACCTTAACTGGCGCCGTCAGTCCCAAGCAAGCATGTTGCCCCCTTGTGCGAGTTCCTCCGTGCGTGAATCGTGTGTTTGTGTTGTGTTTTTGATGTTTTAATGTATTTTATAAGGGGTATGCTACACCCACATAAAATCCCCACAAAAAATTCCCACTCGCTGACGTGTCAGCGGGTGATTGGTTTTTAGTGGGATGTGGATCCCACAAAAAACCAATCACCCGCTGACACGTCAGCGAGTGAGAGTTTTTTGTGAGGATTTTATGTGGATGTAGCAAAATCTATTTTATAATGGGTTTGTGTATGTGTGTGTGTTTTAGCGAGTGTGTGTACAAAAATCTAGAAGAAGACGACTTTTTATTTTTAATTTTTTTTATGAGCTATTAAAACAGTGTGTGTAGTGTGCGTGTGAAGCGAATGAGCTATTATTGGGTTTGCTGAAATGTGCTATTGGTTTGTGTCAAAATTTTAATATAACTTTATTTTGAAAATTTAATATAACTTTTTAAAATTTAATGTAACTTTTTATAATGTTATTGTATTTAGTGAATAAAATTTAGTTTGTTTGAAAAAATGAAAAAAAAAACAATAATGGTTGGGACACTTTTAGCATGTTACGATGGAAAAAGTATTTTGGTATGTGAGTGAGTTGAGTGATTTAGTGATGTGGCGCTGAGGTGACAAACTGACTTGAGTGAGTTGGTGCCACCATACCTAGTGCTATAAGAAAAAAGTTATTCTTAAGATCCAACACGTTTACGTTATTTGTTACTCCGTACTTGAAATAACTCTTATGATTAATTTGATAATATGTAATGTCTAACCATCTTAAAGATGGCCTAGCGGTAAAGACGATCCGAAGGTCTCACAAAGAGACCGGGGTTCAAACCTTGCTGGGTGGACATTTTGGAATAAAAAGAAAAGTTCGACTTTACTCGGATAATACAAACAAGAATCCTTATCGGTTTACTCTTTTATAACATTTTTTTTGAACCGGCGGAATTATATAAATACAAGCGTGAAGCTAGAAATTTGAAATGTTATAATAGAGTCATATAAGCATATATTGGATCAAGGATCTAAACGTTCTAATTTGGACGAAAATCCTTTTTCATATGACTAATGAAATTTTTGATTTCGTCTCCAAGAGTGTCTTTCCTCGAAGGAAAAATGTCGAAAAAGAGTTTATTCCGACAACGCCAAATAATCCAAGTTGTTGATTGAATAATTACATCAAAACAAGACTTCATCATTCAGGAAAGAAAAGTTGAGTCACTCCAAAAAATTAGACTTTGCAAGTCTTTTCGGTCATCAGCAAGTTGCCACCAGTTGTGAATCATAACCTGTAGATTTTTAGAGCAAGTTGCAAGTCTTTTGGGTAAAGAAAGTCTATTTCGATAACTCCAAATCCTCCTATGTAACATGTAATGTCTTAGTCTTTCAAAACACACTATTGTTGATATTTGATAAAAAAAGAAAAATGACCGACCAATAGAAGGAAGCGTGTGATTTATGTTGACTAAAATATTCACACCTGTCAAAGTCAGTTAAACGTTTTCCCTCCTTTCTAAAGGATTTTCTTGTCCCATAATAATAATCATCACCACCTTTATTGACACTCTTGTCAACAATCAACCACCACACCTTCACACCCACATCTATGTACTTAAATCCTCATAAGTTTTCACCACTTGCATCCTTTTATAAAAAAGTTTCACAAACTTTATTGGTATTTTCTTGCTAGCACAAATGATGAAATGTTTTAGCATATTTCATTCTAAACCAACTGAAGCAAAAGATCAAAAGTCTCCAAGAAAGTCCCCAAGGGTGGTGAAGTCAACACAAAGGGTAGTCAGGTCAACTGCAGGGCCAGTCTCATCACCAAGAAGGATACCAGAGATATACAAAGAGAAACAACATAATTTAAAGAAGTTTTCATTTCTAGAGCTTAGGAATGCTACTAGTAATTTTAATAAGCTTTTGAAGATTGGTGAAGGTGGCTTTGGAAGTGTTTATAAAGCAAGGATTAGACTTTGTGAAAATCAAAGTGATCCTATTGTAATTGCTATTAAGAGGCTTAACAAGAATGGCATGCAGGTAATTTGATCCTTTGAATTGTGGCATTCGTTATTTTTCTTTATATATACTTTAAAGGTTTAGATCGAGAGAAACCCGGACCCCGTGCATTTTTTATGGCTTGCTTGCTTCCCATCGATGTTTTATGTGTTTCCGTGTACTTGTTTTTGCACTTTCAGGCTCTTTTTTCTTGAACTTTTCTCAACTGCACAATTACACCGGCAGGAGTTCCTCCTGAAAGCATAGGGGTAGGATCTGTCTACATTTTACCACCCCTTACCCTGCTCCGGCGGGATTGGGTTTGTTGTTGTTGTGACCGACCCTTCACTAAGGACCTAGCCTAGGGAATGAGCACTTGTTACAATGACATTTAGTCAGAAGTTGAGATTGAACCCGTGACCTATTTCCTTAACGGTAGAGAGTGATGGTTATTTATTTATATATAATGTTATGAAAATTTGATTTGTTTAATACTTTTGGTTATTGGGTTAGGCAGTTCACACTAGTACTACATACATCACCAGGACTAATATAATCAAATGGATAAGTTTGACCCTCAGGAAAAGTTGTTACAATAGAATGTAGAACTTGAATCTAAAAAGAACTTGAAATCAGAGTCAACATTGCCCAATATTTAATTATCAATGTTTGAAAGGGTTTAAGAAGATAATACTAGTTATACAATCAAGATTATTTACGACAAGACCATCAAGAGCTGTATCAGAAATTTATAATCTTGATACTGAGGCTTTACGTTGTTAGCTTATATCAGTACAAACACCATTTTGTTGACGATTCGAGTACTTTAGGCTGGGCACAAGACATGATCAGGTCACCAGGTGTCACATCAGCTTTCTCTCTTCGGCGACCAGACATGACTAGGATGTCACAGTCGATGACCGACGTTTTTTTTTTTTTTTTTTTTTAATTCAAACATTTTAAACATCAAATTTAAATTCATTAAAATTAAAATAAACATTACAATACTAAATTAAAATAAACATTACAATACTTAAACTAATAATCTAAACCGTAGCGTTCCTTGATTGTTGCCTTGACTTTCGTCAATTCTTCTAGTTTTCGTCCGGTCAAAGTTGGGTCGATCGGGGTGTTATAGAAGATTATGTCGGTCTCCCGTTTTGATAGCCTCAAGAGCTCAAGTTTCTCTTTTTTCATCTCCAACTCTTTTTCCCTCAACCGTATGTACGCATCTTCTAAACCCTCCTTATCCTTACCTTTCTCCCCTTTTGACGGCTTCTTGAATTTGAAGAAAGTTTTGGCGATGGATTTTACAAATGATTCTGATGGTTCATCATCAGCACGAGAGGAGGAGGATGATTTCTTTCTTGATTTGTCACGACTGATATTCACGACCTACTTTGTGATTCTCTAGTCTCTTCCTCATCATCAGAATCATCAACATCTTGGACATCCAAAGGATCACGAGCTTGGGTTGAACCCGAGGTAGTGGTAGAACCCTTGTTTTCTTCCGACTATTCGTTTGGAAAGCCGGCATCTCAGTGTTCTTCCAAGCATCATGACCCTTTAAAATTTTCCAACACTCCTCCAAAGTGAAATAATGACCGTATGTCATACGGTATTCTCTAAGAGCTTTTGAAGTGTCGTCTATATCATTCTCACCACTTCCATGGTTATTCTTGATATTATCAATGATAGCGCAATAATTACCAACCCTATTACGAATCATATTCTTCCATTTGGTAGTGATGGAGTCGTAGGTTCGGTCTGAGCCAGTTTCATTTTTAAAGTACTCTATCACTAACTCCCAAAAGCGGAAGCGGTTCAAGGCGTTTCCTCTCGCCGAGTTTTCCGGTACATGAACCCAAGCTTTACAAAGCGCGATCTCTTCCGCCTTTGTCCATGCTTCAACGGTCTTCTTGCCTTTCTCCTTGCTTGATTCGGGCTTCTTGGCTTTGTCCTTTGCCTTTGAAGCACGTCTTGATGGCTGCTTTGGTTTGATGGGGGACATTTCTTCAGCATCGTCGGTCTTTTCATCATCAGAATCTTCAACGGGAATGGAATCATGGTACGAACCGTGGTGCCGACCCGAACCTTGCCCATCGAAGCATCTTGAGTTTGGTAGTTTTGTGTCGGATACTCCGGCATAAAATCTTCTAAATTCATGTCAAGATTAGTACTTCGAATAGGGGAATAAGGTTGATACGGTTGGGAAGGATAAATGAAGTCCATGTTTGGATGATACGACGACCCACTATGTTCTTGCCGGTAATCGGTGTAAGGACGTTGTGGTGGGACAAAAGGACGGTTAACGTAAAACGGGTTTTGGTTTTGATTGGGTTGTGCTAGTTGTGATTGATATTCAAAACTTTGTGGACGAAAGCGAGTAGGCCGGTTTTGTTGTGGTGTTATGCCGGTTAATTCGAAGTTGTTTTCCGGCGAGAATTTCATATTCGGTTGATTTTGTGGTAGTCGGGATCGTCGGTTTTTTGATGATGGGGTATTTTTCTTTGACATTTTGAACTTGGATGAGAATTAGATTGAAGTGAATATAGATGAGAAGTAGTTTGAGGTGAATTGTGTTTGAGATTATGTCGGAAGTTGGTATTTATAGTGGTAAAATTAATTTTTTTTTTTTTTTTTTTAGTTTAAAACTAACGGTCGAAAATTTAATTTTTTTTTTTACTTTCAATGCACCAAACGGTCAAAAAAGTGGTTGGGGAGTAATGTTAATATCGGTTGAATATTGGACCGATGTTCAAATTTTTGGCTTGTCGACCAATGTCATGACCTTGTGCCACATTGGGGTCGACCGATGTTAACATCGGTCTTGGCTCGAAATTTTCGGTGACCAACCGATGTTTTCCGAGCGATTGTGCCCAGCCTTATGGTGTTTTTGTATACACAGGGACATAAAGAATGGCTAACAGAAGTTCAGTTTCTTGGAGTGGTTGATCACCCTAACCTTGTAAAACTTTTGGGATATTGCTCGGTCGATGGTGAACGGATGCAAAGATTATTGGTGTATGAATACATGGCGAATAAGAGCTTAGCAGTTCATCTATTTAGCACATCTTTGCCACCGATTCCTTGGAAAACAAGGCTACGTATCCTTCTTGGTGCAGCTGAGGGTTTGGCTTATCTTCACGAGGGGTTGGAAGTCCAGGTATCATTAAGATAAATATTTTCAAAGATTTATAGTGAATGTTCTTGATAACTTTTTGTTGACATTGTGTTTAATGTTGGATTTTGAAAGGTAATATTTCGTGATTTTAAATCATCGAACGTGTTATTGGATGAAAAATTCAACCCAAAGCTTTCGGACTTTGGTCTTGCTAGAGAAGGCCCAGAAGGGGACCGGACTCATGTATCTACAAAGGTAACTAGTTTTATGTGTCGTAAAACATACTATTATGACAAGTGTAAAAGAATCAAGTATAACATATTGATCTTGCTCACAGCCTGTTGGGACATATGGATATGCCGCACCAGAATACACTGAAACAGGCCATCTTAGATCAAAGAGTGACGTATGGAGTTTTGGAGTTGTGGTCTTTGAGATTCTAACGGGCAAGCGGGCACTAGATAGAACCCTACCCAAAACCGAACAAAAACTTATACAATGGGTGAAACAATTTCCTGCTGATAGCAGGAACTTTTGGATGATGATGGACCGGCGTTTAAACAAGGAATATTCTCTTGATGCTGCCCGAAACATTGCAAAATTGGCTGATAGCTGCCTTTGCAAGAACCCTGATGACCGACCAACAATGAGCCAGGTTGTGGAGGGGTTGAGAGACGCGATCAAGGTGTCTGAAAGCGGACTTGTATCTCAGAAATAGGCTCATCAGCTCATGTAGGTCACCTATATATGACAGGGTTGGATTTAGAAAGGTTTAGAGTAAACATGTGCATAAGCGAAACGTTTTTTTTTTTCTTTTTTCTTTATAAGTTCTGTAGTACTCCGTATAGAATAAATCGTGGATTAGATATACATAATGACAATACATATATATGAATAATGAACTTTTTTTGTAATAGCTGTGCATACTATATATATCATTCCTGTTATTGCTTTTATCGTCTGGAATTACCTATTCAAAACTGCTTATCCACTTATCTGCCTAACAAGCCGTTTAAAATATACAGCTAATTAACCTATACTGCTAAGTGAAATATGAAGCACATGGTTTCATTCGTTATCTGAAACGCTTTTAACTTGATTGTCAAGAGTGGCATTCCATTCCAGTCAGCAGAATTGGCCTATTTGTCAAAAGTTTTTCTATAAATTTGATCACCATATACATTTTGCAGTCAATATATGGAAACACGCATTAGCATACATGACGCAAGTTTTCAAGTCAGGTAGCTTTTCTTGACGTTTTTATGGTTGAGTAACGACTGAACAATTTTGCAAACTTCGGTTGAAAGATTTGATAAAAGAGAAACGGGTCAAACAGCTATAACCAGCTGTTTGAAACATGTGCAAGTTTTACGACCTGATCTTAAATTACATTAATCGTGTTTGAAAACAATCCACACTCAAAGGTTGGTCCCAAATATGTGAGAACTGTCGAAAATCTAATATAAACAGATAAGAGTTGAAATATGACCAGAAACACAAAGTTTTCTACGTATCTTAATTAGTCGTTTAATTGCTACAATTTGAACTTATCTAAACAACCACGCATTCATCATCATTTAGGTTTCTAGTTCTCAAATTTAGCAACAATCTCTGTATCAAAATTTACTGGGATTCAATATAAACCAAGATATCGAACAATATACAAGTTTTATTACATGATAATGTATACAAAATAACATTTCATCTGTCTTAAACATACTTGTTCGTTTTCTTACTCTAATTTACTATGTCTTACAATTATATACTCCAACAATTAATCATGGAACATATCTACACCAAAACAATCTCTTTATCCTCCTTCAACTTCTTCATATCAATATCGACAAACCGAACATAAAGATCAGTACTACTCGAATCAATCTCTGGTAACTTCACCCGACCACCTTCTGACATACTTCTAACAAAATTAACCAATTGTCTCCAGTTCTCTGCCTCGAATAACCTCTTATTCAGTCTCAAAAACGTAAAAGCACACAACCCGTTTCCAGAATCCGATCTACTCGTGGCAAGAACCTGTCCATAAGCACCTCCATCGTATCTTTCCAATGCATTTTCTCCAGCTAACTCAATACCTGCAGCTTTAACAGCCCGCTTAACTTGTTTAACTAACCCTTCAGGAGAACAGTTTGCATGTTGTGGCTGCTCACTGTCCCTCATTTCCATGCACGTGAAATTAAAAACAACGTCGTATTTAGCCAACATTCGAGCTATTGGTAAGTACCCGTCCGAATTTCTTGTGTTGTAATATCCTGCGGTCAGTTCAGCTGCGTGTGATCTAGTTTTGTAATGCCAGTGGATTCCTGCGATTTTGCCTGAAAGTATTGCTCCAGATCCTCGGAATATGCTGTCAGCTGCTCCTAGTAATTTGTCCCCGTGTTCAATTAGTTTTCCTGAATACCATTCCATGAAGAAATGGCCGTAGTCTGTGTCCCATGTACCGCCACGCTTGAAGAAGCCAGTGTCTTCCGGGAACTGGTTGTATTGGCCCGAATCGTGGGGCCCACTATTTCCCCAAGCTTTGTTTCCGTTTGCATCCGCTGCTGCTTCTAGTGATGCTTTCATATACTGTTAGAGCAACATGGAAACATTCATTAGAAAACAAACATTTTGTACAGTAAATCATGTTTAGAACTAATATGCATGAATGACCACAATTACCTTATCATAACACTGGAATTCACCAATTCCAGGAAACCTCCATGTCCCATTACTTTCTGGATAAGATGGATATCTCAGCTCCCCACAAGGTCCCATGCCCACTTGTATTTCCTGAGAAATTTACAATAAATTTTATTAATTTGTATTCTTAAAAATAAAAAATAATAATTACTATTATTTTGAAATAGCTAAGTAGCTTACCACAATAACACTTCCTAAGTAATTCTTGAATTTTTGTTGGAAACTTCTCATGTAATCTGAATAGACTTGAATGGGAGTTCTTCCACGGAGAACTGGCACCGAGTCGCAACCTAAAGAGATGTACTCGGGGTTTCTCCGGCCGGATCTATCGGTGTAGACTATATCGGGGTTTCGGCTGATTTCTTCAAGAACCCATGGGGGTAATGGGATGCTATAATATTTATAACCAAATTTCTAATGTTAGATTATATGGACAACACAATAGTTCATATGCATGTTTATCATAAACATACAAATTCCAATACTGTAAACTAGACTTCTATGCTTTTAATGTTTAATTAGGATGAATCTAAGAGGTTCAATTAAATGCCATATATACATGGATTTTACCATTTTTTTCTGCAATGGTTCAAAACAAAAAACAAATACTAGTATCGCATAAATATTTAAGATCATTTGAGGACAAAAGATTATTTACATACTAAGGGATCAATCTCCACATTTCATTTTTATTTGATCTAATGGATGAGATTAATCTCAACAATTTAAAAAACCCACTTTCATCATTTTTTTCAAATATTAATATCTTTCAAACCGTTAATCGATAAGCGAAAAAAAATATATCATTGCGACGAGCATTTAATTATCTTTCTATAGATAGGCACTTTCATATACTTTCGACAATTTTTTTTTCTTCGTATTTTTCACGTTTTTTTTTAAGTTTTTTTCGTTTTTTAACGTTACTGAAATTTACATTAAAAAATCATATATGATAAAACACTAATTTTAATATCACATGCGATATTAGTGTAATATCATATATGATATTACATATCATATATGATATTAGTGTGATATCACATGTGATATTAGTGTGATATCACATCTGATATTAGTGTAATATCACATATGATATTACATATCATATATGATTTAACACTAATATCACATGTGATATTCAAAATAGTGTTTAATCATATATGATTTTTAATGAAATTTCAGTAACGAAAACGAAAAATAACGAAAACGTGAAAATGAAAATTTTTCTTTTTTCTTTTTTATATCAAATTGCCCGTCTATGAAAGATAATTAAACGCTCTGCTGACTAGTGTAAAATATTTTCACTTAACGACACGGTTTAAGAGATATTTAAATTATAAAAATAGCAAATAATAAATGCTTAATCTTAAATATTGATTTCTTTTTAGATTGACATGAGATG
>OU343219.1:255580029-255794114 GCA_910596185.1 Chrysanthemum makinoi
TCTAATTTCATGGATGACGTAGATGAGTCGGGATCATGTAATGCAGCGGTTGTTGAGGCAGAGAACCAGCTTATTTCGACCGCATTTTTGTGGGAAATCACTTATTGAAAAGTACTACGATGTGATGCCAAAAGAACTTCCTGAGTACGCCACCTATGAGGACATTGACATCACATAGATCTCATTCGGGCTCAAGTTTGCCTAATAGCTGCCTTATCGTTATGAGCCCAAAGAGCGAAATTAGCGTAAGTAGAGGAAGCTATGGAAAAGTGATTAGAATAAGTATGAGCCACTTGTGCGTACATGCACTTTTGACTCCCAAGAAAGATGGTACGTGGCATATGTGTGTTGATAGTCGGGCAATAAATAAAATCCGCGGTTAGTATCGTTATCCAATTCTAAGCTTAGATGATATGTTGGATCAACTTATTTGGTTCAATACTTACAAAGATCGATTTATGGAGCGGGTACCACCAAATTCGTGTAAGACCCGGGGATGAATGGAAAACAAAATTTAAGACTTGTGAGTGCGTATGGATGGCTTGTGATGCGATTGGGTTGTCAAATGCACGAAATGCGTTCATGCTTAGTCATGAATCACGTTAAACGTTTCTTCAAAAGTGTGTCGTCGTATACTTGATGATATCACGGTATAGTCACACTCCTTAGAAACATTGGCGAACACTTGAAAGATGTACTTGAAACTTTGAAAAGAGAAACTATATGTAGATATTAAAAATGCGCTTTTGCAACTCCATCTATGTTGTTTCTTGGGTTTATTATTTATTGAAGGAGTAATGGTTGATCGATCCAAGGTTCGAGCTATTGTTGAATGGCCTACCCTCGATTAAATTCATGATGTTAAAGTTTTCATGGACTAGCCTCATTTGTCGACGATTCATTCGAACTTTAGTAGTTTAATGGCTCCAATTATCGAATGCATGAAGGTTGGCATGAAGTTTTACTGGACTCCAAAAGCTAGTGAAAGTTTTGAACTTATCAAGAAGAAAATGTCCGAAGCTCCAGTTCTCGTGTTACCAGATTTTGAAAAGGTTTTTGAAGTGGATTTGTGACGCATCTAAGGTTGGAATAGTCTTTGCCCTAAGTCAAGAATGGCATCCGATTGCTTTTTAGTAAAAGCTGAATGGGTTGGTGAACTATTTAACAAATGATCTTTGAATTTTATGCTATAGTTCGAGCTTTTTCGACATTGTTGGCAACATTACTTGATGCCTGGAAATGAGTTTATACTAAATTCATACCAAAGCACTCAAGTACATCAATAATCAGTTCAAAGTTAAGCCCAAGACATGCAAAATGGGTTGGATTTTTTACAAAGCTTCAATTTCACATTGAAACCAAGGCTAAGAATTGAGAATAAAGTCGTGATGCATGGTGAAAGCTTCTTTACTTATCAATGTGAGAGCAGTGCAAGGTTTTGTAACATATTGGATTTCACAATACACTAAACCATAATCACTATACATTACAAATATGTTTAGAGAGAATTTCTAGAGAGAATGGATTTGGGAACTTTAGTGAGAAAATAAAAATCTTATTATGAGCTCCAACTCTACATCTTGGGAGGTGAGAGTATTTATAGTACTACAATATAGCATGCACTTGGGATGTGGATCCCGGACATACGATTGGGTAAAGACCCGTCAGTCCTCCCGGTGTTACTAAACTAAATACTACTAAACATTAAATAACTTCTGACTCTGAGCTTTCTTGATTACATATACTTGAGGGTGACCGACACTTTAACTACTGAGGATTTTCCAAATCCTAACAATCTCCCCTAAGGAGGTTACCTCAAACATAAATTAAATTTCATAGAAACAAGCAGATATTTCATTGAGATTGTTCTTGGATTCTTGATGTTCTGTGCTTCGTAGTCTTTGATTCTTCATTTTGCATGTTTGGATAATCGATTGGAGGTCTTTAAGCGATCCAGTGATAATGAGTTTTGAGCCGACTTTGAGATCATCAACATTTAATCTCGACTCATCCATTGTGGTGTTGGTATTATGTGATGTTGTGATTTTGGACCGACATGCTCACATTCTGGATCATGATTTCTTCTTATCAGAGTGGCGGAAGCTTTCGTTGATTTATGATATTGGCAGCATCGTGCGAAGCATGGAGTGAAAATATCAGAGTCATTGATGCACTAATCATGATTTCTTTGGAAATGAATGTGTTATGTGAGCATGCGGCTATGGATTGACCGCTCCATTACGATCATTGCAAACGTCGAGTGTACCTGCATAAAGCAGTTAGCAATAAAGCGAGGTGTCTTTGATCACTTCGATGAATTGAGGTACCGACCCGGTTCCCGTTGATCGATACAAGATGCTCTGTGATCGGTATAATTCGAAGAATTTCCTTGTGAGGTTTCAATTAGCTGCTCTAAATTTCTCAAAGGAGCGTCTCAAAGACAACATGGAGTGAGTGAACGGCGAAATGAGATTCAGCGATTGATGAAAAAAGATTTGAAAAACAAGCGTGTATTGCTCAATAGAAATTGTTTTTGCAATACAACGAAGGTTTTAATGAAAATCAATTATCAATCATAAAATCCTTTTATTTTGAAAATAGAGTACGGTCGATGTGCTAAGAGAAAGAGTTTTTAGCACGGGTTTTCAAAGGTATCCGTCAATCCATAACTTGAACGAGATTGATTCAAAAATTGAATCTCTCCATTGTTTGTCGGTTGTCACATGGTTGATCTATTGGATAGATCTCACATGCCACCTACCAGGAGCTTGTTTGATGTTGGCTCGAGAAGGCTTTCCATCTTCATTGTGAATATGAATGCATATCACTTAGATGTTCCGGCAATACCACAAGGATAATGCGTAGGACTCATAAGATATAATCTCTCTTTCCACATTGTGTGAAACAGAGAGTCTTCATTGAAAGTGTTCTAAAGAGATTTATTGATGATCTCGTGGCTCTAGACTCAATTGTGCATATTTGGTTCCTATGGCGGAGACTAGGGAGAGGGTCTCCTTCTTCAATATCAACAATCTCTAAAAGAAAGTCGATAGATTATGTCGGTTCCCCGTGAGAATGAAACAAGCCCTTTTAAGAGGAACTTGAGTGGCTTGGGAAGTTGAAGTGCGGTCGTCCTTTGGGTCCATGGCGTCTTGTCTTCAATACCGATGTTACCTTGGTAACCACCAGTAGCATATGAATTGAACCGGTTTACGCCTTAAGGTTGAATAAATGGAGGGCTATTTCTTTTCACCCTTTTCTCATTCAATTCTGTTTCATTCTTCAACCCTTGATCTTCTTGAGACTTCATTACTAGAACCTTGTTGGGTTTATTCGATTACTAGCTCGATCTCGGTCGCACTCTTCCCATATCTCACTTTTCTCCTTTTTTTCATCATACCTAAGGACTTCTACACTATCTAGTGGATTGTCCCTGGGTAGATCCCTCCGGGTCTGGCGGATCATGGGACCTCAACCTAACCTTATCATCCTTATATCACCACACATAAAGTAAAGTTGGTCGGTCTTTTTGGTATTTTTCATCTGCCATTGGAACCAATTGAAAACCATTTGAAAATCAATCAAGATACTTGTGATATAGAATCAAAGCATTTTGTATCTTAATTGTTTTGATATTTTAGAAATGCTCCCCTTCAACATATGCATAAAGATTTAGAAATTGTTTAGCACATGGAGGAAAGAGATCTTTGAAATCGTTAGATTAAGAGTGAAAGGTCCAATATTTTGATTAACATTTTCTAAAATCATCATCATCACTTCCCAACCAATTTGAGTAGATAAAACATTTTGAGGAAGGATGAGTTTTTCAAAAGTTTGCTCCCCCTCAATATGTGCCTTGAATTTTGAAAATTTTACATATTAGAGGACAAGACAATTGATCACGTTTCAATAATTTGAGGTTTAAAATAGATGATCTCCCTCAACATGTGCATGGAAAATTTGAAATCGTTTGTCACTTGCGGGGAGGCAAACATGCTAAACACTTATGAAACCATTTATCGAATTATAAGTTTAAATCCAATTTAAATCACAAATTCTCCCCGATCACAATTATCAAATCATTTGAGATTTGTGATCTCTGTGGATTTAAATTGATTTTGAAAGCTTTTAAGGAGAATTGTGACTTGATTGTGAAAGCGTTTTAACGATAAGGATGATTTTGAGACTTTAAACTCCAATGATTAAACATGCATAATTAACTTTTGAAAACATAATAATAATCAGGTCGAACCAATTGTGTAACATTTTGTAAAACATTTAGAGTAGACCTTACTCATTTAAGTGAAAATTGTTTGAAGGAACACTTTTGATTTAATTGAAAAATATTCTCGATCATAGCGAAAGTGTTGATTGATAATTGATATTTTGACACTTGATAAGTTCTTTTGATTTTCAAAAATAGAGTCCGAAGTGTTTTTCAAAACAATTGAGTTTTCATAAGATTGCAAATATTTTTGAGAGAATTATTAGAAGGAAAACATTTGAAATTAAACATTTGTCTTGTTATTGACAAACATATTGTTTTAGAATCGAGCATTAGGTTTGAAACATGAGATAGCATGTTTCTTTCTCTTTTAAAAGCATTCTTGCACAAATATGATAAACCATTTTTCTCTTCTTGATTTTTTTTGAACATTCGAACAACATCTAAAGTCCGTGATCATTCTTTGAATGACAACATTAAAACCGTAGATATTATCGAATCGAGAAAAGCATGACAAAATGACAATATTTTTGAGGATTTTTGAATTTTTCAAATTTTTATGGATTTTTGAAAGTTTTATATTTTTCTATTTGATTTTTGAAGGTTTTGTAATTTTGTATTTTGCTTTTGGATAAATATATACAAAGTATAGATGAAGGAAAGACCTTTACTCCTCGTCTTCTCCCGAAGGCGTTTGAGTGTTTGAAGGCTTTTCAATCCAAGTCGTGGAAGAATAAACTCAAAGCGTTCTCTTGGAAGAGCTTTGGTGAAGATGTCGCTAAGCTGGTATTGACTTCACAAAATAGAGTTCCATACACCTTTTCCACTTGCTCCTGATGAAATGATGTCGGATGTCGATGTGTTTTGCTCTTGAGTGTTGAACGTTGTTGCATGATAGAGCAATAGCACTTATTATCCGCGTCTGAGAGGGATTTTGTTGAATTCAAAGCCATAGTCGGATAATTGGGATCTCATCCATAGGATTTGAGCACAACAAGATGACATGGTTATGTATTCAACCTCGTAGAGAAATAGAAGTACTCATTTGCTTCTTTGAAGACCGACTTACAAGCTATCATCCAAAGCGAGAACCTCGATGTGCCGGCGTGTATCTTGACATCTTGCATGATCGGCATCTGCATAAATTTTGTTAGTGACATACCGGTGTCGCCGGTACCATAGTCCCATATTGATGGTTCCTTGGAGATACCGAAAGACCCGTTTAACGCTTCAAGGTTCTTTTTAGTAGGCTTAGCACGATATCTAGCACACATGCACCAGGCGAACAAGATATGCGGTCTACTAGGCATGAGGTACATCGGGGATCCAATCATACTCGATATTTTGTTTGATCTACCATGATCACGAGTGGTCCTCATCCGCTTGGTTCGTTCAATCATGGGAGTGTCAACGGTGTCACATGATACAAATCCAAATTTCTTTAAGATCTCATTTGCATATTTAGATTGATTTATGAAAATGCCTCCGGGACTTTGTGAAATTTGTAATCCTACGAAAAATGACATTTGTCCCATCATTGACATTTGAAATTTGGAACCCATTTCATTTGAAAAACGATCACATTCATTGGGGTTGGTCGAGGCAAAAATAATATCATCAACATAAATTTGAGCGTGAATTAAATGTTTGCACGACTTCGGGTGAACAATGTTGGATCAAGCGCTCCTTTCTTGAATCCATTGGATAGAAGAAACTTTGACATCATACCATGCTCAGGAGCTTGCTTTAAACCGTAAAGAGCCTTTTCAAGCGATAGACATGAGTAGGATGCTCTGGATTCACAAAACCCTCGGGTGGTGGCGTAAACCACCTCTTTCAAATCTCCATTAAGAAAGGCTGTTTTACATCCATCGATAGACTACCATGTTCTTACTAGCCGCATTAGCCAAAAGATTCGATAGCCGATCACGAGCGCAGGGCAAAAGATTCTTCAAAGTCAATACCCTCTTCTTGGCGGTATCCTTTGGCAAATCGAGCCTTGTTCTTTAACACATCACCATGCTCATCAAGTTTCACTTTGAAGATCCATTTTAGAGCAATTAATCATAGCACAATCGGGCGGTACTAATTCCCATACATCAAGTCGATCAAACTCATGAATTTCTTCTTGCATGGCATTGAACCGGCAGTCTTCATTCATGGCGGTTTTAATGTCTTTTGGTTCGATTTAGAAGTCTGAGTTGAAGAAGCACCATAAGGCATCGGTTGCAAGTTGTTTTCGGTGTGGATCTTGGAAGGGGTTTCCAATGATGTTGTCCAATGGATGATCATATGTCCATTTTCTAAGGTGTTCATGTGGTTGTTGTTGTGGGCGAAGTGAGTCGATGTCTCACGATGAAGATGGTTCGATGATGATTAGGAGCAAATATTTTCAAATGGAGCATCTTCGGGAGTTGCAAAGGGATTAACTTCATCATTGATGCCTGAAACACTTCCATGATGTACATTTGATGATAGATGATTTGTTGATGAGGCAGTGATGTGCGGCTTGACTTAATGAAATTGAGGTGAAGGGTTTACTTCATTCAGGGATAGGAGCGATCTCTGTTGATGGAATTGACATTTCATCAGCAATTGGTTCATAGTGTTCATCAAACATTGGATCAAACAATTTCTTTAAATCATCTTCAGATGGAGGTACATATGGAGTTTCTGGAAATGAGTTTGGTACAAAGATGAACCAATGGGATTTGTTTGAAGTCTTGGTCCAGGCTGGATTGTCGAGCCATTTGACGGTCACTTCATCGAATGTAACGTGAATTGTTTCCATGATATTTGGGTTCTCTTATTGTAGATTTGGTAACCCTTCTTGTTTGGTGCATAACCAACAAAAACTCCAATATCTGCTTTTGCTCTTAATTTACCTATGTCTTGACCGTCATTATGGATTGGATAACAGGCCAAAACGAAGGTAGGAGAGATCAGGTTTTCGTTTATGAACAAGTTCATATGGAGTTTTCCATGAGAGGTGTGTATAAGGGAGCGATTTTGGGTGTAGCAAGCAGTGGCAATGGCTTCAGCCCATAGAAACATTGGAACCTTTGAATAAATAAGCATTGTTTTAGCGGCTTCCACAAGAGTTGATTTAGTCTTTCAACTACACGTTACGTTGAGGAGTTAGTGGAACACTTCTTTGATGGCTGATTCCAATACTTTCATAAAACGAATTAAGTCTTTGTTACAAACTCAGTGCCATTGTGCGATTCGAACAATTACACGGTATTGTTGAGTCGAACGAAGGCTGTTTGATTAGTTTGATGATGACATCTGGAGTTTCATCCTTTGTCCTCAAAAACTTTACCCAAGTAAATCGCGAGTAGTCATCAACAACTACTAGAATGTATTTCTTCCCATTTATCGTTTTCACTCTCATTGGTCCACATGAATCCATATGAAAGGGTATGAAGAACTTCCATTCTGAATTTGTGGGTTTTGGTTTGTGGGTATTTCTTGCTTTTACCCATTGGCAAGTGAACAAAGATGATCTTTTCATATTTTAATCTGGGTAAGCCTCGACAAGATCCTTTACGGAAAGGTTATTAATGGTGCCGAAGTTCAAGTGATTGAGGCGACGATGCCATAACCATGACTTTGTTTTTGAAGCCTTTGACAACAGCGGTTGGAGAAGACTTCATCATGTCTTCGATAGAGATGGTGTATAGGTTAGAACCTCGAGTACCTCTTAATAATTCCACACCATCAAGTTGTCTAACGAAACAAGTATGTTTTCTAAAGGCCACCTCTAGATCGAGAATCACGAGAATTGACCAGCAGAGAACAAATTATGACCAAGACCTTCCACATAATATACCACGGAGATTACACTTTTCCAACTACATAATCACCATAACCCATAATTGCTCCAAAATGGTCGTTCTCGAATCTACTGTCTGATGAATTTGCTCCACGAAGTTCATGAGCATGACCGGTCTCCGTCATATGCTTGGAGCGACTGAGTCCAAGTACCACGAGCGATTTGAACGTCTGCGGTTGAACCTGACAAGAATGGATAAGCGGATAATTGGGATCCCCATGCAAGAATGGGTTCCACTTGGTTAGTAACATAGTGGAACACCCACATCGAAATAGAAACATCCATATCAGGTAGAAGCAATGGAATCATTAGGAATAGATGCAATCTTGGTGTCGTATTTGACCTATTCAAAGTATGTTCACTTCTTAAGGGAATAGTTCTACCATGGCATCATCATTTTCTAGTGGGCATAGTCTAGCAGGTTTGAGGGCAAAGCTGATTATTCTTATGGCCAAAAGGTATCCAATAATAACCTATTTTTATAAATGTTCTTCCTGTGGGTTTCCATTGTTTTCTAACAATCTTTCGTCTTTGCCTTTTAGTCTTCTTTGCACGATTATTAGCATTAACAATTTTAGCTGGGCATTTGACAACATTAGACAAAGCATTCACACCATAATCATGATTAGCAAGCGAATTCATCGGACATCATTACATGGTTTGCAAATAGTATCGAAATTCAAATTAATTACTGATGCGCCTATGGCTAATACTAGAATCAACACGATTCATTTTATTCAACTCAAACTTAAAATTCCTAGGTTGGTCTTCTACTCTCTTCCATGCACATTTTAGCTTAAGGTCCTATCTTGCTTGGTATTGCTGGAGGCTTTGACCTCTTGCTTTAATGTCATGATTACTCTGTAGAAGGAATTATGGGAACATTAGTTGGTTGATCTACTATTTGCATTCCTGAACTAGATGTGCAAGTGCGTATTACTAGAGGCACATTGAAGTTCACTTTCTTAAAATTGGGCCTAGAATGGTTTGAATGCTTGGCACTAGGCATAGAACAAGGCATCACGGCTTTGCCTTTTGCACCTAAGGATTTTGGACATGTTGCAATTACACATTCTAGCAGCTCTTGAGATCGTTTGGCCCGGAGGCAAGCAAACCTAATTTCTCTATCAAGAGGTTTGTTAATGAAATCCTCTTCAACAATCTCACGGAGACATTCTAGACTATCCTTAAGGTGAGCACAATAGTCATGAAAAGCAGGTTCATTATTCCTAAGATGAGGAGGAATATATTTAACGATCACGGTGTATTTCTTGATCTAGGGTGACTTTGAAACATTCTTATTAAAACAAGTGGCGGTTTCCCATTTTCACGACTTCTCGATTCTCAATTTCCTTTTGTAAAGGCGTTATTTTTTAGTTGTTTTGGTCACGGTGACTTTCATTGAATCATATAACTCTTTAAAGTGTCGTTTAACTTTTCATTTTCTTAGAAAACTCTCGTTTTCCTTTTGTAAGGCATTAACTAAGTTTTGAAGATGAAAAGTTTGAAGTCTTGAGAATCTAAAGGAGGAGGCATTTGGGATTCAGTCACATTGTTCTTTTCACCCTTTAATTGAGAGATTTGGGCTTTCAACTTTTTGATCGTGTTACAATGAGCTTGAATCAGTTCATCACGTTTGCTAATTTCAAAAGCGCATCAAATTCGGGAACATCAAGGATGTCTTGATATTTGAGGTTTTAACATTTTCTTTTAGATGTTGATATTTTAGTTGTAAATCAAAATGTTCAACTTCTAGTTTAGAAAGATGCTTTACCGAATTATCATGATCATCTGATCAATTTTCTCATTAAGTTTCGAATTAATCTTTTCAAGCTCAATGACACGATCATGAGAGACTTTCGGAGCAACAGATAATTCATGAAATTGAGAAGCATTAATGGAGCAATTAGTAGTAGTGTAAAACACATCTTGAGCAATACATTCTGAAATAAGATTCTCATTCAAGGTATGCAAGTTCTTCCTCTCAATCTCATTATATTTTAATGCTCGCTCATAGTCACTAACCTCAACTATCATTGCATCAAATTCCTTTTCCATTCCTTTAATGTTTGAATCTATCCCTTTTTTAAGACTCTCAAATGATCTTTTAGTAGTTTAAAGGCATGACCTCGAGTTAGATATTCTTTTGTTTGCTCAAAACCCCTTTCCCCAGGTTATCGGTGGGTGTGATCCTTTTCTTACAAGTTTTCTCAAAATCGACAAATAGTTGAAGAATAACATATTGAGTGATTAAGGTCTTGCTTTTAGTGGCAATAGTTCTAGGAACTAAATGCATTGATGTATTTGGAGGATATACGATCGGCTAGGGCATTTTCCTAAGGGGAGGGTTTGTTTCAACAAGATTTTCGACTTTTGCTTATCTAAGTCCTTTTCGAAAACTTGTTCGGTGTTAACAACGTTTGAGGCTTAAATTTGTTTAAGGAGATCCAGTTTTCCTTCTTGTAATCATGGGGTTTGATCATGATGTTATTCTTTTTGCATTCGGGATCTTCTAGCTTCTTATTCATTTTCACCCTAGATGCATCATCTAATTTTCTATCTTCCTCGGTCACTCAGCCAACTAGGTTTCTGTCTAGGTTTAAGAATCTCATTGCCATCATAAATTACATTTTGAGCAGCCTTAGCTAACTACTTGAACTCGAGGTTGGGTTTATCTATAATGGGAACACTATGCTTATCGCTTAAAACTCTATGTTTAGTGACCATGTGAAGCGTCGAATGGTATTCCCTTTGCGTACAACTTGTTTTCAAGCTTGTTCTTCAAAGGTTTTAGATTAGAAAAATCATTCAAAAGTTTTGATTCCTTAGCATGAAATTCTTGCTTAAGCAATTTAACATTTTCTTGAAGTTCTTGTTTTTGCTTAGCAGTTTTTGAAAGCTTTTCTTGTAAGGAGTTTAACTCCTGTTTAAACACTTCTTCTCTAAAATTACTTTTCTAATAATTATGCGCATTTGGTTATCCATTCACGCTCACGAGTAGTTAGCTCAAACTTAGCACGTTGTTCATAAATAGCAACTCGTTCTTTATAGGCATTAAGTTCGAGATAAAGAATCATCGAGGCACATCATGGTGTATTCATCAAAAACATAGTCATCATTATTGCGAGAAGATGCATCACTTGGTACAACTTCACTTTCACTTTGTTTCACATATTGATCATATGGGACAACATTGATATTACCCATATCTTCAATATTTGACTCAATAGTTTTAGTTGATTGTACTTTCTCATGCATCTTTTGCACGGCATCATCATCGTATAGTTTTAGTACCTCAGAAATGATTTTGTCTTTGGATGGACCAGCTTGTGGTGATGATGGGACTTTAGGAGAGACCATTGGAGAAATGCTAGCCATGAAAATTGTTTGTGAAGTAGGTCCATCATCAACATCAGAGTCATATGCATCACAATCGTGACTTGAAGGCATTGATGATTGTGACCTATCTCTGCGAATTGGTCGCTCATCCACATCGCATCATAGGTCTTGGCATTGCCTCAGAAACAACAACTCCTCTTCATCCAAGGAGCACCATTGTCACGAGCTTGTACAAGCAACATCTTATCTCGAAGTATCCGCATTACGTGGGCGTTTTGAGATGTGCAGTTCCTTGCAATGTGTCCCTCACCACCCGGTTGTAGCATTTGATAGCTTTGCTTGTCCTTGATTTCCATTCCTTCCTCGATTCGATTTCCACATAGCCTCCACTACTCCACCCTTCCTCGATTATCTGCCTTTCTTGAAGGCGTACCATAACTCCCATCGATCAAATAATGATTGTGAAGATTGGATGCGGTTCTTATTTCATTGTTGGTATGAAGATTGTTGGTATGAGGTGAAAGGTCAGTTTTGTTTAACCATGAGAGCTAGTTGATTGATGAAATGTCCCATGATAGCATCGACATCTGTTGTGAATCGTGGATCTGGAATGAGTTTGTGATTACCATCTCCCATGGGTATACTTTAGAAGCTTTGGTGGTAACTCCAACATTTGAGTAGAAAGCGGTTGAGTCATTTGGTGAACTTGTTTCTCCCTGATTGGTTTTGAACTGTTCAAGAATCCTTTTTTCAAACATAGCATGTCTCTCATTCTGGAGAAGGAAGGCATAGAGTTGCTCATAGTTTGTGTTCTTCAATCCTTTAGTGAGCTTCACAGATGTGACAAACTTGTGCCATTCGGGATTCATGTTGTTTACAAATTTTGAGTTCAACTGAATGTTAGGCATGGTCATTTTGATGTTCCTCATGTCATTTACAAGCTTATGGAATCTCACATAGTACTCATAGACACTCTCATCTGGTTTCATCTTGAAATGCTCAAATTCATCATAGAGTTGGGATTCTCTGTCTTCCATAGTTAATTCGAACCAGAAGAAGCATCTTGACATTATCATCACTGCCTTGGCTTCAGTGTTGTGATTGATAAGCTTATAGATGTCTTTTGGAAGACCTTGCATTATGATGTTAGAAGCCCGATATCATGTCGAATCTCTTCTTCTCTTTATCATTGAGCTCATCATACGTCTTTGGTGCGTCTATTCCATAGATCATTGTTCCATCTTCATTGTATCAATTATGTCTCTAGTAGTCTCATAGATAAGGTCCCATCATTGACTTGAGAATGTTGACTCATTTTCCTTTCCCAAACGGTACAATCGGATTCTTTGAGCCCATGAATCATGTCGATTCAATCAAGCATAGGTGGGCGAGTATCGACCCTGGCTTGAACATCCTCGGCTCGGAAGAAACAATAGTAGGAGCGATGTTTGCCATGATTACAAGTTCTACGGGATTTTACAATTCTTTGATTAAACCGAGAAATTGATTCTTTCACGGGATTTTACTAAACCAAAAGAACAATCGTAAGAATGTATCGCGAAGAAGTGACAAGTCTAAATTAGACAAGTAGCAAAACACACAACAAGCAGTTATCAACTCGCTAAACAACCAACTCATTTCGAGAACAACTCGCTAAGGAATCAACTCGCTAAATAGCTAAGTCGCATTAGCATCAACTTCGCTGAAACAAGTCAGCCAGCAAAAATGGAACAAGTCGCTAAATAGCCAACTAAGCTTTAGTATCAACTCGCAAGACTGTGACACAAGCAATGAAACAACTCGCTTAGAACCCAAGTCGCATAAAATCACTCGCTAAATAGCAAGTCGCATATACTAACTTGCATCACAGAACACAACTGACTACCGCTTTGAATAAAAACAAGTCCGAGACTCAACTAAGCTTAGTCCTATGTTCACAAATAACCACTTTATCAATCAAAATAACCAACCACAATGATTTAAGCCTTCCAATTCAAAACATTATTACATATGATGATCCTAAACACAAAAGTACAAGCAAAATTCAAACTTTAACACTAGAATTTGTCCAAATGAGTCAAACTCTCCTAAACCCTTAATACCCCAAAAACCTTATGAAATCCACCAAAAAAAGAGCATGAAAGATGAGTGATCAAACCATGGCTCTTGATACCAATTGTAACATATAGGATTTCACAAACACATTAAACCATAATCACTATGGGGCGTACAATATGTTTAGAGAGAGAAAGTTCTAGAGAATGGAGAGAGTTGGGAACTTTAGTGAGAGAAAGAAAAATCTTATTATGAGCTCCAACTCTCTACCTTGGGAGGTCGAGAGTATTTATAGTCTACAATATAGCGCCACACAACGGGTACGTGGATCAGGCATACAGTGGGTAAAGACCCGTCCGTCCTCCACGGTGTTACTAAACTAAATACTACTAAACATTAAATAACTACGACTACGAGCTTTCTAACGATTACTTATACTTGAGGTGACCGACACTTTAACTACAGGATTTTCCAAATCCTAACAGATTTGACACCTTCAAGGAGATGTATTCAGAGGATACTTATTTTGGACCTATTATGCAGTAAGTTTTGAGTGGACAACGCTATGATTATCAAGTTCAAGATGGCTTTTTTATTCAGGGGTTGCGGTTGTGCATTCGAATTGTTCCTTGAGGGAAAAAGGTTGTTCTTTGAACTACACTCTTTAGCCATTTTGGTCATTGACAAAAGCATCGTGTTGGTGAAAGTAAGTATTTTTGGCCAAAGCGAGACGTGGCGTTCTTGACATGTGGAGAAGTGTCAGAATATGCATTCCCAAAGGAGTTTACACTAATCTTGAGGACTTTACACTCCTCTACCAGTACCATCTTGTCCTTGGAATGATGTGAGTATGGATTTCGTTCTTGGCCTGGTGCACCAAAGCGAAAAGATTCTATTATGGTGGTAGTAGATAGATTCTCAAAGATGGCTCATTTTATAGCGTGTCGGAAGACCATGTATGCTTCAAATGTTGCGGATTTGTACTTCAAAGAAGTTTTTCGTTTGCATGGTCTACCTCTCACTATAAATTCAGATCGTGACCCCAAGTTTATGGGGCACTTTTGGAGAGTCTTATGGAAAAAAATGGGTACTAAGTTGTGTTTCAGCACCTCATATCATCCAGAGACAGATG
Source organism: Chrysanthemum makinoi (assembly GCA_910596185.1). NCBI lineage: Eukaryota > Viridiplantae > Streptophyta > Magnoliopsida > Asterales > Asteraceae > Chrysanthemum > Chrysanthemum makinoi. Next base: position 255,594,616 of record OU343219.1, read on the forward strand.
GACAAACAGAAGTTGTAAACAGGAGCTTGGGAAACCTATTAAGATGTTTGGTAGAGACAAACCAGCAAATGGGATCTAGTCCTTCTTTTGTTGAATTTGCATACAACAACTCAAAGAATAGAACAACTCATGAACTCCATTTGAAGTTGTTTATGGACTTAGTCCAAATAGCATCACTAAGTTGGCCCCAATTCCTTGCTCAAAGAACACTAGCGTGAAGGCTGACGAGTTTGCTAGACATATTAGGAACACCGAGCAAGTTAAAAGCAGATTAGAAGCCATAATGCTAAGTATAAAGTTGTTCTGATATACATCATCGAAAGGTTTTTTGAAGGTGATTTTGTGTGGGCTGTATTGACCAAGGACTGAGAATGCCGTGGAGTAAATGTCAAGTTGCATGATCAAAAGGTTGGAACTTGTCGGATTCTAAAGAAAATTAATGATAATGCCTACAAGTTGCAGCTGCCAAGTCATCTCAATACCTCAGACGTATTTAATGTTAAGCATCTTGTTCCGTTTAAAGGAGATCTTATGAGCAACTATAACTTCGGGAGTTCTTTTTTTTTCAATGGGGCGATCATGACATGAATTTATTATTAAGTTCTAGAAGTCTAAGTGGTTTGCCTTAAGTTCTAGTAGTCTAAGAGTTAGTTTAAAATAAATAAGGGTTCTGTGGTTTTCTTATCTTTTGGTCTATAAATTGACCTCATATCAGCATTGGAAGGCAGACAACAAGTTTTTTATATCTTTGTAATAAGCTTTTAAGCTTTATTATTAATATAATAAGCAATCTCCTTCAACTCCAGTTATTACTCCTCTTTAGTTGCAGATTTACTGCACCAGTCCTACTCCTACTTAAAAAGAAATACTATTAAATGTTATGTGGACCCACTCCCTTAGCTAAAGGAAAGAAATAAACACAACCTTAATTGTATTAAATGCATCAAGTCTTTTATGACTTGATACATTACTTATGCTCTAAGGGGTACCAATAGTACCACCCTATTAGGATTTGCCTATTCAATTGCCAAGCTATAGTATTATCTATGCTCCACAATAGTATAGCTGTAAGACTAGAAGTAGTGGTTACGTTTAATTACCTTCTATCTTAGCGCCACCTAAGCTTTCTCTATTTATTTACCTTTTCGCCTTTCACCTATAATGATCACCATTCTCTCACTTTTTAACAAAAATACTCACTTTATATAAACGCATTTTATATAAATAAATCAAAAAATTAATAATAAAATTTACCCGCTTGATACAAATGCCAAAAGTGACCAACATCACCATTCGTCTCATTTCTTTTCCTTGCTCACGTGTGATGTTGCCTTAGATAATGGGGTCACGAGTGAGAGGTCACCCCACTACTTCTAGTCTAAATTAAGAAGTTAAAATGGTAAGTTCAAATATGTAACAACTAACAAATATACTTCGTATATGTTAGTTTTCATATATTAAAGTCTATCATTCATTTCTCTTGATGCATTGCTTGAGTTTGAAACTTTAGAGCATCAGTTGCCATAACATACTAAACCATCATTTTTAGTGTTATGTAATGCCACATCAACTTTAACACCAATATCACTCACACCATCAATATCACCCCTCATAATATGCCAAAACATCCGTTTTTAAGACTCACCATTTTCTTTTATTTTTTCTTTTTTTAAACCAACTAATTTCATTCATTAAAAATAAAAGTTATTGACACATTGATACATAATGTAATGGTTGCACTTTTCTTCAAGTGTATGCATTTTATAGTGAACATTTAATTTAGAACGTATAAGTAGTAATCATAACTTCTAAAACTATGCGTATTTTCAATATGAACATGTACTCCTTCCGTCTCAAAATATTGTCATGAGAGAGAAATTACAGAGTTTAATGAAAGTGGAGTTATTTTAATTTTCAAATACTTAAATAGAATATTCATCCACTATATTATCTAATTTTTACTTAAAAAGAAAAGTGGACAATTATTTTGAGACATCCCAAAAATGAAATATGGACTATAATTTTGAGATGAATGAAGTAATTTAAGTTCTGTTAAACAAAATTAATGATTTACTCCCGGCGCAACGCGTGGGCAAATGAAACTTGTTAGAGTAACACTTGACATCTGTAAAGAGAAGTTAAAGGACTGTAGTGCTAATGTGTAGACAGTTTAGGGTACTATAATGTAAATAGTTTAAGAGTTTTTTAGAAGTTGTTATTCCTGTATATATTAAACCGTATCCCTCCCATTTCATTTCAATCAATGAGAACTTAATTCTATTTTCTCTCAAATCTTTCTGTTCACCATATTTTACTCCACATGGTATCAGAGCTTATGGTGACTCTGATAACCTACTTTCACCATTAAAACCGTTGTTACACCGTTAAAATCGTCGTTACACCACCATCATATTCACCTACATTGATTGTGTGCTGTGGTGTGTGAGTTCTTGTTAAATTGATTGTGTTCTGATCAATTAATTGTGTTTGTTTCATCTACAAGATCTTCAATCGTGTTAATTGAGATCTTGATTGTGATTGTGAAAATTAGGTCAAGATTTGGGCAAAATTAGTTTAATCAATTTCCGCTGCTTGTAGTGATGGATCCGAGTAATCCTCTTTACATTCATCCTTCTGATGGTCCAGGCTCTTTGCCTATTCAAGAAAAGTTGATTGGATCGCAAAACTATCGTTCTTAGAGGCGTGCTGTTGAAATTGGATTATCTACCAAAAGGAAATTAGGGTTTGTGAAAGGTACTGTTCCTAGACCTCCTTTCTTACCAGTTCCACCTACTACTGCTGCTCAAAATGCTGTTAATCTTGAACTATGGGAAACATGTAATAATTTGGTTATCATTTGGATCATGAGTTCAGTGTCTGATTCTATTGCAAAGTCCATTATGTTTATTGGTACTGCAAGTGAAATATGGATTCAATTGGAAACAAGGTTTTCTCTTAGTAATGGTTCAAGAAAGTATAAACTGAGTAAAGAGTGTTTTGAAATTCAACAAAATGGTGGATCTGTAAGTGAATACTACACTAGGTTGAAATGTGTTTTGGAAGAATTGGATTCTATGATAATGTTGCCTAGACTAGTTACTGTGACTCCTGAAATGTCAGCTTTCTTGACTGCTGTGGAAAAACAAAAAGAAGAGCAAAGGTTATTTCAGTTTTTAAATGGTCTAGATGAATTTGGTGATATTCCTCTGTCTTGGTCAGACGTTGATGACGAAGAGGACTTCCAATTTATGGCGTCCGCGTACGAGTATCACATTCAGTTGGAACAAGAAGAAGGTATTGAATCTCAACATCCTACTCGTTCTCGTAGCCATATATATCGTGAACGTGAGCTTGCAGGTCTGGCATAGCGATTATTTAGTAGAAGGTTGTAAGTCAAACCGAATTTTCGTAGAAGATTTAGTGAGCCGAAACTATTCCGCCAAATAGTTGAAGGTATTGAATCTTATACTTCGATAATATTCTAGATCATTTTACTTTCTTTGGCAAACACCCATTGATTATGCGTTGAATGAGTTTAAGTGCTCTAATGAAGTGTCGTCACCCATAGCCAATTGAAATGCGACACCCTCACCCGATGCATTTGATGAATACTTGCAAATGGGTGCGAGTACTTCAAAAGTATGGCTTGATAATTTTAACAAATGCATTATTGATTTGTATATGCTGGAGTATTTAAGAAAACCAACATGGGCCGACATTCAAAAACTTTATCAACAACATGAAGAAAAACATGGTTTTCTGAGAATGCTTTGGGAATAGAAAAATTGTCCAGTGGCTTGGCAAGGGCATTTTGCTAGGGATGGTAAAAAAATACCCAACAATTATGCTTGAAGTTGTTGCTTCTCAAGATTTATGGATCTGGCATGCATTTTTTGGGATGGCAGGGGCGAATAACGATATTAATGTTTTAGATAAATCTCCGTTATTCGATGACATTATTGCTGACAATGCCCCAAGAGCACCTTATATGGTCAATGAAACTAGGTATGAACAGGGTATTACTTGGCGATGGAATTTACATGGCAACTTTCGTCAAATCCTTCACGCAACAACTGATGAAAACATACGTACTTTAAAAAGGAGACAAGAAAGTGCCGAAAGGATATTGAACGTGCTTTTGGTGCTTCAAGGCCGTTGGGGTACTACAAAAACCGCAACGTCAATGGGAAATTGCCACGATAGAATCATTTTACTTGCATTATTTTGCATAACATGATTTTAAAAGATCAAAATTTTGCATTACGTGACTATAACGAAATGGGTGGATCCGTCGGCAAATTTGAGGCAACGAAGATGGGTCGAAAGATGTGATACTTACAATCGTAAGGCAAAAGAAATATACAACCGACAAACGCATACCCAACTCCAACAGGACCTTATGGAGCATGTTTGGTAGAAGAATCTTGAACGACATGGACAAACAACAAGAAGCGGCGATGATGAATTAGTATTTGCTATGTTTTGTTATTTGTTTTTCGTTGTCATTTCCTTTATGTTGTAACGCTTAATTTCGTGTATTTTTTTAATTGATGTATTTTTTAATTGTTGTAATTTTTTTGATGTATTTTTTTAATTTCGTATTGTAATATGTTTTCAAATTTAATGTTATGTTTAGTTTAATAAATGAAGTGTTTGTTTTAGTTTAGCGGTTGAAATTGAAAATATGAAATGTTATTGATGTTATTAGGATGTTATTGTTGTGGGTGTTTTTTGGGGATGTTAAGGTGAAATGTTAAAGCTGATGTGGCGCTGACGTGGACGGTGTTATGAAATAACCCAAGTTATTGTTGGGAATGCTCTTATAGTGCTCAAAGAAGTCAGTTGTTGTTGATTAATCCTCTTCCAAGTGTAGAGAATGCTTGTGTAGTAATACAGCAAGAAGAATATCAGAAGGATGTGTTTCATTCTAGTGGTTCATTGATTGAGACAACTGCTCTGTATAGCAAACAGGATGTTAAGGGAAAGTGTGGTATTTGTGGTTTTCAATGGCATCCTCCTGAAAGATGTTGGGAAAAGGTTGGATACCCTGTGTGGCATCATAAGTATAATACAGAATAAGCAAACTGGTCAGAATAAGTCAAAAGGATCAAGTACTGGAAACTACAAGAAGACTACAGCTAGTGTCACCAGTGGTTCAAGCAGTTTTACCTTCACATCTGAACACTTTGAGAGTCTTATGAGAAATGTGTTGAAAGATATGAAGAATAGTGGTGCTTCTGGTGTTGACTGTACAGATGATGAGTTGGACTTTGTTGCAGGTATGCTTTGTCTTAGTGCAACAACTAATACTGCATTATTTTATTGGATTTTCGACACTAGAGCAACTAATCACATGACTCCACATTCTAAGGCTATGTTAAATGCTAAAATCCTAAAATACTTACCAAACATTACTCTTCCAAATGGCAATTCCTTTGAGATTACACAGATAGGACAAGTTAAACTAAAAAATGGAATAATGCTTAAGGATGTTTTGTGTGTTCCATCTTTCAAGTACAGTTTGCTATCTGTTCCTAAGCTTACAAAAGATAACAATTGTGTGGCCATTTTCTTTCCCAAATTTTGTGTCCTTCAGGACTTGAAAACAAGGAAAGTGAAGGGCCTGGGTAAGAAGATTGCTAGTTTGTATCATCTTCTGAATGTCCCAATGGATTCAGTGGATGATAAGCTTAGAGAAATGGTGGATTCACATGTTTCTAATGGTTTGTTTTCCTGCTCTGCTGGAGTTTACAATAACAATGTATGTCCTAATGTGTATAGTTTGTGGCATCATAGATTAGGGCATCTTTCTCTTATGAAAATGAAACATGTTCAGTGTATTGATGTATCAACTCTGAATGAAACTGGTAGTACTTGTCTTACATGTCCTATGGAAAAGCTAACTAAACTACCATTTTCATTAAGTGATTCTCATAGTAATGTAGCTTTTCAGCTCATTCATATGGATACATGGGGTCCATATAAGGTGCCTACAAATGGTAAATACAGATATTTTTTTACTATAGTAGATGACTATAGTAGGGCCACATGGACATATCTAATGGTGCATAAGTCTGATTCCTTTGCTGTCTTGAAAACTTTTCTAAAGTTTGTTGAGCTACAATTTAACACCAAAGTAAAGTGCATAAGATCAGATAATGCACTGGAATTTGCTAAAGGACCTTGTGCAGTTTATTTAGCTTCTCAAGGTATTGAACATCAAACTACATGTGTAGATAGGCCACAACAAAATGGCAGGGTAGAATGAAAACATCGACACATTTTAGAGGTAGCTAGGGCACTTAGATTTCAAGCTAGTCTTCCATTGAAGTTTTGGGGAGATTGTGTCACTACAGCTACATTTCTTATTAATAGATACCCTTCATCAGTTTTGAAAAACAAAACACCTTATGAAATGCTGCTAAAGGAAGTACCAGACTATTCGTACTTGAAGGTTTTTGGATGTTTTGCTGTTGCAACCAATCCTTCTAGAATCCCAGATAAGTTTGCACCTAGAGGAGTTCCTTGTGTTTTCTTGGGATATCATGCTCATCAAAAAGGTTACAAATTGTATAATCTACTTACTCATAACTGTTTTGTAAGTAGAGATGTGCAGTTTCATGAGCATATCTTTCCTTTTGCTGAGTCTTGTTCATCAAATTTTTTTCAACCTATGTCTGTTCAAATGCCAAGTTCAAAGATTGATTATGATGAGCCTATAAGTGTTGTTCCAACTGTGGTTGATATTCCAAGTGAGACTGTCTCTCAAGATGTTCCTGAAAGTGTTCCTAGTTCAGGACAGTCTTCATCTTCTTCAAATTCAGGGCAAACCAATGGCCAACCAAGTTACTTCCCTTGTGTTATCACCTCAGTTTCAATGCTTTTTAAATGTACTTGAAAAAAAGAGTGATCCTAAGAACTTCAAGGAGGCAGTTGTTGATCCAGGATGGTGTGATGCAATGAATTGTGAGTTAAGAGCCTTAGAGGAGAATGGTACTTGGGAGGAGACTACTTTACCTCCAAATAAGAAGGCTATTGGGTGTCACTGGCTCTTCAAAACAAAGCTCAAGTCTGATGGTTCAGTTAAAAGGAAGAAGGCTAGGTTGGTAATTCAGGGTAACAGGCAAACCAAATGTGAATATTACTATGACACTTTTGCACCAGTGGCTAAAATGGTCACTGTGAGATCATTACTTGCAGTTGCAGCTATGCAAGAGTGGAATATTGTGCAAATGGATGTATCCAATGCTTTTCTGCATGGAGATTTGTTAGAAGAGGTTTATATGAAGATTCCTTTGGGTTATGTTGGAAAGGGGGAGTCAGTTCAAGATGTTAAGTCTAATTCTTCTCAAGTATTCAGACTGAAGAAGTCCCTGTATGGACTCAAACAGGCACCAAGACAGTGGTTTTCAAAGTTATCCTCTGCTCTTATTTCTTTTGGTTTTCAAGAATCAAAGGCTGATTACTCTCTATTCATTAAAAATGAAGGCCAGACTTTTACTGCAGTACTAGTTTATGTAGATGATTTAATGATTACTGGAAATGATGATTCTCAAATTCAAAAACTCAAAGATCAACTAAGTTCTACCTTTCATATGATAGACCTTGGAGATTTGCATTATTTTTTGGGGTTAGAAGTGACAAAGTCTGAGTCTGGTCTGTTTGTATCTCAAAAGAAGTATACCTTGGAATTGTTGAAGGAAGCTGGTGTTTTACAAAGCAGATCATATAAGCTTCCCATGGATCCTAATCTGAAGTTACAGGCTTAAATGGGTTCTCCTTTACAGGATCTAGAGGTTTATAGAAGATATATAGGAAAGCTGATTTATTTGACAATCACTAGACCAGATATCTGCTACTCAGTCCAGTTATTAAGTCAATTCATGCAAAATCCTACTTCAGTTCATATGCAAGCTGTTAAACACCTTCTCAGATATCTTTTGAATTCTCCTGGTCAAGGAATTCTTCTTACACATAAGTCTAAAGCTCAATTAACTGCTTACTGTGACTCAGATTGGGCAAGTTGTCCTATGACAAGAAGGTCTACAACTGGTTATTGTATTTTGTTGGGTGACTCACCAATTTCTTGGAAATCTAAAAAACAAGGTGTGGTTTCTAGAAGTTCAGCTGAAGCAGAATATAGGTCAATGGCAGTTACATGTTGTGAGGTTACTTGGCTTCTTAGTCTACTAAAGGATCTTGGTCTTAAGGATTTGAAACCAATTGCACTACATTGTGACAATCAAGCTGCTATACATATAGCAGCTAATCCTGTCTTTCATGCTCGCACTAAACACATAGAAGTTGATTGTCATTATGTAAGAGATCAAGTTAAAGATGGTACAGTCAAACCAGTGTATGTTCATACTTCCAAACAACTTGCAGATGTCTTCACCAAAATTTTGCCTGTGGATCAACATCATACTCTTCTTTACAAGTTGGGAGTTTCATCTGATGCAAACTCTCAACTTGAGGGGGAGTGTAAAGAGAAGTTAAAGGACTGTAGTGCTAATGTGTAGATAGTTCAGGGTACTAGAATGTAAATAGTTTAAGAGTTTGTTAGAAGTTGTTATTCCTGTATATATTAAACTGTATTCCTCCCATTTTATTTCAATCAATGAGAACTTAATTCTATTTTCTCTCAAATCTTTCTGTTCACCATATTTTACTCCACAACATCCATCATACAAATGAGTGTGTTAGCCATAGTGGTGGCAATCGAGTCGTGTTCGTGTTAACCTATTCGGGTTCGTGTGTTGGCGGGTTAGTATAGCCTTTAACCAAACACGACCCATTTATTAATCGTGTCAAGAAACTCAACCCTAACCCAGACCTGCATAACACGTGTAACCCATTTGTGACCCGTTTAACCCATTTAAGTAAATAAGTTAATCAGTAAATAAAGTTGGTGGTTTGTCGATTTAACTAGTTTAAACGCAAAAATGATATAAGGATCTAAAATATGATAGGAATAACATACAAATAACTATGCGACAATTTTCTGAATTACAAGCGTTAATTTTCATGATATCTAAGGTATAAAATTATAATTCACTCATACTAAGTAAATAACAAAATACATTTAATCCACATCCAACATAAAAACCAGGTTATATATTATATACTTAAACGGGTTCACGAGTTAACCTGTTTAATACTTACTCAACCCAAACACGACCCGTTTATTAAACGGGTTAGACGGGTTGACCCGTTTCTGACCCAAACCTATTTATCCTCAACCCAAACCTATTTAACTTCGTGTCGGGTTCGTGTCGTTTATCGTGTCGTGTCAAGAATTGCCACCCTACTTAGCCATCACACCAACTATCAGTTTTGTAATTAGCTCAGCTTTGTTTGTGCTTAGTGGGTGAAGAAATATTAGCATTTTTTAAATAATATCTTTATGAATAGTAAATATGAGTTGATGATTGTATATAGTGATAATGATAATGTATGATCAAGCGTAAAAGACACACTAAGATGGGGAGCAGACCCAAATGCCATGACAGGATCATGATTCATACATGCATTGCAATTGCAATTACATTCATTTCACATTGGATAAATATGATGTACGAAACAAACATGTTAAGTGAAGTTACCATATGCATGGTCATATATAAAATTTCTTCTTGTGGGGTTCCTTCATGCACAAAGTTAAGAAAGAAAGAAAAAGGCGTAGTGTCCATGTTAAAGTAAACGAGATAAGTTAGCCTCACAAATCACAATAGGGTGGTTTGTACTTTGTCTACAACAAAGCCCAAAATCTAATCCCTCTATGTTAACTTTTCATTTTAAAACTGCTGTACCGACAAAAGCATCATGGATTTGCTAATTTAAGAAATTCATACCCAAAGCATCATGGATACATTAACAAAATTATATTTGTTTCCGGAAGGTGGGCATAACTCGATCGATCAACTCATTTAAATAAAAAAACTAGTAATATCAAATTAGCTAGTGTAGAAAATACGTTAAGTTTTTTTAAGGTTGAGCATAAAATGCTAATGTGAGCCCTTGCTTCGAGTTTATAAAAGTGGTCTTGCACTTATAAAGCTTCATTTTTTATGCCATTTTAATCATCAACAAATAATATCCTTCCATCTCATCTCATACCAATCGCATACATAACAATAGATTTTTAGTGGTAGTAAAATTACGCACCTTTTTTTTTTTTTTTTTTTTTTTTAATAAAATTTTAACAAATAAAAATTAAAACAAACAAAATCTTAACAAATAAATATTCTAACAAATATAAATTTTAACAAATAAATACCTATGGGAGTTGGTTGTTGCGTTTCAGGAACCACATCATCTTCATCATCATCCAAGTCATATAGCGGTAGCTCTCGTTCAACACTTGGTTCACCCCGCGAAAGGGCCGTCACGGTACTCGGCGAGATAAAGTCAAAGTCACTTGTAGGGGACATCGTGTATTGAGTTGGAGTCAATGGTGGTGGTTGGTGAAAATATTGGGGTTGAAAGTACGGTGGAGAAGTCATTTGAGGATAATATTGAGGACTCATTTGAGGAATGTATGGAGCGGGTTTTGATTGAATTTGTGGGCGATGGAACGAGAACCTCGTCCACGGCCTTTGGATGACGACGAACCACCTCTTGATTTTCTTGGATCCATGAGAATGTTTTTTAAAAGTGTAAAGAGATGTGATTGAATTTGTGGTAAAAAAATAGAATTGAGTTTGTTTATTTATAGAGGGGGAGTATTTTTTTTTTTTTTAAGCATGCAACGGCTATAAGCCTTTAATGTCCAACGGTTCCATTTTTAAATCACAACGTCCACTTTTGTGCCATGCCAATTCGGTAATCTATACCGAATACTCACACCGATGGACCAAACCGAAGCATGCCGAAATTGTGACATTGCCTATACCCCGATCGGCATGAATCATGCCTAATCATGCCGAACCCCGGTTGCCACCACCCTAATGCATCCGTCTAACTTAAGTCAATAGTTTTATGTAATATTGATTACGGAGCATTTTTTAATATAAATTACATACAAAGTTGGAGCAGACAATAATGTCACAATTTCTATTACTTTCATGGCAAAAGTTCAATATAGATTTCAAATTTACCATAGATCCAATGAAACAATCATAGTTATTCATTTTTCAAATAAAAATAAATAAAATAAACTTTCACCCTTTTTTAAAAATTAAATATTTCGCAAACCGTTAATCGTTACGCGAAAAAAATGATATTATCGCGATGAGAAATTAATTATCTTTCTATAGATATGCATTTCTATATATTTTTAACGATTTTTTTTTTCAAAATTTCAACCTAGAAAAATCATATATGATTTGTAAAAATCATATGTGATTCGATTTTTACAAATCATATATGATTTTTGCAAATCATATGTGATTTGTAAAAATCACATATGATTTGAAAAAATTACATGTGATTTGATTTTTACAAATTACATGTGATTTTTGAAAATCATATATGATTTAACAAATCATATGTGATGTTTCTGGGCGGAATTTAAAAAAAAAAGTTTATAAGATTTATCATTTGCAAGATATGTTGTTTTTTAAAAAAGAGTGAAAATGGTCTTTTTATTAATTTTGATCACAAATGAATGACTAATATTGATTTATTGAATATATGACAAATATGAGATCTATATTAATATCAACTCTTACTTTCATATATTTTCAATATAGGCTTTGACAACAATAACAATACTTAATCTCGCCCAGAGCTAATATAGTTTTTGTAATTCTTCTGTATCTGCATATAATAGAAAAACGGTCAAAGGTGAAATGTTGAATTGTTGAAATTGGTCAAATGAGAGAGAAATGCATAGTGTAATTAATACTTTTATTAAAACACCTCATTACTTAAAAGTACAATAATTTATTCATATTGTACAACCAATTAAAAGCACATCTACCAAATTAAAAACAACCAATTAAAGCACCCCTTACTAAAAAGTACAATAAAATTTTCATAACGTACACTTTAAATAAGCTACAACATATCCAAAATATAAAATAATTAAACACACTAATTAATGATATTTTTAAAACACCCTAAAATGAAAAGTACATGTTATTATACACATGATACAAATTAATAAAATACACAAGCTAACAAGTTGATGTTACATATAGTTTTGAAAACCGCCGGACCGGACAAACGTGTTAACAGAACCGTGTCGCCACCGGTTGCTAACCAATTAAAGTCATCCAAAACAACTAGAGACCCGTTGAAACCGATACAAGGTGGTAGGCAGTCTCATCTAGATCTATTTTTGCGGTTAATCATAACAGGGTATCCGCCGCCAAAACGCGCGAAGCCCTGCTATATACTATATATAAATGAAAAAGTAAAAAGTGAAAAGTTTAAACTAAAAGTGAAAATGTTGAAGACATATATTTCAAAAGGAAACTATTAATACACATCGAAGACCGGGTTGACCCGAGACGCTTCAAACCCGGCGGGTTGACTCGATTTAATTTGACTTGTTTTCTATCCAACCTGTCGGGTTGACTCGGTTTAAATCGACTTGTTTTTTTTTACCGAAACGGTTCAAACGGTTGAACCACCCGGGTCGACCCAGGTTTCAAATTTGACAAAATTATATGAGAAATGATGAAGTAGTTGTGGAACCCGTGGCAAATTTGGTAAAATGATAGACCAAGTAATTGTAGTTTTTTGTTGTTTATTTTGCTTTGACACATATCGTTGTCATTTGTATAATTTTATTTTGAAAATGTGGTGCTTGCACCACTTACAGACTGCATATATGAATCGTCTTTTAAAAGTTAATTTATATTGTATAGCCCTTTGTCCGGTATATCAATAATGTTATGTAAGTTTATTAGAATCACAAAATTAAATAGTATTGTTATCTTTAGCGACAATTATTTGTACCTTAAACAAATAGCTTTGAACAATGCTTAAATATCTATGCAAATTGATAGCAATAGATAATCTTATTATGGTGATATTAAATTTGTAAGGTTACAAGTTTAAAAGCCACACACCAAATAAAAAACGCTACACACGTAAAAAAAAATAGTTATCACTGCTTAAATTACTGACAAAACAAGAAAAGACGGTCACACAAGTTGGCTATACCTCTAAACTATAATATAATATTGTCAACTACATAATACCGTTGCTTTTTGTAATGCTTGAATCTATTATTACTAAAATCTTAATAACTTAAAAGTTAAAACAATCATATTAGAAATATACTCCCACACTTAGATCGACTTCACATAATTTTTTTGAAAACTGTATATTTCTGCTGCTATGCAACCAAACATCAAAATTATAGTTATTCAAAAATGATTTTTTGACGCTACAAATACAGTTTGTTGAAAGAAACTTATGGGTCGTCAAAATTTTGCAGAAAACTAGACACCGTTGCCGCTAGGCGCGAGTACTCGTCTAGTATATGAAATAGTTTTTGAAATTGAAAAGTGAACATAAATATAAGTTTTGCTTCAACATCAAGCTTTTAGAGCATGCTCAATCAAGCTGATCTTCAACCCTAATCAAGTCGAGTTTGGGCCTGTAACATGAAGACTCATCGAGCTGACCTAAAGTTTAACCTAAATTTGTTGAAGGAGAACTCGAGCGCGGCTCAACTCAACGTGTTTCTTGCAACTACCCCTTGATAATTGGAGGAGATTCTTGCCATTTCACCATTTATTCTGCAATATTATACCTTTATAGTGTAGTATTAATATAGATAAAGACCCTCCATTTCTTTCACATGCCTTTCATTAACTATTGCTTACAAAAGCTCTTTAAATAATAACCCAACCTCCTCTTTCTTTCCATACAAGCCACTTCTTCAATCATGTGTTCTTCAAAGCCCAAACTAGAACAACCAACTACAGTAAATGTAGATGCTACTCCAACAGCCACCATGGTTTCGGACATTAATGGCCGCCCCGTGCTTCAACCAGCCACCTCCAACCGAGTACTCGCAAAGAAGTCACTTAAGAAAACTGTTCAAGTTCCACCATCACCACTTCATACAGCTAGTACTCCAAATCCTAAAACCAACAATAAAAACAACTCCCCTATCTCACCTAAGCTAAAATCACCCAGAACGCCTGCCATCAAGCGTAGCAACATCAACCGAACAGATTCTTCTAGTTCCATGTCAGAAAGGCCTGTTTTGACACCATCCACCAAATGCACCACCATAAAGACATTTAATAAAGGTGGTGGTAGTCGCAGCAGTAAAAGTATCAATCCTAATTCTTTGGTTGTGAATTACTCCTCGGCCGCAATTGTGGATGCTCCTGGGAGTATTGCAGCTGCAAGGAGGGAACAGGTTGAAGTGATGAAGGTTCAAAGGAAACTGAAGATTGCTCATTATGGTAGATTAATGTCTGCAAAGTATGATAGCTGCAGCAAACTTACGTCTTTATTTGATCCCAACTCGTCAATCAACACAGTCAATGTTAATAATAATGTCGTAGAAGAAAAAAGGTGCAGCTTCATCACTCCTTTTTCAGGTATCTAACTAAATAAGTATCATTTTGATTTATGGGGCACTTTTGGTACAGCTTAGGCTATGACTGTGTTATATCATAATTTATTTTTTTTCAAATACCTGAATTTTGCAGACCCCATATATGTTGCATACCATGATGAAGAATGGGGAGTCCCTATTCATGATGATAAGTAAGTCCTCTTTTTCTATCTATATGATCATGTGAAAATCAAATATGTACGTGGTGAGAACACGATCAACAGTAGGAAATGCATAGTTAAGTTTATAAAAATCCGCCTGCAACGAATTGTATATATAAGAGAGTTCATAGGTTCTTAACGTTTTCACCTTTTTTCATGATTTATATGATACTGCAGATATGTATTTTTTTAAATTAAAGATGAGCTTTTTGATTGCTATGCAGGTTGTTGTTTGAATTGCTGGTGTTGACAGTTGCTCAAGTGGGATCAGATTGGACTAAAGTCTTAAAGAAAAGGCAACAATTTAGGTAGGATTACATTAAATCTTAATGATATTATAAATTCTGTCATTTTGATATCATTATGAAAGGTAATAATTTGACAATAAATTACAGGGAAGCATTCTCAGGATTTGAAGCAGAAACTGTGTCGAAATTTACAGATAAGGATATAACAGCAATAAGCACTTCTTATGGGATTGAAGTTGGCTTTATCAGAGGTGTTGTTGACAACTCTAATTGTATTCTTGAGGTATGGCATAACCTTAACATACTAATTCAGTTTGCTTAGTTATCTAGCTGTAATTCTTAGAAGAATTGGAGATTAGTTAGAAAGAGCTGGAAGCCAAAAGATATATTTAAATTCAATATTACATTCTCTTTGGTGAAAAAAAGAATTTAAAAAGAAGAACATGTTGCATTTATTGGAAACATGGAAGTATATCTAAATCTGTTACTTAAAATAAATGCTAGTCTTGATTTATAAGTTCTTCCATGTTCAAATCATATGGAATGAAATAGGTTAGTTAATGACAGTTATAACATTATTTCTCTCTTACTTCTTAATGTGAACTTTTAAGCAAGTGCTCAATAATTAAAATGTAGTTGCATATACATATATGCTCATGAAGCTAACTAGACTGATATGTTGAACAGATCAAGAAAGCATTCGGGTCATTCGACAAGTACATATGGGGATTTGTGAATCACAAGCCCATTGCGACAAACTACAAATTAAATCACAAGATGCCCGTAAAGACCTCTAAATCAGAAGCCATAAGCAAAGACATGTTAAGGAGGGGTTTCCGTCAGGTCGGCTCTACTGTTGTGCATTCGTTCATGCAAGCCGTTGGGCTCACCAATGATCACCTCACAACTTGCCCGCGCCACCTCCAATGTGTCACCTTGGGGTCGTCCCGGCACTAAATTGATTAATCGCTCTTAGTTATTTATATTAAGAAACTTTATGATCTAATATCTAACTACACATACCTATATTTTTTAATTTTTTTACTTTTGAGTTTGAGTGAGGTTTGTATAATATGTTTGGTTTTGGTTAGCTGTAAAGATGATGGGCATGTGGAGAGTGGGCAGGGAATGGTATCAAGGGCATGTGGTTATGGCTTTGGTGACCACTTTTTCTGCCATTATTTTGAGTGGTATAAGTTTGTATATATCTTGCTACCTTAATTCCTTGAGGAAGGGGGTAGGGTATATTGTAGTCATTAATTATAGACCCCATCATCCACCATGTTAAAAAGTGATGATGGGTGATGCATGTGGGCATAGCATAACTTTTTTTATGATATGTAAATGCTGGCTACATAAGTTAAGCATCTTTTTATCTTCTTCTACTAGCTGCTGTTTATGTGCTATATATCCACCTCTCTTTTTGTATGTTTGGCAGGCTTTTCTCTTTGTTTTGCTTTTGATAGCACATATATACCATTTTCACATGACTTTGCTATGCATGCTCCTCATTTTGCAATCTTTGTTTGTGCAAAGTTCCCATACATAATCACCTTATAAAAGAATAGTGATCATTACTCACCAAACAAGCAGCTACATAGGACATACAAACTAAAAAAATGACAGTTTCAACCAGTTTACATGTAAGATAGGCTAGAGATGGATTAGCCAAGCAGATCACATTGGTCAAATGACTGGAGTCGAAAGTCAAAAGTCGCCTGGCGCGTGATGTTTAGAGTATCTGAAGTCGATTTACTTTTAAAGATATTAATTTTACATACAAAACACAAAGTAGTCCGTAAATTGTTGGGAGGAGAGGCCAGCCTAACATGACCCATTTTGAACTGACATATAGAAGTACCTATTCTAACATGTTTACCTACACCCGTTTGGTAACCTGTTTCTGTACCTCCAAAACTGAAGGATGGAAATGCGATTGTGATATACTCTTAGAGAATGAAAAAATAAATAGACTTGTTTTGGCAACACGAATCAATGTGGGCTAGGTCAAAACACAGAGGTCCCAAGAAAGTGATCAAAATATTTGATGTATGCATCATCCTATTACATTGGCCTAAGGTTTGCTAACAAAATCATTTAAGAACAATCTTGCATTCCTCTTTGTAAAGTCTAAAATAGTAAATTTTTTGAATCAGCTTAATAGATAAGGTAGATGGTTTATATTTCTGTTGTTTATACTTTACATATTATGTGCTCAAAAAGCAATTTATTTAGAATCTCTTCTAGTAGATGGTTTCCGCCTCAACTTGCTATGATGAACACATTCTAGCATACGTTAACATTCATAGATGTGCCAATGAAAATGAATGCGAGATATATCAAAACCTGACCTTTACGTTTTTGCCCACACTTTACAACTCACTGAACCGATTCAGCTGCTAATTCACTGAACCGATTATCAACAACAGATCATAACATGGTAAGAAAAGTAAAAAAAAAAAAAAAAAAAAGGTAATGTTGTCTGTCAGACAACCGTGTTACCATGCCAGAACCCATTAGATGGGCTGGAAACGATCCTCTACTGAGCCATGGCCAAGACCATAAGGTTCGGTTAATCACGCTCTAGTTACATGGTGTTGAACCAGACATGGGTTTCTGTCGAGGAATCAAGAATACAAATGTACGAGCTTATAGAACAGATCCTGTTCAAGTATGGTCATGCTGATCTATCATTTTGAGGTCTATATAAATAGCTTATTCTTTTTACCTTCAAGCGATGTGGGACAAAACATAGCAGAACTAATGTCTTTGCCTATTTTCTTTTGTGTTTAGTATGTCTCTTAATTTTAGTTATTGCAACAATACAATTTAACAAATCTATTCTATTTCAAAGCTTCACTATAGAATATAAAACAATTTACTGTCCCAATATTTTTGTTTGATGTACTTACGAAATTTATTTTTCTTCTCATTGACTCATAGATAATAAGAATCCGAAAGGCGTTTCACATAAATCCGGACAGCCGGACATAGACTCACAATAGAAAGTTTTGCACATTTTATCAATGTTAGTAGTGTTCTACATGATCTCATAGATTCGTGAGACTTGGTACCACAATTCCAGAAAACATAGTTTGTATTTTGCTAGGATATCTCTTGAAATTTTTTTCAAGAATATAGAAAAGTGAACAGACAAGAAATTCCCAAACATGATCTTGTATGCCTCACATAAACACAAAAAGTCTAAGTCATAAAGTTTAAGATGTCCGTGCGATTATAGTAAGAGACTGAGTTGTAAAAGTAATGGTTTATTTAATTAACTGAAACTTAAATAACTAAATATTTATGCAATTAAGATTTATAATTTTTTTTCATTTGTCCTTTTCCATTTACATAATTCATTGTTTTACCATAATATTATCTTTCCAATTTATCTATTACTTTTTTTTAGTGATTTTGTGATGTTGGCTACATAAGTTAAGCATCTTTTTATCTTCTTTTTCTAGCTGTTTATGTGCTCTATGACTCTATCCACCTCTCTCTTTGTATTTTTGGCAGGCTTTTCTCTTTGTTTTGCTTTTGATAGCACATATATACCATTTTCACGTTTGGCAATATTTGATTGTGAAAAGTTGCTATACATAATCACCTTTTAGAAGAATATTGAGCATTACTCACCAAACAAACGACTACATAGAGTACATACTAAATGACTAGAAAAAGGGAGATGTGGCCGTATGTTTGTTTAAACTTTAAACTTTCATTTGAAAGGAAATGTAATGGACTAATGGAGGACGGTCTTGCATCTTAGCACATCCCTAACTATTTTACTATTATATGGTCAAATGATGATTCCATGTGTTTTTTGGATTTCTATATGTACCGACAATGGAGAGAGCTTTATCATACTCAAAACTCATAATTTCAGCCGATTTATATCAGTTCAGGTCAACTGAGTTGTATTTTATTGATAACGGGTCAAATGAGTTAAGTATAAACGATGGGCTAGAGATGGAACAAGTGAAATTGGTTGAAAACGACGCCTAACGTGTGATATTTAGTGTATCTGAAGTTAATTTAGTAAAACAATATTACTGAATATTATTTTATGGATATGGATTTTGGAATAATATTTAAACTACTACATACACAGAAACGTGAGTTGCCCGCACTTTACATCTGTGATACGCTCACTTTGCACCTAAAAGACGAACGTCAACATGAAAGGTTTTATGGATAGTTTAAATATACGTATGACCGGAACTCGAGACTTTGGGATTGCACACATTACGTATGAGAATTGATGTTAAATAATTAATGTATATAAATGTTATTATTATTAATTATTAGTCACGAAATAAATACTTAAGGATAGTTAATGTTTAACGAAGTTTAGCTAACGGTCGTTAAATGTAAACTAAAGGGACTAAAGATGAAATTAGAAGTCGGGAAGAATCTAGAATCCCTCTTGGGACTATGTGGCCGGTCGTGGACATGCATAAGCCCAAGGGAGGCTTAACTTGTTCTCCAAGATTGGTTACCTATATATACAAACCCCTTGTATTCATTCTAACCTAATCTTGGTGACTTGCAAACCTAATTTCTCTTCTTCTTTCCCTCTTTCTTGTGCTTGGCCGATCGGTTAATACCCTCCCCAAGGGTTTTGATTTTTCCAACTCAAGATTAAGTGCTTGGTTTGTTTGTGATCAAGAACCTAGTCTTTCACTTCAATTCGATATTAGTACGTGTGTACAAGAGCGAAGGACAAATACATTTGTGTTTGTGGGTTTTTCTTGGTGGTCGACTTTTGTGGGTCGATTGGTATCTTGGTTTAAAAATGCGCGCATCATTGCGTAAATTGCATGCATCATTGCATTGCTTTTAGGATTTCGCATCATGATACTTAATGCGAGGCCATCTCAAAATGCACTCGCATTAGACCGCAATTTGCCGCATTTTTGTAATGCTAGCAATGGTCGCAATTGTTGCAATATGAAATTTAGGTCATTTTGAAAAGAAAAAAAAAACCATTTAGAAGAAGATAAAAATATTTTAATGGACTTTGAAAAATAGAAGTTGTTGAAAGATTTCTAAAACAAACACAATAACAACATCCAAATTACACTACATCCAAATTACCCTTCGGTTCAAGATCATGCACCATTAACATAAATCCCGCAAACAATCATCTTATTACAGCTTCATGTTATGAAATAGTTCATATTGTTCTTTGATCATAATTAATCATACATGTTAAATAGTTGAGCTGAAAATCATATGTGTGATTAAAATTTGACTAAAATTTTGAGTTTTGACTTTCGTTGTTGATTTGGTAATGAATGAATTATGATTGTTAGCCACTGGTATAACTTATCAGTATACCTTTAACACATTAATATATCATGTCATCATGTATATGTACAGAATCATGTATATGTATAAAATAGACTTTAATCATTCATGTTCAACCGCATTACTACCAACAATAACAAGGATCTAGAAATTATGGAATTCAAGATCCTAAAATTAAAAATAAACTTACATGTTCGTCCTATTCAAAAGTAATTAAAGAAGGAGTTTCTCGTTTAAAACAAAATTTAGTTGGAGTTTATAATGTTGTTTCTAAGTGTTTTATGTCCTGACTAATTGACTTATTTGTTTTACAAATAGATTATTTGCCTATTTTTTTGTGTCTTTGTGACTTATTTGTAAATTTATTGCATTTACTTGGTAATTTTTCTAATTTACTATATATAAATAATTTTTGTATTTTTTAATACAAAACGCATCGCGTCCAAAATGCGCTCGCATTCGCAACACGCATCACGCATCGGCCTCTGGTACCTTTAACGCATCGGATCGCAAAACGCAATTTCAAACCAAGATTGGTATTAAACCCTAAGCTAGGGTTTTGGGTTTGGGAATTGATACTTACACCATATTTTTTGATTCATTCACCACCATTTATGCATTACAGTATTGTACAGTACAATCATGTAATGCATAAATGGTGGTGAATGAATCAAAAAATGTGGTGTGAGTATCACCTCCCTTTGGGTTTTTGTTCCTCATTCACATTAACGTGTGTTTCTTGATTTGCTAAAAGGTACGCACATTATTATTCAGTTAATTACTTACATATATTATTCCTATTACTTCCGCTGCATGCTTTGATGATGTTTACTTGTTTATTGTAATTGTTATGATTAGTAAAACCCAACAGTAGCATCACGAGCCGTTAATATGATGTAATTAATTACCGAAACACATAAAAATTGAATCTTTATGATTTTTACATGCTTTTATTGGTTTCTAGGGTTTTGAATATTGAAACCCTAATTTTTTTATAAGGGTCGATTACCCTAATTTATTTAATTAGGTTTTATATTTTGTAAAACTTGTAGAATCCCTAGGATTGCATGTATATTTTATGTGGTTTTAATGAATAATTTTTATGTGCCATGTATTATTCGTATCTTGGGATTATAATTGTTATGATGAATCCATGGTGGAACATGCATGTTTTGCTATGGATTATTGTTTTTGATTAATTGTTAAGTGATATACACATGTTTATTTATTTGATAATTATTGAATTGGGGAAGACCTCAATATATCTAATAAAAATTCGTTATGTGCTATTTGGTATACTATTGACTCTGGCTTACGCAATCGACTTGTCGATGTATGTGGCTCTTCTATCTAGTAGTTGAAAGCCCTAGTTGATATATGCATTATTTACGCCTAGAATTGTTTATTAGCGTTTATCGAAATAATTATGCATGTGGCTAATTGTTTTACATATGTTAAAATTGTTTAGTTATATGTTTATATTATTTGAGTTTGTTTAATTTTTATTAAAGTGCTTTTTTGTTTATATATTATATGACATGTTTGTAAGCAAAAAGGGTTTTTTATGAATAGAAAATTAAATGGACTAAATAATGGCGAAATTGATTTGTTTTTCTAAGTATTAAATCTTAAACTTTTAATCGATTGATGCGACTGTGCTAAATGGTTAGAACGGCTCACCCAATAGAACAAACTAGAAAGGGGGTTTAAAGAAGTGCGCACAGTCACACTGAAAGAATGTCTAAGGTTATGCTTCAGCGCTTACCTGGTCCTCTGCCCCCCTGTGCGTTCGATTGGAGCTACCTAGTATAACCATTCTATATACGAAGCATCTTAGTGCAAAGTTGTAAGTTTCTCAACGCATCGATTAAAACTTTGTAGAATTTAATCTTAGCAATTAAAATATTTGTAAGTTTTTTCGAAAATTTTATGCTATAAAGTTGTATGCATGCTTCTTTATACATAAGTTTTGATTACACGTCAAAAATTGTACCCTTTAAATTTAAGTTTATGCCATCTAATGATATGAAACACTTGAAATTGTAATTTAGTTATGTGAGACCTTGAGCTAGATTACGATAACAAGGTGAATCTTTATGTTGTGTGAGACTTCAGCTTAATAATTTGCAGTTTCTAAATTAGACAACTTAATTAAGTTAGTTAGTGAGACCTATAACTTAAGGCATAAGATGGGATAAAACATACTTACGTTTTGCATAAATTGTTTTGGCAAAATTTTAAATCCCATATTTTATATTAATTGAAAACTTGTTTGTCAATTATTGTTTTTCAACAATTACCTATTCTATACTTTCACCACTAGCAGATCAACTGATGTAGTGAAACTATGATAATGAGGGTTCTATATTCAAGGAAAATTCTATGGTTAATATGAATATTGACCAAAGGGTATTTTATTTTCTTGAATGTTTATTTATCGAAAGTACTAACTTTTGAACTTTTATTTTCTGTAGAAATGGCTCAAGCTGAATCTACTGCACTATCCTCGTCGTTCAAATCAATGTTTGATCGAGGGAAATTGACTGGTAGCGCGAATTTCAATGATTGGTATCGGCAACTCAGAATTGTCTTGAGGGTTTCCAAAAGACTAGATTATTTGACTACGCCTTGTCCTCTTGAACCTGCAGCTAATGCTACTGCTGAAGCACGAGCTGCATGGCAAACAGAGTATGATAGATATAATGAGGTTGCCTGCATTATGCTTGGGAGTATGGCTCCATACTTGCAAAAACAGTTTCAGAATTACTTCCCTCACCTCATGCTCGCCGAACTTACTCGGTTGTTTGAGAAGCCTGTGACTGTAGAGCTATATGATCTGATAGATGCTCTACACAGTTGCAAGCAAGGAGAAGGGAAACATGTGAGCGCCCACTGTCTGGAAATGATGGGTTACATGGACCAGCTCGGGAGACTCAATTACGTCAACCCTAATGACATACAAATTGGCCTGATCAACAGATCCCTTGACAAGGAGTTTGATGGTTTCGTGCGCAATTACAATATGCATTGCACGGGGAAGACAGATAGTGAGGTACATGCAATGCTCATTGACTACGAGAAAGGTTTGCCCAAGAAGGCTCCTACACCTACGGTTCTAACCATCCAAAAGGGTAGGATTTCTAAGCCTAATAAGCCGCTAGCGAACAAGAAAGGGAAAGGTAAGGGTAAAGTTGATAAGGGAAAACAAGTTATGGCTTATCAACAAGAACCCAAGAAGTACCCTCCCAAAAAGCGTGAGAATCCTAAAAAGGATCAGGCTTGTCATCACTGCACTGAGGTAGGACACTGGAAGAGGAACTGTCCGTTCTACCTTGATGAGTTAGTACTAAGAGGTATAAAAATACGGCACGTGGCTAGTACTTCAGGTACTCTTTTGATGATAGAATTATTTGCTTTTCCTCATAAAATAAATTCCTGGGTATATGATACTGGATGTGGTATTCACATTTGTAATACACTGCAGGGACTTAGAGGTGCAAGGAAGCTCGCCTATTGACAACAATACCTGCACGTGGGTAATGGAGCACATGCAGTCGTTGAAGCTATATGCACGTTTGATTTAGTTTTACCTTCGGGTTTAGTACTGTCTTTGAACGATTGGCATTACGCACCTTCTATTGTTAGGGGTGTCGTTTCTGTTTCCTTGTTAAAAGATATTGGTTTTATTCATACATTTACTGATTATGGAATTTCGGTTTCTTTAAATGGTGTTTTTTACTTTAATGTTATTCCAGTAAATGGTGTGTTTGAAATTGATTTGCATGATAATGTGATTGATAAAAAGAATTCTGCTTTTAGCATCAATAATAAAAGAATCAAAAGTGATTTGGATTCTTCATATCTTTGGCATTGTAGACTTGCTCACATAGGCAAGAAAAGCATGCAAAAGCTGCAACACGATGGGCTTTTGCAAGACATCAATGATGAATCATTTGATAAATGCGAATCTTGCATATCTGAGAAGATGAGCAAGAAACCTTTTACAAATAGTTTAGAAAGGGCTTCTGATCTTCTTGGTGTGATACATCTTGGCGTATGTGGACCACTAAGACATGTGTCAAGGAAGGGTGCTAGCTACTTCTTAACCTTTATTGATGATTTCAGTCGTTATGGTTATGTTTATTTACTTAAACATAAACATGAAGTCTTTGAAACATTTAAGGTTTTCAAGAGTGAAGTAGAACTGCAACTAGGAAAGAAGATTAAAGCTCTTCGATCCGATAGAGGTGGTGAATATTTAAGCCAAGAGTTTAAATATTATCTTGCTGAGTGTGGGATTGTCCAGCAACTCACTTCTCCATATACTCCACAACAAAATGGTGTATCTGAGAGAATAAATCGTACATTGTTAGACATGGTGCGATCAATGTTTAATCTTACAACTCTTCCCTTATCCTTTTGGGATTATGCTTTAGAAACTGCTGTTCGCATTTTGAATATGGTTCCAACTAAGAAGGTTGATAAGACTCCTTATGAAGTGTGGTATGGGAAAGCTCCCAACTTGTCTTACTTAAAGGTCTGGGGTATGTGAGGTGTTTGTTAAACGTGACTTCGGTGATAAGCTACAACAAAGATCTGTTAAGTGTATCTTCGTAGGATACCCAAAGGAAACTATGGGTTACTACTTTTACTTTCCACATGAAAACAAAGTAATTGTTGCTAGGTATGGAGACTTCCTTGAAAGGGATCTCATATCTCATGAATTCAATGGGAGAGTTTATGATCTGGAAGATGATCAAGAAGATACAACACCTTCTGAAAACACTAGCCAACCTCAAGTAGAACCTGAAAGTCTGAGTGTTCCACCTGAAGTTGAAGTGGTTCCCATTCGTAGATCCGCAAGGCTACGCGTGCACTGGCGTCTATGTCTTAACGTAGATGCTGAGGATAATATGTTAGGGGATATTGGTGAACCTGCTAACTATAAGGCTGCTATGATAAGTCCTGAAAAGGATAAATGGCAAGTCGCAATGAATGAGGAAATGCAATCTATTAGAGATAACGAAGTCTGGATAGAGGTTGACTTACCTCCAAATGCCAAGGTAGTTGGAAGTAAGTGGCTCTATAAGATAAAGACTGACATGGATGGCAATGTACACACCTATAAAGCTCGTCTTGTAGCTCAAGGGTTTTCTCAAACTTTTAGGATAGACTACAAGGAGACATTTTCTCCTGTAGCAGACATTAGAGCTATTAGGATTCTTATAGCCATAGTTGCGTACTATGACTATGAGATATGGCAAATGGATGTCAAAACTGCTTTCTTAAAGGGTCGCCTAGATGAGGACATCTATATGGCGCAGCCTGAAGGGTTTGTGAATCCAAAATTTCCAAAGCGTGTATGCGAACTTCAAAGATCCATTTATGGGTTGAAGCAAACATCAAGGCAATGGAACAAGAAGTTTGATGAAGAAATCAAGAAATTTGGTTTCACTCAAAATCTTGATGAGCCATGTGTATATCACAAAGCTAGTGGGAGTAATGTTATTTTCCTTATCTTGTATGTCGATGACATATTGATCATGGGAAAAGACATTCCAAGTTTGCAAGATGTAAAGTCTTATCTTGGAAAGTGCTTTTCTATGAAGGATTTAGGGGAAGCAGCATTTATTCTGGGAATCAAGATCTACCGAGATAGATCAAGGCGGTTGATTGGACTAAGCCAAAGTACTTACATCGATAAAATATTGAAGAGATTCAATATGCATAATTCCAATAAGGGATATTTGCCGATGCAAGTTGAACATGGCTTAAGTAGTGAACTATCTTGGCGTCAACACCTGAAGAGGTGGCACACATGAGAAAAGTTCCTTATGCTTGGGCTGTAGGATCTATCATGTATGATGTGAGATGTACAAGGCCTGATGTGGCGTTTGCACAAAATATCACTAGTCGATATCAACAGAATCAGTGTGAAACACGGCATCTTTATAGAACATTCTTAAGTATCTAAGGGCTACTAAAGAAATGTTTCTAGTGTATGGTGGGAATCAGATGCGAGAACTTGATGTTCTGAGGTTTTGCGATGCGTCTTTCCAAACTGATAAATATGATAAGAAGTCTCAAACGGGATATGTCTTTGTCATTAATGGAGAACAGTTATTTGGAAGAGCAAGAAGCGGAACAACTGCAATGTCTATTACAGAAGCTGAGTACATAGCTGCTTTAGAAGCTGCAATGGAAGCTGTTTGGATTAGGAAATTCATTTCGGGACTCGGAGTAATTCCCTCAATTGAATTACCTTTAAATGTGTATTGTGACAACTCTGCTGCAATAACATTTGCCAATGAGCCTGGAGTCATGAAAGGCGCCAGACATT
This sequence comes from Chrysanthemum makinoi, assembly GCA_910596185.1. Classification (NCBI taxonomy): domain Eukaryota; kingdom Viridiplantae; phylum Streptophyta; class Magnoliopsida; order Asterales; family Asteraceae; genus Chrysanthemum; species Chrysanthemum makinoi. Next base: position 255,621,202 of record OU343219.1, read on the forward strand.
TTCCTAGACGATATCACTATGTTCGAGAACAAGTCGAAATAGGTGAAATCAATCTACTCAAAGTTCATACAGATAATAATCTAGCTGATCCCTTCTGAAGCCTTTGCCAAAGGAAAAACTTACTGACCATGCTGATGGGATAGGAATTCATTTAGCTAGTAGTTTCATGCAGATTTGTGATTAGTATTTGGTAAAGGATGTTATGAAAAAATATTATTTTAATGAAATAAAATAGTTGTTTATGTTTATTTTTCATTTTCTTAATATTATATCCTATATTTGCATGTTTAATCCGTGAATGACTTATGTTATTCTAAATAGTCCGTTGTCGATCAATGATGTGGGAATGTCATTGAATTAAGACAAATCTGAGTTTTGGTAGAATATACTTAAAGTATATTGATGCGTGGGACATACCAGATTCACATGATATTCAATGAATTGAATATAGGACAGATCCCAACTTTACATGATTATACTTATGGATCTTTGTCATTAAGTAAATCATAAAATGTTTATCCTCAGACTTGAGATACCAGATAACTGTTATGAATGTAGTGCACTTGTGTGAGATAGTCTAACGCTATCCGTAACTGGTAGTTATAAGGGCTATTTTCAGAAGTGTTACAAAGTTCATGAGTTATATTTGTAGTCAAGAGAATTTGTTCCTTTTAATTTGTGTCAAAGCATAATACTATTTTTAGCCTCTCGTAGGGTTGACAAGATGTTTGTATGGCCATACCCAAGATCAATTTGGAATACGTTCAGATGATTTGGTAATCTTGCTCAATCAGATATAACGAGAAACAGATATTAACTTATGAAATGACTTGATCCATATTCATATTTAATGTAGTATTACTAGCAAAAGGATAAGTAAAAATGATGAATCATTAAATGGTTTTTCCAGGAAACCATACTCGATTCAATCTGGGGGCATTGGCGTGTTAGGCTAGACTAAACCAATGTCATTACTATATTAAGTAATATCCAAGTGGGAGCTAAAAGGTTTTATGGATATTTTAAATATACGTATGACCGGATTCGAACTCGAGACTTTGGGATTGCACACATTACGTATGAGAATTGATGTTAAATAATTAATGTATATAAATGTTATTATTATTAATTATTAGTCACGAAATAAATACTTAACGATAGTTAATATTTAACGAAGTTTAGCTAACGGTCGTTAAATGTAAACTAAAGGGACTAAAGATGAAATTAGAAGTCGGGAAGGATCTAGAATCCCTCTTGGGACTATGTGGCCAGTCGTGGACATGCATAAGCCCAAGGGAGGCTCAACTTGTTCTCCAAGATTGGTTACCTATATATACAAACCCCTTGTATTCATTCTAACCTAATCTTGGTGACTTGCAAACCTAATTTCTCTTCTTCTTTCCCTTTTTCTTGTGCTTGGCCGATCGGTTAATACCCTCCCCAAGGGTTTTGATTTTTCCAACTCAAGATTAAGTGTTTGGTTTGTTTGTGATCAAGAACCTAGTCTTTCACTTCAATTCGATATTAGTACGTGTGTACAAGAGCGAAGGAAAAATACATTTGTGTTTGTGGGTTTTTCTTGGTGGTCGACTTTTGTGGGTCGATTGTTATTAAACCCTAAGCTAGGATTTTAGGTTTTTGTTCCTCATTCACATTAACGTGTGTTCTTGATTTGCTAAAAGGTACGCACATTCTTATTCGGTTAATTACTTACATATATTATTCCTATTACTTTCGCTGCATGCTTTGATGATGTTTACTTGTTTATTGTAATTGTTATGATTAGTAAAACCCAACACAACAGCTAATACACAGAACCCATTAGAAACACTAAATCATAACACCATCAAAAAGAGTTAATTATCGAATGAAAAAAAAAGATAGTGTTTGTTTTTCAGACAACCATGTTACCATATACCCAGAGCCTATCAAGATAGGCTGACAACGATTACTGAGCCATGGCCGAGAACATTAGGCTCGGTTAATCACGCTCTGGTTACATGGTCTATATTACATGGTTTAGTTAGCTTTAGTTTTACTTAACGCAGCATCATAAGATATAAAACAATTTACTTGAGGAAGTGTAGATTATGATATGGACACTTGCTTTCTGTCCAAATAATAGTTTGTCTTTTTGATCTTCTTATTCTAATTTATCGACAAGGTCTACATATGGGTCAAACACAAGGAATGTATGGTTTGTTCTCTCACATCTTTGTGATTTTACGAAATTTTTATCACACCGACTCATAGTTAACAAGAATCAAAATGGCGTTTCATTTAATCTCGGACAGGCGGACAGAATCATAGAGACACCCCACTGGCCAACAATAGCAAATTTGCATTTTTTTTCCTTACGAAAAGCGAATTTTGCATACTTTATCTAAGTTAGTTGTGTTTCACGTGATCTCGCAGATTCGTGAGATTTGGTAACACAATACCAGAAAACATAGTTTATATTTTGCAAGGATATCTCTTGAAAATTTGTGAAGAATATAGAAAGGTGAACAGACAAGAAATTCACAAACATGATATTGTATGCCACACATAAACACAAAAAGTCTAAGTCATAAAGTTTAAGACGTCCGTGCGATTATAGTAAGAGACTGAGCTGTAAAAGTAATGGTTTGATTAAATAAAACTTAATTTACTAAATATTTATGCAATCAATATTTTTTTTCCCTTTGTCCTTTTCAATTTACACTTTAGATTTTGATTTCTAAGACACTTTTCTATGGTCAAATGATGTTTACATGGGTCTTTGGATGTCGTTATGTACCTATAATGGGGAGAGCTTTACTGTACTAAATTTGACGGTTTCAACCAGTTTATATCAATTCAGGTCAACTGGGTTGCATTTTATTGATTACGGGTCAAATATGAAGATAGGCGAGAGATGGAGCAAGCCACATTGGTTGAATGTGTTTGAGTCAAAATTCGCGGAGCGTGTGATGTTCAGAGTATCCAAAGTCGAACTACTTTTGGAGATATAAATATTACATCCAAAGCACAAAGTAGTCCGTAAATTGTTGGGAGGTGAGACCAGCCAAATATGACCCATTTTGAACTTACAGAAGTACCTATTGTAACATGTTACCTACAGGCATCTGAATGACCCATTTTGGCACCTCTAATAATGAATGATGGAAAGGAGTGTGATATACTCATAGAGAATCCAAAAGGCGTTTCACATAAGTACATAACACGAACATTTTTTTTAACGGCATTTTATTAAATAAGGCAAAAATGCATATATATCCCTCCCAAAGTGAATAATTGCATATATATCCTTTGTACAAGTTTTTTATCCACATAGTACAATGGTTTTTATGCATGCTTTGGATATATATGCAATTTTGCATTTTCAGGGGGATATATATGCAAAAGCCCTAAATAAAAAAAACTAGCAAGATACTAGATAAGAGTACAAAAGGGGGATAGAGCATTACAAGGGTAATCAAACCACTCTATCCAATTTAAAGAGTATTTTCTACATCTACTAGTAATCCAATTGAAAGAATATATCTTAGTGTCGTTGAAGATGAGTTCTTTAGAGGGTCTCTTAGCGGAGAAAATGATGTTGTTTCTATATCGCCATATGGTCCAAATGGTATTATGGACTACCGCATCGAAAAAACCAAAGAATTTGTCTTCAAGGGGAGTGTGGTCTGCCAAATCAATCAAATCATGTAAAGTGACGCAAGCAGGGGCGGAGCCACCTTGATAGCAGCGGGGGGCGACGTCCCTAACCAAGTTATTGCGGATACACAAAATATATAAGAAAAAAAGTCAATTTGGTGGGAAAAAGGTCTGGTGCCCTCACTTACAAAACCAGATTGCCCTCGTCACTCTCACCTTGCCACCGATTTAAGTGTTCTCTAGTGCAAAAATCTATTTTATGATGGTTTTTGAAGTTGTTTTCTATCGGAAAAAATTGGGAATGAATGTTTAATGGGGAAGAGAGGTTTAATGGGGAAGTGGGAAAGTTGGCTTGGGTTAGTGGGTATATATTTATTATTTATTAAGTAGTAGTATCATTCAATATTGTCTATCTTTATGTATATGTACAATTTTTTTTGATGGTTTGATAAAGTCATATTGTCTTTTGGTTGGGGGGAGTGATAACGCCTAAAATGAACATGTTTTTAGTAGCGTTATTGTTGGTTTTGTGCATGATAATTGGCTATATTTACTCATAACTGTTGCAAAAGTGCAAAAGATGCGTATTGTGTATGTATGTGTAGTCAGGTATCACGAATGATGAAGAAATGAATTTTTTATGCACATTTGGAAGATTCTCGAGGAAGGAAGTCGAGCAAGGAAGCTTTTGGATTCAATGATTGGGAAGTACAATGATTTCTAAGTATCTACAGCAAGGAAATATCAAGTTTTGCCTTGGAAATCATAAGCGAGAGCAAAGAATGATCTTGAATAAACAAGAAAGTCAACAAAAGTCAAAAGAGCAACACCAGCCGTTCGATTGTGACCCGTAACGGATCCGGTTTGGGCAATTGGTCAAATCGTAACCGATCCGGTTGCCATCATAGCAGATCCGGTTCTGCAGAAGCTACTGATTACACAAAGTTGCATTTATTGTTGCCTTAACTCCCCATAATCATTGGAGGCCGATCATTTGTAGCTATTAACTATTTGGGAGCGTTTTGGCCAGTTGTGGAAGCATATTTGGCTATATAATGAACCTAGTCCTAGTTTACCAGGTGTGACACAACCAAAAGTTTATTAGTTTACTTCAAAACTAATACCAACCATATTATTCAACCCAAAAGCTTAGCCTTTATAAAAAGCGTCCGAAGCAAGGAGGAACCATTCTCATCCATAGTTTTGGTAATTTGGAGTTATACGATGAATCTAGGTGATTGGAGGCGCGTGGTTGCTACAATCCACGAATTCTAATTATTGTAATCGCAAAAATTTAAGTATTCTATGAACTTTGTTATGGATTTCCTTTCTCTTGAATTATTGGAATTACTTTGTTATGATTTGTGTTTAGTTATTATTATTATCATAGAATAGTTTTGGGATATACTTGTGTGTTGGGATGTAGTTAATCATTCTAGTGTTCTTAATATGGGATGCATGTATATATGATCTTGTTTAAATGAGTTTGTTGGAAAAATACTAGTCTTGGTTTGATTTGTTGATAAAACATGTTTTAAGAAAAAGGACCGAAAGGATTTCTCTTGTGTTTTATTCCAAAAAGTTGAGTGACAAACTAGTATGGGGATATGGTGATTGACAACCACCATGTTTGCTTATTAAAACAAGACTAGGAACATTTTCATCACGAAAGGGTCGAAAGATTCGTAAGAATAAATTTAATGAGAACATGTTGCAAACAAATGGAATTTCTAAAGGATAATCATTTGGATAAGGACCGAAAGGATTACCTAAATGTTTTTGTTCTTAGAATGATTTTTACAAACATATACCATGGTTGGAGATCATTTGCTTATGATTTGTGCATCACATCAAGAGTTTACACCAAACCTTCATGAACACTATTTGTGATTGATTATAGACTACACACAAGTATATATATTTCTTATTATTGAATTTTACTATAACATCACTATTTGAGGAAGCCTTGACAAGCTTTCTTGTTGGAAACTTTTCATAAAAACAATTTCAATCAAAAAAAAAATCCCTTGGGACGATCTCGACTTACCCAACTTTGCTATCACGGACGAGTATACTTGCTCGTATGCGTTAATAGAATTAGATTGTTAAATCGTGTTTATAAATTTTAAAACTTGCACTACACGGTAACACATCAAGTTTTTGGCGCCGTTGCCGGGGATTTTATTTCAACTTTGATTTTCTGTAAAATTGGTAGTATTGGAATTGAATTTGGAAAAGTACAAAAAAAAAGTTTTGGTTAAAAGCTAACCGATTCGGTTGCTCTGCAACCGAATCCGGTTAGAGATACTGGGTGATTTTTATTTTTGATTTCTTGGTTCTAGTTTACTTAGTGATTTGTGTTATAGTTCCTAGAGTAATTCTTGTCATTTTAGATCTTATTTACAGATTATGCTTTGTAGTTTAATGATTTCTTGGATTTATTTATATTTTATTTATATTTGTTATTATTAGTTAATTAGTTTTAGATTAATTCTAGTTTTTAATATTAATGATTAGATAATAATTTTTCAGTTATATGTTTAATTATCTTTATGGTAGTGTTAATTGGTAGTTAGTATAGTTTTTAGTTTAATGTTTAATTATTAAGTTATTAAGTATTGGTTAATGTAGAGTCTTAATTAATTTAGAGTTTAGTACACTTAATGATCTTATTTTAATTTCAATTAATATTCAGTTTTTTTTTTATAAAAAAAAAATATATAGTTTTTTTAATTTTGTGTCGATCTAACCGATCGGTTGCAACCCGCAACCGGAACCGGTTGATTACTTGGTCTAGTTATTACCACCAACCGATTCGGTTGGTGAGCCAACCGATCCGGTTGGTGCTCTCGGTAAAATTTTTTATGATTTTTAGATTTTGAGTTTCAACTTATGTTTTTAGTTTTGTTGAGTATCTTAACTTGCTTAGTTTATGTTTCTATAGTTTGTTCTTGTTTTTAATAACTCTAACGCTTATGATTCGGATTTTGTTTTGTTTTGTTCTGTTTTGTTTAGCTAGTTAGTATGGATTGTTTGAGTGGAATCTCGGAATACCTTCGTACTTTGGATGAAATGTTCAAGGATATCGGAAGTTCACTGGAAAAGATTGGAGGTATCTTGGAAGAGAGTAAGAAAGATTTGGGGATTGATACGGTTAATATGGAGGAACGGGTGAAAACAAAGTTCAACTTCCCAAGAAGGGAAGAGTCGTAGTATTCACACAAGCACCTTTGACGGTGTATGATTCGCCACTAATGAGGTTTGGTACGCCGTGTAGCGTAGAAGGAGTAAGTGCTTGGGACGCGCAACTTAATATGGCTTATGGAGAGAACTACATTTTGGAGAAGGTTCTTGACGAAATTGGTCATGTACGTTTGGACTATGAAGCATATGGAAGAAGGATGGTTAAAAATCTTAAGGTCAATATTCATGGACACATTTTTGAAACAGATTTTGTTGTGTTAGAAGAGGGGAATGCGGATGAACCAAATGTATGTTTTGGTCGAGACTTTCTTGTCACGACCAAGTGCCAAGTTGATTTTGCAATGGGTGAAATGAGGATTAATATTACTGATTTGGAAGAAGGAAAAGGAGTGAACGAGATGTTAATGGAAGTGTGTGCCAACATGGAAGAGAAAGATGTGGAAGTAGTTAAAATGGGGAAAGCAAATCCGAAGAAAACTTCATCAAACAAACTAACCCCAACCACAACCACCAACAAAAATGATTACACACCATCATCACCTCCCACTACAAATACTTTCAAACCTTTAACCGACAAACAAAAAGAAGCTATTTTAGAAAACCTAGAACAAAAGTTTCTTGAGCTTAATGAGAAGAAACCCGTGATAGAGGTACTTCAAGATTATGTGCTCTACCGTAAGAAATTGGATGCGGTGATGCTAGCAAAGGCTAGGTTGGAAGATAAGAATTAACGGAGGAAGTGAGAGATAGAATTTTGTTTAGAGGCATGCCACAGAAGGAGAAGGATCCGGGTAATTTTGTGTTGCCAATAAAAGTGAATGGGACTACACCAGTTTATGCCTTAGCCGATACGGGGTCAAGTGTTAATGTGATGCCCTATCCATTGTTTATGACTTTAGGCCTAAGTAATCCGCAACCAAATCATTCGAAGCTTACTATGGCGGATAATTCTTAAGCTAAAGCAATGGGAGAGGTGAAGAATGTGAGAGTGCAAATTGGCTATCAACCATATTTGGCCGATTTTCTTGTCCTAGATATTCCGGTGGACAAGAGTTTACCACTACTATTGGGGAGACCATTCCTACGAACTTGTGGTGCAATTATAGACATGGGAAGAGGCATAATGACTATTGATGATGGGATTTCAAGGCAAACATACTATCCGAAACCAAGAGGACCAACTTTGGAATTTATGGAGGTATTAGAATGGATGGAAGCAAATGATGATTTGACTTGTTTCGAAGTGGGACGTGATAACCAAGGAAACCCAATGTATGGACCATTAGCTCCGCCTTATTTTGATATAGAGGACGAAATGGAACGTGCATTAGCGGTGGAAGCTTTCTATAACCCTTTTAAGAACATACTAGTCTACAAGAAGTTGACCGACTTTTTAGGTTCTTTGCCGGTGCAACTAAAGAATTTGGAATGGAGACCCGAGGGGTCGGGCACTTACAAGAGACAAACTGGAGATGGAGAATGGCATGTTAAGTTCGATATACTATGTCTGGACGGAAGAAGATTCATGAGAAAGTTCAAAACTTTTGAAACATTCCGTGAATTGACCAAAAAATTTCAAAGTGAGGACATCCTAAGACAAGAGTATTTCGAGGAATTCTAAGGAGAAGACAAGGGACCATAATAAACAAGCAATTATTTGCTTGAATTTCATGAACTATTTCTTTTTGATTTTATGCATTTAGGATTTTTGTTTCAGTTTTTCATTTTTATTTTCATGATTGAGGTTATTTGGTTAATGCATTATGACTATGAGTTTTAGTTGAGATTTGGTTTAGTTCATTAGTATGATGATTTGAATTTTAAGATTGGATGATTGTTGAAATTTCCAAATGGTGGATGAATGTTGTGTGCATCTTCAACAGGATTTTTGAGTAAAAAAAAATTGTTGCTTGGAAGGTAAATGCCTAAGTAACATGAAAAAATGCAAAATTTGGTAAAATGCATACCGAAATGGTTGTGTCCATGACTGATCCGGTTGCATACAAGTATATATACCAAAAATTCACTTTTCCAGAAAAACACACACACACACTAATTCTCCAGCTGGGTTTTGCAAAATTCGTCCAAAAGAAGCTTATTGAAGATTGTTTAAGTTGTAGGAGAACATCATGGCACCCAAACAAGTAAGCATCTACATTCAATTAACTCAATAGAGGTTTAATTAGAGCATTTGATTCGAATTGCATATTAGGTCACTAATTTGGGGGTTTTTGTTATAATTCGAATTAAGTTGTTATATTTTTGGATTGGGTGGGTAATTGATATAGGAATGCATTGCAAAAAGAATTGTATTGATTGATTCAACGTGGATTGAGTATTAGATGATTGAATTTTCGGATTTAATTAGGTTGTGCTTGTGAATCAAGTCAAGTTGCAATTGGTGATTCCTAATGGTAGATGATGTGTCTTTGTGAGTAATAGATGCCACATTATTGATTAGAACTTATGATTGAAGAGTATAGGTCTTATTAGTTGAGTTCTAAGATGATGAATGTGTGATGATTTGAGGTTTGGAAAGCGAATTTAGAGTAATTCAAGGATGTAGAAATCATTGAGGATGGTAGAATGCAATCTAGGAGTGGATTGGACTTAGAAATTTGAGTGGGTAGTGGATTAAAAGGCAAAAGCCTTATGCAGATTGTACAACCGATCCGGTTGCGCAACGCAACCGACCGGTTGGATTTGGCCAAAAGGGGTAACCGATTCGGCTGCTCTGCAACCGAATCCGGTTACGGTTTCTGTGTTGAAAATTTTTGAAAATTTGAAGTGGACCTTAGAGGATTCCATAGACCTTCCCATTTATTCTAACACTCTTATATTGTCTTATATTTATGATTTATACAGAGAATTGTTGTAGGAAGCTCAAGCTCGAGGCCAGTTCCAATGAACCCGATTGTTACGAAGTTTTGTCAAAGGAACGAGAAGAAGAAAGTTAAGTATAGCTTGAAGACGGAAGCAAATGCCAACTTAAAGTTCAAAGATCTCACCGACGGGGAGAAGCATACTTTCCTGGAAAGATTATCGAAATTGCAAAATAGGACATGTTTGGTTCCGAGGGTGATTGATTGGGATTTGTTTGCGGAGTGTGATTGTGAAGAGGAGTTAAGAAGAATGATGCGAACATCTTATGTGTATCCAGCGGATGGGGATTCGTTCGATGATTTGTCATGGGAAAGAGCATTTATCATCAATGAAGAGGTTTATCGAGAGTGGTGTATGGAGTTCTTTTCAACCATGTATTTTGAAAGAAAGGTGATTGTTCGGAACTTGATGGAGGAAGTTTGTGTTTGGTTTAGGCTTTGTGGAAGGGATCATGCTTACACTTTGCCGGCTTTTGGCGTGGCTCTTGGTTTGTATGAGCCACATGAGGTTAATCATCGGTTATTTGAAGCTCACTTTTCGAGGCTTAGGAGGTTTGAAAAAGACTTTCCTAGTATTCCCAGCTATTGGAATCGAGTGGGAGATCCTTCTTGCACTAGGAGGAATGCCGCGACCATTAGGAATCCATTAATGAGAATACTTCACAAATTGATAGTTACTGGGCCGTTTAATAGGTTTGGAAGTAGGGACAAATTTCAGAGACCGGACTTATGGGTTATGATGTTATTGGAAGAAACTAAGGACGGTAATGCGATTTGGCAGATAGCCGAGTATTTGTCTAGGAGGGCCCCGGGAATCAAGAGCAATAGCAACATTTGTGGAGGACATTTTATGACAAGTTTAGCGAAGAATCTTGGGTATTATTTTGATGAGGAATTAGCTAAGTGTGGAGAGCCAATGTATAGTGAGATGTGGAAAGCAAATGGTTTTGGAAATGCTTTGAATAGGAGATTGAAAACCTTGGGGTTATGGGTTGAACCTCTGTAAAACCTGAAAATCTAAAACATGAATAAAGACTAAAATACCCTTGGAATCGAAATTTATAAAATATGTAAAAGATATTTATATTCATTTAACGAAATTAAAACCTAACTTATCTATAACTAAAACTTAACGAATATGTGCACGTGATCGACTTTGTATGCGACGAAAGTTAAAGCGTCTCGCGAAATAGTTGGGCCATTCGTTTGGGCCTTGTTTTCGTTTAATGGTGAACCATCTTTGGGCTCGTTTTTCTTTTGCCACCGAGAGTCCAAGAGAACCCTTGGGCCGTGTGTTTGTTTGTTCGGTTGGACTTAAGCCGAAGCCCACATACCTCAAAAGCCCTAGAACCAATTTATGCTAACTATAAATACAACACATTAACACAATTTGGAAACCCTAGTTTTGCCTCTTCCTTTTTCTTTTTCATTCGGCCGAAGCCTAACACCCTTGGTGTCGAGAGTTTTGTTCCAACGAGCTAAGGTATAACGTGTTCTATTGTCTTTCTTTAATACACCTTACGTTAATATATATCGTATCTTGTTTTGTTTAGCCGAGTTTGTGTTTCTTTTTCTTTTGGTCGAGCCGTATGAAACAAAAACAACATAATGACTTGAATCTTATAAATATTAAAGAGCATGTTATGTAATACATATTGGTTGAACCGGTTATTAAGTATGTCAAGATAAAAGAAATCGAACCACATGTAAACAAATCGGACCTTATAAATAATTGATAACATGTATTGAATGTGTTTTGTGAATCGGATCATAGGCATGTCGAAGCTATATATATAACCGAACCACATATAGATCATGAATCGGACAAGGTAAAACATGCAAACGTGAATAAGTAAGATACGTAGAAGAGATAGGGTTTGCGTAAAAACATGGAGGCCGAACCCTACATACAAGCCGAACCATGTGAGGGTTTTGAATGTGTGTTTAATAAGTAAAGATCATGTAAAACCTAGAACCTAAGTGATGTGTGAACCGAACCTAAGTGAATTGTGAACCGTATACATGCGCGTGTGTTGTGAGTCAAGTGAACTTGTTGATGTGTAAGCATAGTACGTGGTCATGTCTATTCGAAGCTATAGTGCATGTGTGTGTCGATGTGTCTAATCCGGATGATAAGTAACTTGTGTAGTCACATGAAATCATAACGTGCATGGATATAAAAGTTGACATATAATATGTGTATAAGTAACGTATGGTTAAAGTCATGAAGGTGTTGAGTAAATAAACAAGAGTTAATGAGTTGTGTGAGTCGATTTGAGTATGAGTAAGTGTTTTCATGTGTGAGTTATGACTTATAAACTATTTTCACATTTAACCCTAAACTTTAATAAATGACATAATGAACCTTAATCTACAATATTGGTTATAAAACACTTAAGTCTCATTTAATCATAAATCTCTAAAATATTAAGATCACTGAATACATTAAGTATAAACACCAAACATTTAAAAGATCATTTCGACGATTATGGAATCATAAATAACATGTACGACCGTTAATGTGTATAGGATCTGTGAAGAAGGAGTAATCCTTTGCTTTTCGTATTCCTGCTTTGTGGTCATTTGCTTTGGAATAAGATACGATATTCGACCTTTTAAAGGTTCCTTATAACGTTTTCTTTCGTTAACTTTTATATTAAGGTTTCCTAAGCCTTTGCTATGAACCCCATTCTGTTTGTTTGAGCTTTGCTTATCGAACTCGATTTTTGAATTATGAAACATCCGATTTTGAACTATGTTGATATGAAAACTCTGATTTTGAAAATATGATTAACCTTATGATAAAGTATGATCTGTGTCAGTTTTGACATTCCGATTTGACCTAAGATAGTTTGACACCCGAGCCAAATATTTCACTAGTCATGGGGGGTTCCATGTCCTGTCGGTGATGCACCTCTGACATGACTCTAGGGCGGTAGAGTGATGTTCGCCCGTCCTTTATTTGTTATCTGTTATGAGCTCAAATTATGTTATATGACCAATATCTGTCCGTGGGGCGTATGGATGCATCCTAGATCTGTTATCTGTTATCTGTTATATGTTATCTGTTATCCGATGATTGATGCTTTGCGTGCATGCACGCGTCCTTCATAACTCTGGTAGGTCTCCCCTACAAATGTTGCCTTATATGTGAATATGATTATGATCGATATTTGTTTCGGGCTCGTGGTAGTTAACTATAAACTTAATTCGTTAATTCTGATTTATACTTTGAAAATGATTATGATTTTGCTATTTTTCGTTCGTTATATTTCGTATTCGATGTCGTTTCGTATTTGCTTTGCTTTTATATCTGTTCACTGAGCTTTTGAAGCTCAGCCGCATTTCTTTTCTTCCGCGGCAGGTATCTAAGCATTTGGAGCTGGGTTTTGCTTTGGGATGAGTGCATGAGTGGACTTACCTTAGAGATATTTAGCTTTGATCCTATGATGCCATTTAAGACTTCATTATTTTAGATATTTTGTTGGAGTTTATTTTCCGCTGGGACCTATGTATTGAAGTCATGTTGACTTGAATTTTTCCGCATTTATGTTAAGACTTCTTTTGGATATTTATGTTTGCTTTGATATGACACCATTATTTGTGATTCCTTTACCCTTGTCGGGGCGTTACAATTTATGGTATCGAGCCGTTTTACGACTTGTAGTCGGACCTGTGACATATGGACCCTAGGTTTTGAGACCCTTAGAGCTTAGGCTATGACCCGTGAGGATTGGGTAGACTTTAGGATTCCTTCTGCGTACTTCCATTTCGTATCTCATCTTTGTTCATTTTGCTAATCGTTTGAATATCATTTAGATGGTTCGAACTCGTACTAACGGTAACGTGGATGGAGACGATGATGCTCTAACTTGGATGCGATTGCGAATGCTCTCAACACTCTTTTCCCTGGTCTTACCACACCTGAGATGATGACACAGGTGATTAACAACATTCGTAATGTCGACCGGTGCTTCGGGTAGTGGTGGAGGAAATCAACCCGTCGGCATTCACACTTGGCTTGAGCGTTTCGGTAAGCTCAAGCCTCTTTCTTTAGCGCTGCTACTCCCACCGAGGCCGAGGACTGGATCACTCATATTGAGAAGCCGTTTGAAGTCTTGGGTTGTGGAGATGAATTTAAGACCCGTTTGGCCGCATTTAAGTTGGAGGGTGATGCTTTGAATTGGTGGAAGGCACTCAAACAGGCGAGAGGAGGAGATGATTTTCTTGTTACTTGTACTTGGTGAGTTTCGGACTATCTTCTATAACCGTTACTTCCACGATCTTTGGCGCAAAGGTTTGAGAGGGATTATCGGCGATTTACCAGTTTGATCATGAGAACTCAATGAGTACATGGGTAGGTTTATGAGGTGGTAAGTTTTGTGGGAACGATTGCTGGAGATGGTAGGCGCCAAGCTAAGCACTTCAAGTGGGGAATGAAGAAGTGGGTGTTGGACCGACCGCTTAATATTGAGTATGAGGATGTGTCGACCTGCAATGACGCAGCTCGTAACATTGAGATCTTTCATGAGGTTTCGGGTTCCAACAAGCGTAACCATGATGGTGATCGGATTCAAGGTAGGACTCAAAGTAGTGATTATAAGGGAAATTCGGCAGAATTATGATTCGAGGGTCAAGTGGATAGGAGTTTTGATCGGCGGGGTCGGTCGGAAGGAATGTTGACTCTAGGCGCTGAGGCGAGGAGTCGATAGCAGAGCTGCGGCAAGAATGGAAATGATCGTCGAATCAAGGTAACAATAACCGCGTTACAACAGGGATCGTTAGCTCGAGGAGCATATCGTGGTCGGCTTCAGGATCTTCGGTCGGCAAAGGACAGCTGAGGTTTTGCCTCCCCCACCTATCTGTACTACTTGTGGAAAGGCTCATCCGGGACCGTGTTTCAAGGCCACCGGTGGATGTTTCTCTTGTGGTTCCACTACTCACAAGATCAAGGATTGCCCTAAGAAGAACCCGGTGATTCCCGGAAACTACATCAAGCCGCCACCTACTACTGGACGCGTTTATGCTACTACTCGGAATCAGTGAGCGCACTTCGAGTACCATTACGGGCACTCTTTTCATTGATGATTATTCTGTCTTCGCTTTATTTGATACCGGTGCCACACACTCCCTTATATCTGTCACATTTGCTAAGAAACTTAATATGACTCCCAAACCATTAGCAAACCACTTATCAATTTCTACGCCTATGAAAAACCACATGATCATTGATCATAAATACGTTAAGTGCCCTCTTCATTTTGATGATCGTGTTCGCCTCGCAAATCTGTATCCTCTCGATATGGTCGACTTTGATATCATTCTAGGAATGGATTGGTTGGCTTATCATAGAGCTTCCATCGACTGCTATGCTAGAACTGTGATCTTTGGAGACATAAAACATCCTGAATTTGTTTATTATGGTTCTCAACCCCTCAAATATGTTAAGCTCATTTCCGCTATGAAGGCACGGACTATGATTGCTCATGGGTGCCAAGGTTTTCTGGCGTCTGTTAAGGACACATCTTTGGAGAGTCCTAACATTGAAAACCTTTCTGTTGTTTGTGAATTCACCGGCGTTTTTCCCGATGAACTCCCGGTCTTCCCCAGCCTAGAGAAGTTGAGTTTAGCATTGAGTTAATTCACAGTGCGAACCGATTTGAAGGCTCCGTATCGTATGGCACCTGTAGAACTGAAGGAATTGAAGGAGCAGCTGCAAGAGATGATAGAGAATGGATTTATTCGACCCAGTGTTTCTCCATGGGGTGCACCTGTTTTGTTTGTGAAGAAGAAGGATGGAAGCATGCGTCTATGTATCGACTACCGTGAACTCAACCGTATTACCATTCGAAACCGTTATCCTCTGCCACGTATTGATGATTTGTTTGATCAACTGCAAGGAGCGAAATTCTTTTCTAAGATTGATCTGAGATATGGTTATCACCAGCTACGTGTGAGGGAGCAAGATGTTCCTAAGACCGCGTTTCGTACCAGATATGGTCATTATGAATTCCTCGTTATGCCTTTTGGTTTGACAAATGCGCCTGCTGTGTTTATGGACCTAATGAATCGTGTTTTCCATGATTTCCTCGATAAGTTTGTTATCGTTTTCATCGACGACATTTAGGTTTACTCCAAGTCTGAAGAAGAGCATGAGCAACATCTCCGAATAGTTTTGGAGATTCTGAGGAAGAAGAAGTTGTACGCCAAATTTTTGAAGTGTGAGTTCCGTTAAAACAAGTCGCTTTCCTTGGTCATATTGTATCTGCTGATGGTATCACCATGGATCCGTCTAAAGTTGAGGTTATCACTAAATGGCCAAGACCTACGATGCTGACGGGTTAGGAGTTTTCTAGGACTTGCTGGTTACTACCGACGTTTTGTTGAAGGTTTCTCTCGTTTAGCTTTGCCCTTAACCCAACTGAAGAGAAAAGGTGAAAAGTTTGTATGGACGGATGAACGAGAAGAGAGTTTTGAGGAGTTGAAACGGAGATTGGTGTCCTCTCCTATTTTGACTCTTCCATCTGGTTCTGGAGGATTTCAAATTTACAGTGATGCATCTAAGAAAGGATTGGGCTGTGTTTTAATGCAACATGGAAAGGTAATAGCTTATGCTTCAAGGCAGCTAAAACCTTATGAGGAGAATTACCCAACTCATGACCTTGAGTTAGCTGCAGTGGTGTTCGCGTTAAAGATCTGGAGACATTACTTGTATGGAGAGACGTGTGATATTTTCATCGACCATAAGAGTCTCAAGTATATTTTCACTTCGAAAGAACTTAACATGAGACAAAGAAGATGGTTAGAACTTCTTAAGGATTATGACACCAACATTCATTACCATCCCGGTAAGGCTAATGTAGTTCTTTGCGACTTAGCCGAAATCGGCATTCTTGCAAGTATTGAGATTGAACCTAGGATTCTTCGTGACTTAGAGCGTTTGGATGTTGAGTTGTGCGTACGAGGTTTTGATGGATACTGGGCTAGTATGAAGGTGGAGTCGAACCTAATACTGCAAATTAAAGAAGCTCGAAAGATGATGGTGAGCCGTGGGCGTGGCGTAAAATGTTGAAGAAGGTAAGCAGACGGAGTTTAAGGTTGATGATGACGGAATAGTATGGTATGAAGATAGGCTCCGTGTTCCCAATGATTCGGTACTTCGCGAGAAAGTTATGACTGAAGCTCATAGTTCTCCTTTCACTATCCACCCTGGTTCTACCAAGATGTATAGGGATTTGAAGCAGTACTTTTGGTGGAATGGCATGAAGCAAGATGTGGTGACGTTTGTATCGAAGTGTATGATTTGTCAGCAGGTTAAGATTGAACACCAAAGGACTAGTGGACTGTTACTGACCATTGGATATTCCAACATAGAAGTGGGATAAGATATCTATGGATTTTGTGACTGGACTACCTCTTACTCGGAAGAAGCATGATGCGATTTGGGTAGTTGTTGATCGACTAACCAAATCAGCTCATTTCTTACCAATTAGAAAGGATTATGGTATTGGTAGATTGGCGGAAATTTTTCAGCAAGAGATCATTAGACTTCATGGTACTCCGGCATCTATTGTGTCCGACAGAGATCCGCGTTTTACTTCCGGTTTACGGAAAGGTTTGCAAAAAGCTTGGGGTACTCGACTTAATTTCAGATAAAGATTTCATCCTCAAACGGATGGTCAGTCAGAGAGGACTATTCAGACCTTAGAGGACATGCTAAGGGCTTGTGCTTTAGAATGGACGGGTAGCTGGGATGAATATTTGTGTTTAGTAGAGTTTTCATACAACAACAGTTGGCATGCTAGCATTAAGGCAAAGACCGTTTGAACTTCTTTATGGGAGAAAATGTAGAGCACCTACTTGTTGGGATGAAGTAGGTGAACGCTTAATTGAAGGTCCGGAAATGATTGAGATTAGTAATGAGAAAGTAGCTGTTGCTAGAGAAAAGTTGAAGGAGGCTAGGTCTCGCCGAAAAGTTATGCTTGACAAGCATCGTGATTTAGAGTTTCAGGTTGGAGATCGTGTATTTCTAAAATTTTCGCCGTTTAGAGGTGTGAAACGTTTTGGAATCAAGGGCAAGCTCAGTCCTCGATTCATCGGTCCGTTTGAAATTCTGGAGCGTATAGGAGAAGTTTCGTATCGGTTAGCACTTACGCCTCAGTTATCGCATGTTCATGATGTCTTCCATGTATCTCTCCTAAGGGGATACAATTATCATCCGTTACACGTTGCTTCTTATCCGTTTGATCAAATTCAATCCGATATGTCTTTATCTGAAGAACCGGAAGCTATTTTAGAAAGACAAGAAAGAGTCATGAGAAACAAAGTCATTCCGTTCGTTAAGATTCTTTGGAAAAATCACCCGGAGCGTGAGGCTACTTGGGAAACCGAGGAGTCGATGCGAGCTAGTTATCCTCATTTCTTTGAATAGTTTGGTATGTTCTCATTTCGTTTTCGTTTCATTTCAATTTTCGAGGACGAAAATTCTTCTTTAGAGGGAAGAGTTGTAAAACCTGAAAATCTAAAACATGAATAAAGACTAAAATACCCTTGGAATCGAAATTTATAAAATATGTAAAAGATATTTATATTCATTTAACGAAATTAAAACCTAACTTATCTATAACTAAAACTTAACGAATATGTGTACGTGATCGACTTTGTACGACGAAAGTTAAACGTCTCGCGAAATAGTTGGGCCATTCGTTTGGGCCTTGTTTTTGTTTAATGGTGAACCATGGGCTCGTTTTCTTTTGCCAGCCGAGAGTCCAAGAGAACCCTTGGGCCGTGTGTTTGTTTGTTCGGTTGGACTTAAGCCGAAGCCCACATACCTCAAAAGCCCTAGAACCAATTTATGCTAACTATAAATACAACACATTAACACAATTTGGAAACCCTAGTTTTGCCTCTTCCTTTTTCTTTTTCATTCGGCCGAAGCCTAACACCCTTGGTGTCGAGAGTTTTGTTCCAACGAGCTAAGGTATAACGTGTTCTATTGTCTTTCTTTAATACACCTTACGTTAATATATATCGTATCTTGTTTTGTTTAGCCGAGCTTGTGTTTCTTTTTCTTTTGGTCGAGCCGTATGAAACAAAAACAACATAATGACTTGAATCTTATAAATATTAAAGAGCATGTTATGTAATACGTATTGGTTGAACCGGTTATTAAGTATGTCAAGATAAAAGAAATCGAACCACATGTAAACAAATCGGACCTTATAAATAATTGATAACATGTATTGAATGTGTTTTGTGAATCGGATCATAGGCATGTCGAAGCTATATATATAACCGAACCACATATAGATCATGAATCGGACAAGGTAAAACATGCAAACGTGAATAAGTAAGATACGTAGAAGAGATAGGGTTTGCGTAAAAACATGGAGGCCGAACCCTACATACAAGCCGAACCATGTGAGGGTTTTGAATGTGTGTTTAATAAGTAAAGATCATGTAAAACCTAGAACCTAAGTGATGTGTGAACCGAACCTAAGTGAATTGTGAACCGTATACATGCGCGTGTGTTGTGAGTCAAGTGAACTTGTTGATGTGTAAGCATAGTACGTGGTCATGTCTATTCGAAGCTATAGTGCATGTGTGTGTCGATGTGTCTAATTCGGATGATAAGTAACTTGTGTAGTCACATGAAATCATAACGTGCATGGATATAAAAGTTGACGTATAATATGTGTATAAGTAACGTATGGTTAAAGTCATGAAGGTGTTGAGTAAATAAACAAGAGTTAATGAGTTGTGTGAGTCGATTTGAGTATGAGTAAGTGTTTTCATGTGTGAGTTATGACTTATAAACTATTTTCACATTTAACCCTAAACTTTAATAAATGACATAATGAACCTTAATCTACAATATTGGTTATAAAACACTTAAGTCTCATTTAATCATAAATCTCTAAAATATTAAGATCACTGAATACATTAAGTATAAACACCAAACATTTAAAAGATCATTTCGACGATTATGGAATCATAAATAACATGTACGACCGTTAATGTGTATAGGATCTGTGAAGAAGGAGTAATCCTTTGCTTTTCGTATTTCTGCTTTGTGGTCATTTGCTTTGGAATAAGGTACAGATATTCCGACCTTTTCAGTAAAGGTTCCTTATAACGTTTTCTTTCGTTAGCTTTTATATTAAGGTTTCCTAAGCCTTTGCTATGAACCCCATTCTGTTTGTTTGAGCTGTTGCTTATCCGAACTCGATTTCTGAATTATGAAACATCCGATTTTGAACTATGTTGATATGAAAACTCTGATTTTGAAAATATGATTAACCTTATGATAAAGTATGATCTGTGTCGGTTTTGACATTCTGATTTGACCTAAGATAGTTTGACACCCGAGCCAAATAATTCACTAGTCATGGGGGTTCCATGTCCGTGTCGTGATGCACCTCGACATGACTCTAGGGCAGAGAGTGATGTTCGCCACGTCCCTTATCTGTTATCGTTATGAGCTCAAATTATGTTATATGACCAATATCCGTCCGTGGGCGTATGGATGCATCCTAGATCTGTTATCTGTTATCTGTTATATGTTATCTGTTATCCGATGATTGATGCTGCGTGCATGCACGTCCTTCATAACTCTGGTAGGTCTCCCTACAAATGTTGCCTTATGTGAATATGATTATGATCTGATATTTGTTTCTGGGCTCGTGGTAGTTAACTATAAACTTAATTCGTTAATTCTGTTTTATACTCTGAAAATGATTATGATTTTGCTGTTTTTCGTTCATTATATTTCGTATTCGATATCGTTTCGTATTCGCTTTGCTTTTATATCTGCTCACCGAGCTTTTGAAGCTCACCGCATTTCTTTTCTTCCGCGCGGTATCTAAGCATTTGGAGCTGGGTTTTGCTTTGGGATGAGTGCATGAGTGGACTTACCTTAGAGATATTTAGCTTTGATCCTATGATGCCATTTAAGACTTCATTATTTTAGATATTTTGTTGGAGTTTATTTTCCGCTGGGACCTATGTATTGAAGTCATGTTGACTTGAATTTTTCCGCATTTATGTTAAGACTTCTTTTGGATATTTATGTTTGCTTTGATATGACACCATTATTTGTGATTCCTTTACCCTTGTCGGGTCGGGGCGTTACATCCTCAACCTCAACAACAACAACAACAACAACAACAACAACAACAACAACAACCACAGCAGCAGGGAAGTATACCAATGGAGAACGTGCAAGCGGGTACATCCAGTAGTTTTGATTCAGGTTGGGGAGAGTGGAACAAACATTTAGATGAGATTCAATGTAGGGATGTGTGGAGAGACTCGATGATGTTAAGAAACAACTACATCAATGATTATTCAATGCCTATCTTTCAACACATGGCTCGTGAGACCAATTATGAGTTGCCACCCTACAATCCACCCAATGTTCCACCATATCCTTTCCCCTACACTTCTTATCTTGGACCCTATCCGTATCCATATCCTGGATATGCACCATTTCCTGATCCAGTGCCCGATATGGTCGACACCGAGGTTGGTGGAGCAAGCTACGATGTTGGAGGATCGTCATCAGGAGTTGGAGGAAAGAAGAAGAAGAGGAGAGTTCGTTCGGAGATTCTAGATGAGAACTACGTAACCGAGAGTGATGATGATGATGAGTATGATGATGAAGAAGGTGACGAGATGAGCGAGGACGACGAGTGATTGTGGATCACTCGTGATTTGTGGTTTCAAAGACAATGGTTATGATGTGTTGAACAATATTGTTTCTATCTCTTTAACTATTTCTTTAGGTGATTATCATATTTTGCTTGGTTTTATTTTGTTTTTAGTAGCATTTGTTTTGGATTGTTTTGTTTTGTTTTGTGTATTGTGTGTTGCAGTTTTTGTTTGCAGGATGGATGTGTCGGAAGCTTATTGATGGTCAAATATTTGGAGTTGGATAACTCACATGCTTTCTTATGACCCAATATGCGTGTTGCATATTCTATCCCGTGGTATCTTTTAACTATTTCTTTTTCCCATTTTCTTTACTTTGAAGTTCATTTTATTACATTGAGGACAATGCAAAACTTAAATATGGGGGAGGGAAGAAAATAGGAAAAATGATACGCATTTTTAATTTTTAGATAACTTTTGGATGCAAGTAATTAGAAGGAATTCGCCCTTGATGGTCTAGTTGTTTTCGCGCATTATTGATAAATATTGAAAAATAACTTGGGAATTTCAATGGTAAAATGAGGTTTTTGAAAAATTTTGGATTTGAACCAAATTACGGAAGTAATTCATTTTGGATTCGATAGCATTTTCTAGCATGCATTATAGCCTTTTTCCACTTAATTGTGAGGTTTCTTTTTGTATAAAACACATTTTTTGTTTTATATTTGCTATAAGTGTGCCGGTGATTATGTCGATTCTAGAACTTGTACTAGTTATGCATTACGGTTAAAATCACTCTCGAGGGCCTTCCGTTTACATCTAATGATATATTAGCTAACCACATCGGTTAGTTAACCACCCTTATATGGACCCATTTGTTAGTGCTCATCTTTAGCACTAGATACCCTTAGTACACCCTCTGAGCCTATCTTTTCATTTGTTAAATCCAGAAAAATACAAAAATATTAAACACTTTAAACTTTAGCCAACCCTTGTCATGTCTATTGGTTTGTTGCTAGTTGTTTGGAATGTTTTTGATGATTATGAAGAAGCCACACTTTGTTTATAGTGTGTACCATTCTCCATCATAGATGAAAGAGACGTCTTTCTCGATTTTTTTTGGTGTATGCTTACACTAAGTGTGGGGGAACTTTGTTATGTTGAAAAAAAATGGTTATAGCCAATGAGCTATATGAAGGATATTGATTAGCCAATGAGCTAAATTGAGTTATACATATTTGCGGAGATCGATATTTGAAGAGGTGAAATAATCATTTACGGGATTGTGGTTTGTATGAGGGCTAGCAACATGGAGGTTTAGACTTGACTTTATTTTCTTTTAACACCAATTTCATAAACCATCCCATGCCTTATCCATACCCTTTATGAACCCTTAGCCTTAACGATATAACCCGAATAAAATCCCTCTTTGATGAATTTATTTTCCTTGTTTTGATACTTGTACAAGCTTATGGTAAAAAGCATTGATCATGACTAGGCAATGAGTGATTTACATATACCCACCAATATATGAGTGTTGAGTGAATTCTTAAAATCATTCGTGAAGTGTTCTAGTTATGTTATCTAAAGTGTTTGGTTCATTTTTAAAAGTTTTCACATATTAAAAGCAAACCAATGATTATCTCTTTTGGGATGATTGTTACATTTTTAGAACCATGGTGTCAAGACCATTGAAATCAATCTTTGCAAATGTTAGACCTACTCGAGGGCGAGTAGAACTTAAGTGTGGGGGAATTTGATAACGCCTAAAATGAACATGTTTTTAGTAGCGTTATTGTTGGTTTTGTGCATGATAATTGGCTATATTTACTCATAACTGTTGCAAAAGTGCAAAAGATGCGTATTGTGTATGTATGTGTAGTCAGGTATCACGAATGATGAAGAAATGAAGTTTTTATGCACATTTGAAAGATTCTCGAGGAAGGAAGTCGAGCAAGGAAGTTTTTGGATTCAATGATTGGGAAGTACAATGATTTCTAAGTATCTACAACAAGGAAAGATCAAGTTTTGCCTTGGAAATCATCAGCGAGAGCAAAGAATGAAGCGAGTAGAACTTATATATTTTACCTTTATGATTTATCGATTACTGGTAGTAATTTGGGTGCATAAAGTTTACTTATTTTAACTATAAACTTATTTTAGATCTTATTAAGCTAGTTCAGGCCAAAAAAAAAAAAAAAAAAAAAAAAAAGTTGTTAATATGAACCGAGAGTACATGATGTTTGGGCAAGTGAAACGATACAGCTCGGGCCCGTATTTTTAATCCCGACTAATCGAGTTTTCCCAAGTTTGATCTTATTTTGCAGTGAGTAATCGATGATTAATCCGGCATTAACCTTGTAACAAGTAATTGTCGGTTAGTTGGCCTTGTAACACTTGTTTTACGACAGTGGTATGAATAAACTTATACTTTGTAATATTGTCTATAAACAAGTTTACAGGAATGTATATATGCTTGTATAATAACTCTATATTACCTTTGTCACGTACCATGTTATTTGAACAATATATCACACACTCAACGTTACAAAATCTTGGAAAAATAGATGCATCTCATTACAATTCCATTTCATGCACTTTGAGCTTCCAAAAAGGCATTGAAATCTTCACGAGCCTTGCGTAAACGAGGTGTGATGCAAGATGGTGATGTTGGTTGTGAGGTAGGAGAAGTTGTCGAAAAGCGAACATGACGACCCTCAGCTGATGATTTTCTTTCCCCCGGTCCACCTTTTGTCTTGAGAACTCCTTTCACATCCTTATCAAACACAAAACCCGTTTTCATTGGCAAAGCAGCATCACTTACACTCGTACGTATCAACTCCAAAGGAAGATCAAAGTAAAGAGTAGACGAATGCTCATCATCGCTATGAATAGCAGACGACCTCCAAGATCCACACTCGAATTTCTCAAGTGATATCCTTTGAGATATCACCGGTCTACTTCCTTCTTGTTCTACTCTTCTCGCTCTCACGGGTTTACCCTTACTAAATCCTGGCAAGTACAAGCAAAGTGCTCCACACTTGAAGTCCATTTCATTATGTTTTTTAACTTCATTCGACACAACTCCTCCAATGTGACCATTACCATTACTAGTGCCATTATCATTACCATTACCATGCTTTTTGGAAGACTTAAGTTCACCTATGGATGTAGTAGTTACATTACCATTGTTATTAAGATTTGCCCAAAGATCAAGACCACCATAGGGTACAGATGATCGGTGCTCACCTCCCGATTTACTTCTGTCAAGGCGGCTTTCAGAACCACAAGTGAGAGGAGAGCGAGAACGAGCTTGGAACGATTGGGATGAGCTAACAATTTTAGGTGAATTGGGGAGGGAACCCGATTTGTTAAGGAACTTGTAGTTTGTGGGAAACATAGGCAATGGTTTAATAGATGATGGATCAATAGGAACATGTTTCTCAACGTGTGAGCTCTCAATGACCAACATTTTGATGAACACTAAATGATTAAATCTTCAAAAAATGATGAGTTGCAAGTGGATTAATGGATGGAGGTATATATAATTAGAAGTACGTATGTACATATGTCTTTCAAAGGGCTCAAGGGTCGATAGTATAGTAGTGATGCCCATGTATTTCACTTTCGATAATATTCTGAATTGAAGTCAAACATATTACTTGTTTGCACGTACAATTTACAAACTAATCGATATTTTATATTTCTACCTAATGTATTTTTGTATCCAAAAAGAATTTGAACAAACTATGTTAGCCATTATTTATAAACTTGTGTTTGCAGCGCAGTTGACATGAAATATTAAAATGTTCCTCAAGTCTTCTCCTTCTGAAACAAAGATTCCCCTTATGTAAAAACGCCAGTATCAATAATTATGATTTTACGGTTACTCTTCAATATCTTGTTCATTCGCAACAATATATTTTTTTTTTCTGTGTCGGTAAAAATAAACATGCTTTTTAAGAGAGATACTATTTCAGCAATGTGCATTGAGGTTGTACGTTAGTCAACAAACGAGCCAATTTTAAATGCTAAACCAAAAAAAGAAATTTGTCCCTTGCACTCCCCTCTGTAACTTTGATTAAACAAACTCGATTAAAAAACTTTCTTTTACTTGTCTCGTTTTTTTTTCCCTGTAAAATTTTTGAAGAACACTACTGAAAGTATGTTGAAATTTTGCATAACTTAAAGCAACCCAAAACTATGTCAAATACTTAAATATCAAGTTTGACTTACGAATATGAAATCATTAGTTTAATCCGTTGTTCGATGTTTAAGTATTACTAGTATATTCTAACATTATAGGTCAATATCCACGGAATATCAGAAACGAACAAAAAGTCCACGGAGAGCCAGAGGCCCAAACATTTGAACCAACAAGTAACGGACTCAAAATAATAGCACCACAATATCTAATCTCCTACGACTCCTGTAAAGATCTAGATACCCTTAAGTTGTTATGAAATGAACATGATTGGTCATGTTCTCTCACCAATATAATACTCGAGCCTATATGGACCTAGTTAGTGGCGCGGCGCTGAACGTTCCTCCACTTCGCTAATCTCAGAGACAGAGAAATTGTTCATCCAACTTAAAACGATCTCAATCAGGTGATACTAGAAATAAACATAGCCAGTGAGTAAATAACTTGAGACTACTAGGTGCTAGCCCAAATATATCAGGTTAAGAGTTGTTTAATTAATAAGAATAAAATTGTTATCTCAAAAGATATCTAAGATATATGTTAGCCCACAGCCTACTACAGCCCATGAGATCAAAGTATATCGTCTAATAACGTTGGGCCTAGGCCTGTTACTGTGTCCAGGCTATGTTATTTACAGTTGCCTATCTAAACTTCTAAAGTTGGTTAAAAAGATTTTTTTTTTTAATATTATATTAAAATTATTAATAATCTAAACTTCTAAAGTAAA
Organism: Chrysanthemum makinoi; assembly: GCA_910596185.1. Lineage (NCBI taxonomy): Eukaryota > Viridiplantae > Streptophyta > Magnoliopsida > Asterales > Asteraceae > Chrysanthemum > Chrysanthemum makinoi. The sequence continues at coordinate 255,647,507 of OU343219.1, forward strand.
ATATTACCGAAGTTATAATTATATTTTGAGTAAAAAACAAATATTGCAAATTTACTAACAACATAGGGATCCGACTATTGATGGGAGATTCATATTTCTTGGTAGATAAGGATAGCGTTTCCATAGTTTATCTAATTATGAGACATATTACACAATCATAACCTGATTACGAATTACTTGACCATCTCCTATAAATATTACACACAAAACTATGAGCTCGTTACTAGAAGAAAGAGTTTTACCGAAGATCGTCACGCTAAGGAGTCAAGCAAGTAAGTTTTTAGTATAATGTCTAACTAGGCGAGTACCCGCGCCTAGCGGCAGCGGTTTCTAGCGTCAGATAATTAATGATTTGTAATATTTTTGTGAGTGTTTTGTGTAGCGTTTAAAATAGAACGTGAACCGATGAAAATGCAATTGCAAACAGTTGTACTATACGATAACTAAAGTCTACACAAAATTCTTAACATCTATCAAACAACATATAAAAATATTTAATGAAAATGAAAGTAAACATTACATCAGTTATGGGATAAAAACTAACAACACACGTTATTTGTCGCGTAAAAACTAACAATGATGAGATTAATGGTGCCGTTGTTAAGAAGAACGCAAGTACCAAAATTAGTATGAATGTGATTAGCCCAAAATATATAAAAAAAGGCTAATTTTGGCTATTTTGTAAAATATTTGGGCACATTTAGCCCCATCTTTTTTTTAAATGGGCGTATTTAGCCTATTGAAAAGTTAAATGTGCACTAACGGGCCTGAATTGTAAAACATTATAATCATTTTTGAAGAAAAACTTATATATATAATATACTTATATAGCGACAGATCGTTTTATGTCAAAAAAAGTTTATGGGTTCTAAACGAAAAATAATAAAAGTTTGAAGATTTGGGGATTAAACATAATGTTTTGAAACCCGGTTCGACCCGGGTGGTTCAACCGGTTGAACTGTTCCCGTCGAAAAACGGGTCGATTTAAACCGAGTCAACCCAACAGGTTGGGTCAAATTAAATAGGGTCAACCCACCGGGTTTGAAGCGTCCCGGGTCAACCAGGTTTTCGATATGTATTAATAGTTTCAAATTTTCACTTTTTACTTTTTGGTTTTTCATTTATATCTAGTATAGCAGGGTACCCGCCGCCACCGTTGCGGCGGCGGGTACCCTGTGACGATTAATCAGAGAAATAGATCTCGATGAGACATGATTCACCAGTTTGTATCGTTTTCAACGGGTCTTCTTTAGTTCGTTTTCGGACGGCTGTTATTGGTTAGCCGAACCGGTGGTGAAACCGGTTTCCGGTTGAACCCGTTTCTGGTCCGATTTTCAAAACTATATGTACCTTCAACTTGTTAACTTGTATGAGGCTTTCTGTGTTTTATTAATTTGTATACTGTGTAAAATAACATGTACTTTTCATTTTAGGTGTTTTAAAAATAAAATTAATTAGTGTGTTTAATTATTTTATATTTAGAATCATGTTGTAGCTTGTTTAAATTGTACATTGTGAAAATTTTAGTGTACTTTTTAATAAATGATGTTTTAATTGGTTGTTTTTAATTTGATAGACATGCTTTTAATTGGTTGTACAATGTGAATAAATTATTGTACTTTTAAGTAATGGGGTATTTTAATAAGAGTATTAATTACACAATACATTTCTCTCACATTTGACTTTCAACTTTTCACTTTTCAAAGTTTGACCGTTTTTCTATTATATGTAGTATAGATGATAATGACATTTTGATTGTTCATATTAATCAATAGGGGTGAGTACAAAAACCGAAAAACCGAATCGAAACCGAAAAACCCAAAAAGTTAAACCGAAAAAACCGCCCCATTTGACAAACCGATGGTGGTGGTTTTGAATTTTATAAAAACCGAATGTTTGGGGCGGTTTTTGGTTTCATAAGAAAAACCGAACCGAGAAAACCGCCCGGCCCCACCTTTATATATGTTTTTATATAATTTTATCTATATAAAAGATTTGCTATTTAATTTTAAATATTTAAGTATACAACTTTATCTATTAAAAAAATTATGTTGTTTATTATCTATACATTAAAATTTGTTTTATTTATAGATATTATATCTTTGTTTTCGAACAATAGTGTTCTTTGAAAATTTCTCCAACAATTCTCGTAAGCGAACGAAAAGTGCAAAGCCGCAAAGACGTGCATTTTATATTTTAGATTGATGTTTGGTTGTTTTGTACGTTTTTTCGAAGCTTTGGATTGCCAGATAATATGCTATTATTGATATTTGTTTAAATATTTTTGCTTGTAAACTTGGAATTGTAAACTTCATATAAGATTAAAACTTTGCTTGTTTGCAAGTAAGGAAAAACCTAATAAAAACCGAAACCGAACCAATTCAATATAAAAAACCGAAAAGCCGAAACCGAAAAAACCAAAACCAAACGGTTTGTAGTTTCCAAAAACCGAAATATGCGGTTCGGTTTTTGGTTTTACCATAAAATCGCCCCACCCCGCCCCATGCTCACCCCTATTAATCAATAGAACACCATTAAGTCTTAGTTTTATAATATGTAATGATCATTACATCTATTAGTTAATCGCCCATATATTTGCGTTAGAATGTGGTGTGCCAACCTGCATAGCATTCTCAAGAAAGAATATAAGGTGTCGTTTGTTGTTTCAGAGCTTTTACCTCTTCATTTGTAAACCATGTCTGCAAAAGAAAATGTGCATTTAAGCTTTTCATCTACAAGAAGAAGACCGTTTGTTTTTTGTGCTATTGAAGTACTTCTTTCATTTTTCTTCTTTTTCTTTTTCTTTTTTCTTTTTCACTAGTATTTTTTGTGCTATTAAAGTAACTTTTTTTTTCCTTTTTCTTTTTCACTAGTTTTTTACGTTTTCCTCCATTTTCTATGTTTTCGTCTGTTTTTAACGTTTTCGTCATTTTTTTACATTTTTGTCCATTTTCTTACGTTTTCGTCATGTTTTTTACGTTTTCGTCTATTTTTTAAGTTTTCGAGCTTTTTTTACGTTTTCGTCTTTTTTTATGTTTTTGCGTTTTTTTACGTTTTCAACAATTTTTTTACGTTTTCGTCTGTTTCCTTTCGTTTTCATCCGTTTTCGTCGGTTTTCTTACATTATCTTACGTTTTGTTAGGTAAGATAAAATAACGTACAAAAACTTATAAAAGTATGTGAAACGGATGAAAACGTAAAATAAACAGATGAAAATATAAAAAACAGACCAAAACGTAAAAAAACGGACGAAAATGTAAAAAATGGCGAAAACGTAAAAAAAAGAGGCGAAAACGTAAACGAACGGATGAAAACGTAAAAAGACGGACGAAACGTAAAAGAGATGTAAGATATTGAGAAAGAGATGTAGGGGCTGTGAAAGAAGAGGTAAGAAGTGAAAGATAATGTCTGAAATTTAGAAGAGGAAAGAAGTGAAAAGAAGCACTTATGTCTGCAAAAAAACAAATAGAAACCTCTGCCCTCCTGCAGACAAAAGAAGTGAAAAGAGGAAAAAAATGCTTATTGGGAAAAAACAAACGAACACCTGAATGCCAAGAAAGACTATTGTTTTATACGCCCACTGATTTTTTTCTAGTGTTATACGAGACTTCATTGACCAAGACTCCAACCACGATTCGGTTAAGTTGTTATTAGTTTATGTTTAGGTTTAAGTGCTTCCCTATAAACTAGAGAAACAAATAATCAGGGAGCGCACGCAGTTGGAGATACAAGCTCGATATATTATATATATTAACTTTAGACTAGAGTAAACATATGCTGTTTTGGAATTAGTATGTGTAAGTGCAAGTCAAAGACTTGTGCAAGCAATGTGTAAGTTTGGTAAAACATGCATGGTGAACATCAAACTTTACAAGTATATGTTAAGTTCAAAATATATATGTTTATTATCAAGTAATTAACCAATGAAACCAATTTTTTCATATTAACTTTGTAGAACGTAAGGAAACATCAGTGGCTTAATATAAGTTTTGTGTTAGTTTATTATGATAGAAAAGAATATGATGGTTATGGTCATTTGATTTGAAATTGACGGCGGTGATAGGAAAAGTACCCCACCCCAGCTAACCCACGTTGGGGAGAAGCTTTCCTCTTCACTGTTTCACAAAATGTTGGTTTCACAGGTCACCTTTGGGTCCCTTCCATTGTTTGCCAGTTGTGTGAAAACCCCCCTCACCCCCTTCTTCAATCTTCAATCATTAAATGCCAACCTACTATTTCTTCACTAATACACTTAAAACAAATATCTCTATCTATTGCAATTTGCAAATGTACCAAGTACATGCATGTTAATATTTCTTTGGTCCAACGGTATTTGACTATTGTTTTACCAAATATACCCCCACCTGCCCTACCAGCTGATTGATAATACACATGTATCAGTAGTGCGTGAACTAATTAAACTCATGTCTCATGTTATTTATATATAATAGAAGCATGGAATGTTTTTGTGGCCTCATCAAGCGGTGGCTCTGTGTAATGGCATCACTTGCGCTCTCTTAAAGACGGCCTTGTATGTTAGCATATGTATAGTTGAGAAATAGGCAGTGACTTCTTCATTTTTTATCCCTAAATAAATTAAAGATCGATGTAGAAATTAGTGCAATATACATAGAGTTGATGACAAGATTGATTATATATATTTAGTTTTTTGTTTTCATTATTGATATAGTCAAATACAAATAATGTATTTGTGACAAGTGTTAAACTCATAATCACCAATTCAATAGACTTTGGTTATTAGTTTAACCCGAAGAATTGGTTAAAATAGTATTAAAAGGGACATAGTTCAAAAAAAAAAAAAAAAAAATGTATTAAAAGGACAAATTTAGGGATATTAATTGGAAGAATAATAAGTGCATATGGTTGTCACGAAGTCCTTATAATAGACTTAAGTCACTTCACTTTTATTTGTTCATCAACATTTAAACACAAACATTGCATAGTGTCTTTCTAATTAAGGTAAGTTTTTCTATTTCTTTTTCTTTACTCTTTGAACATTATCAATTGGTGTTGAGTTGGAACATGGGGTTCTTATGTGTAGGTCTGAGTTAAGATCATTATTTGAATCGAGTAAAAAGATGGGTTACTGGAAATCAACAGTCGTACCAAAGTTTAAGAAGATCTTTGATAAGAACAACACCAAGAAGAGCGCTGCAGCCGAAGCTTGCAAGGCATTTGATGATGCTAAGGTCGATATTTTTTCTATATACGTTAAACACGTTATTTAACCTTCTCATATATATATTTCTTGATTTTCTTAAACGTATTACCATATTGGTATTCATATTGATATTCATTACCATGCAGGAAGGATACACCAAAGAAGTTGAAGAGAAGAAAACTGAACTCCAAACTAAAGTAACTGAACTCTATGAAGCTTCTGCTACCGAAATCAAGGTCTGCATTAGACTAACTTAATTAACTGCTATTTAACTTTATAAGCTATGATTTTGGATCTCTTCAATAGTAACATGATTTGTTACTTAAATAATATATTAACAGGAATTGGTGAAGGAGCCTAAAGATGCTTCCTTGAAAAAGAATGCCAAAGGAGTCACCACCTTTCTTGAAGAACTCTCAAAGATTGGTATGTATATACAATTCAATTCGGTTTTACATTAATGAGATTGAACAAAATTGTAAGATGTTTGCACTTTAAGTAATCATGCTTCTATACGTCACTCAAATATACTTGCTATCGAGTGTTTAAAAAAAATACACAAGAGTAACTATAGGCACTTGCAACTGCATGAAAATTTGTTTACATCTTTAAGTTTGATGATAAATATAAATTTCTCTACTGCAAGAATTTTTACACTTATCTGTGTAAACGTATTACAAAAAGACTGTGGAAATAGCTAATTTGTTTTATTAACATACATGATCTATAAATATCTAGATTTTCCGGGGTCAAAACCAGTTCATGAAGCTTGTTCCAAGTTCGGGCCAACCCTTGTTCAAGGACCGGTATTCTTTGTATTCGAGAAGGTGTCAACATTCATAGTAGTGGAAGAGAAGGAAACCGTGAGCACTAAAGATAAGGATGCGGTGGTGGAGGAAGAGAAGAAAGAAGAGGTGCCCGTAGAGACTGAAGCAAACACTGAGGCAGAGAAGGTGGCAGCTACGACGGAGGAGGTGGTAACACCAGTTGAGCCTACAAAAGCTTGATTAAATGAGTATCAATTTATTATGTGGATGAAGGTAGCAATTTGATAAGCTTGTTATATTGTTTATAGTTTTGGTTTTGTTATTCTATTGTTTTGGATTCATTTTGTCTTTTAAATCTACACTAGTAGTTGTTATTGGATGGTTTAATGTTTTACATCTTTTTTGGTGAGTGATATCCTATAAACTTGATTTTTCCTTTATTTTTGATATTATTATGTTATTTTCAAGGTTTTACATTCTCATGTTTTACAAAATATCGGTGGAAGCATATAAATCAAGAGTCAGAAACCATAATCACCAAAACAAAAATTACAAAAAGAGTTGCCGTGTGTTAGCGGTACATCGTACATGTTTGTTTAAGTTTACTCGTTTAGCTAATACTACGTAATTAATTTTATAAAGACTATTGGGCTTATAAACTTATGAAACTGAGCTTATAAACTTGTAGAAACTTAAACTCAAGTTGATAAACTTGTAGGCCCTAAAAAATAAGTTTATAGATTTTCAATTTAAGGCTGTTCACAAATCGGGTAATACCAACATAAACCAGAAATCCATACCAAACTGAATCGAACATATGAAACCCGAACCGAAAACCAAATTCACCTAATACATATATTTTTTATATAAAAAGAATAACTAAAACTTTTTCCTAATATAAATATAACATTCTATAACCTTTTTTCTTTTGCACTAAAAATCTATATAATTAAATAAAAAATATATAAATTATGTAATGCGGGTTATTCGGGTCAACTCGAAAATCGAATCATATTCAAATTTAGTTTAATCTAATTTGGATTCGGTTCGATTCAGTTTTCAGTTCTATCCAAAAAGAATTTTAAACGAACTAACCGAACCGATGAACACCCCTAATATTCATTGATTCAATAGGCTCAAATTAAAACCGGACAAATAACCTTAAACACACACCATCATAAACTTTCGAACACTTTTTGTGGTTGTTTTAGTTTAGACATGGACTAATTAGAGAAGATCAATTTGATAGGATATGAGCCATGTTTAAATACTTTTGGGCCGGTTGAATTGGGAAGTGGGGGAAAGAATTTAATTTTAATTGATATATTTCTAAAAAATCATACTAGTAGTTACCGAAGTCTATAAATTTAAGTAGGGTCACAATTTGGCTAATACCCCGTGAATCGAAATCGAAATCGAAATTGAACCGAATTTATAACCGAACCGAGCCGAATTGATTAAAATTAAACCAAACTAAATTAAATATAGAGTTTTAGATTTGGATATGGTTTTGACAAAATAAAAACCGAACTGAAACCCGAATTTACACTAATATATATTTTTATATATAATTATATATATAAAAAAATTAAAACTATTTTCTACTATAAATATAATATACTTTAAGCTTTTATTTATTTATTTATTTATTTGCTAAAGTACCTTATAAATAAATAAAATAAAATATAAATTATGTAATTCAGATTATTCCCATAAAAGTCGAATCGAATTCTAATTTGATTTTCGTTATGTTTAATACATTTTGAATTTGCTTGATTCGGTTTTTGATTTTTCAAAAAAATATTTAACCCAACTAACCAAATAAACCGAACAATCCGAAAATCGAGCCGCTTAACACGCCTATATTTAAGTTTCACTACTTTTGATAAATAAAAAAATTCATTGTCGAATTTTAGGATTTTATGTCGATGATCTATAGCAAGATTATTGCCAAGCTCAATACCGTATTATTTTTAAAACCGGAAGTAAAATGACATATACAAATCTAACATATTCATTATGTAGTATTAAATTAAAATCAATACTAATCACAAGTAATATTTTGTTATCAACAAGAGACATTATAAGTTGCTGCAGCGTCTATAATTGTACGCCAGTACGCCACCATAAATCCGACTAGAGTGTTCATCAGTTTGGTTATCGGGTTGTTCGTTTTATTCAATTAGGTTAAAATAGTTTTTAGGTAAACCGAATAGAACCAAATTAAATTTGGATTAAAGCGAATAGAAAAACCGAATTTGAATTCAGCTTGGTTTTCGGGTTACTCGAATAACCTGAATTACATAATTTTTATATATATATATTTTTAATTATATAATTAAAAAAAAATAATTAAAAAAAAAAGAAAAAAAAAAGAACTAAGCTTAGAAAGTGTAAGTTGAGGATAAAATATCATATTTGCACATCTATGTGTTTGACATCGTGTTGTAGATTTGAGCTTTTAAGGGCAGCGGTAGCGATTTTCGATACCGATAACTAGAACGAACCAGATAAGTGTAAGTTGAGGATAAATAAGTTGTCGATAAAAAAAACATATCAACTCGTCCAACCTGTTTAACAAACAGGTCGTATTTGAGTTTAGTAAATAGTAAACATGTCAATCTATAAATCCGTTTGAGTTTATAAGTCTCTAAAAAATAATATATATAATTTGGATTTATGTTGGATTTGGATTAAATATATTTCGTTATATACTTAGAATTAAGATCATTTGATGACAAAAGATTCTTAAATCTCTACCCTCCATTTTTATTTGATCTAATGGATGAGATTAATCATAATAATTTAAAAAACTCACTTTCATCATTTTTTTTTCAAATATTAATATCTTTCAAACCTTTAATCGTTAAGCGAAAAAAAATATATTATTGCGACGAGCATTTAATTATCTTTCTATAGATAGGCACTTTGATATACTTTCGACACAATTTTTTTTTTCGTATTTTTCACTTTTTTTTTAAAGATTTTTCGTTTTTTTTACGTTACTGAAATTTGTATTAAAAAATCATATATGATAAAACACTAATTAGTGTTAAATCATATATGATATGTAATATCACATGTAATATTAGTGTAAAATCACATATGATATACATATGATATCACATATGATATTACATATCATATATGATTTAACACTGATATCACATTTGATATTCAATTTAGTGTTTTATCATATATGATTTTTTTCATGCAAATTTCAGTAACGTAAAAAAAAGGAAAAAAAGACGAAAAAAAATGTGAAAAAAACGAAATTTTTTATTTTTTCGAAAGTATATCAAAGTGCCCGTCTATAGAAAGATAATTAAATGCTCGTCGCGACGGTGTAAATATTTTCGCTTAACGATAAACGGTTTAAGAGATATTTAAATTATAAAAAATAGGTGAAATAATAAAATTGTTTTAATCTCATCCATTGATTTCTTTTTAAATGAATGGTGGAGATGAGTCCCTTGGTATGTGAGAAAAGTTTAGTATGTAAAATAACTCTTCTCTATATACTTAATATGACATTAAATTAGAATTATAACTCGGATATGATTAAACTTGTTTTATTTTGTATTTAAATTTTATTATTCTTTTAATCATTATATTATTTTTTGATTTAAACTAGTTGATTGAAAAACCATCAACCTTTTTAAACAGGTTAAACGAGTTACACGTGTTATGCAGGTCTAGGTCAATATTGAAGATTAATAAACAAGTCATCAGTGCCGTCTTTGAGAATGTAAAAAGTATTTGGGGTCTGGCTCGAGAATAAAAAATGGGCCCCTAAAAAGTCAATAGTAAAATGCAATAACATAATATTATGACGATAAATGTTTTCAACCTTAAAAATAACCTTCAACTCTTTTTTTACTGATCAAAAATTTCAAATGGGCTTTACTCATCTTTAGATTTAATATACAAATTTTATTTTTATTTTTATTTTTTTTATTATTATTATTTTTTTAATACAGGCCTTTGGGGGAGTGGGCCCGGCTCAATGACACCCCATACACCCTCTTTGGGCCGGCCCTACGATTCATATTTAGGTAGAAGTTAAACCAACCTGCCAATTTGCAAACCCGTATAAGTCAGACCTAACATGACTTGATTCACGCCATATTTAAAGGTCACAGCTCACAAGTCGGGAAGAGATCCTCTCAAGTTATTTATAACTTGATTGATCAAGTTGGGCAATTATCAACCATTGGATTAAATCCAATGGCTCAAATCAAAAAAACATGAGATGATTTGAGCCATTGGATTTGATCTAATGGTTGATAATTGCAGCTTGATCAATCAAGTTATAAATAACTTGAGAGAATCTCTACCCCTCACAAGTCACAACCAATTAGTGCAAGAGATAATTTATACATCATCCTTTTTGTTTCGAACATCACATCTCAAAATTATAATTTATAACGGGCTAAAAACTAGAGCCCAATTTTACAAGAAAATGGGCCTTTTCAAACAAAAATATTCCCTTCAATTATGCTTAGATGTGGCATGAGTTCATGATAAGAAAATAAACATGTAAAATTGGGCTCCAAAAATAAACATCAATAATTGAAGGGATATATTCTTTAAATCAATAAAACATATTCTTGAAGATCTTCAAAGTTCATGATAAGAATTCTACGATATTTACAAAATCAACCTTCACGGGTTATGATAGAAAAATTAGTGCAAGAGATAATTTATACATCATCCTTATTGTTTCGAACATCACATGATTTATCAGCAATTTAATTAAGAAATTGGTAAGAAAACTATTTTTTGTAAAATTAGACAATGTTTTAATAACCGGTTATTTAATTGACCCAATCGAGTTCCTAAAATTTACGGTTTGGCCAGTTTAACCGACCGTCGAACTGGTCTTCTTTCAAAACCAGGTTCGGTGATCAAGCTGGTTCACGCTTTGATCAACACAATTTTGAAGCACTAAAGATAAACCAATTGCTACAAAATAGATATAGTGGTATGTGAGTTGACCACCAATCTAAAGGTTGTGGGTTCAAACGTCGTTGAAGCCATTTGTGTGATATGTGGTATAGGTGTGAGAGGAAAAAAAAAATCTATTAAAACACTTATAATATCCATTTCAATAACAATGTAATACAATATACATCAACCTTTCTCTTCTAGTAACTTCTGCATATTTACACTACCATTCCATCTTTCTCATTTACAACGTTAGCGCAGGAGTTTGCCAACAAGGCAGCAACCAGAAACAATCACCAAAAACATAAAACCGGAAGAAACTATTCACTGTCGATGTTTTGCGCAAATTTTTCTTCTTTAACTTTGACCATAATTAATTTTGTTTTTGTTATATACTTCTTGATGAAAAATGTATGAATGTATTGGGTTTTAAATGTATTTTTCATTTGTATAAATTTCATCAAATATTATATAACACAAATAAATATATCAATGGTCAAAGTTGAACAAGAAATACCGGTCAAAGTCAAACTAGACAATAAAAATGGGACGGAGGGAGTAGATGGGTTTAGTAATAATTATCTCTAAAAAAAACCATCTAGTAGTAAATAAATAAATAAATCCCCAAACATTGGAGTAAATTAAGTGCATTTTAGTGTGGTGATTGGGATGGTTGTTTGATGGTGTCTGTTTTAAAAGAAAATGTTTCGGAAAATAGTGTTTGGATTTTGTCATGTAACTTACACAGTATAGTTGTCGGCAATTTCTTGAACAATCCTGCCTTTTATACTACCTTTATAAATAAACTTCTATCTTTTATACTCTAATCTATATTATCTAAGAATTCGAGATAATTGTTAAAGGGTTTTATATTATCTAAGCATTTTATAAATACATAATTAACATTTAATGAACACTCAATTAACTCTAAACATTCCATAATTAACATTATTTACCTCTTTTATAATGATTAAAACTATATAATTATAGACTATATAAGTTCATTAATTGTCATTTTTATAAATTAAAAATGCTTACACACAACCCATAAGGTTGTTTTTAACAAAACCCATTTTTAAAATAAGTCTTAAATATTAAGCAAACACACTTAATTGTTATGACAAATTTAAAAAATTGACCGGTTAACGTTCAATTAATTACATTATTAAAATACCTCTAAATAAAAAATACAAGTTATTAAGCTTATTATACAAACCGATATAACAAAAAATGTATACTCATTTTCAGTGTAAATATATTATTAAATCAATCTATACTATTATATAATGCATTTAAGACATTCTAATTATAGAAGTCTTAAAAAAATTAAGACAAAAAACATTTCTTATTATGAAAGAATTTCAAAACTTGATCAATCCTTATAACCTTAAAAGTTGTAACCGTCGTATTAATGATCAAATAAGTAATTTAATGGGAAATAAATATGTAACCACCATACTAATATTTGTAACATATAAAACTGAAAAAAGTTACTAATATACATTAAAATTCAATTATGAAATCTTAATATAAAGAAAAACTCATGGTTTACGAAAGAATACAAAAAAGCTACAACATTATCATAATATAAAGCATTTGGGTCTTAGTATAAAAGGAAAAGAAGTCTTAAAATTTTAAGACAAAAAAATTATTAAAAAAATTAAAAATTAATGTAAAGTTTAAAAAGTTAAGTCTTATTTAAAGCATATAGTAATCCCTCCAATAATGATATATTTTAATAGAATTGTTTATAAAAAAATCCACTAAACTTATAACCACCAATTCAATGCTAAAATTTGAAAACACTATTAATAATTTAGACGTTATATTTTTGAAAAATCATATATCTACCACGCTATAAAGTATTTAAGGCATGCTAAATAAGAAATGTTTAAAATGAAAAACATTTGCTCGCCACAAAAATAGTCATCGGATACCCGCCGCCGCATTGCGCGGGTACCCTTCTAGTAGTTCCAAAATGCATACTAAATTCCAATGGTCAAAATTATTAAATCGTAAGAGTGTTTTGAGAACCAACATATACACATTTTAGAACTTTTTGATAAAACTTATCGTAAAAACTAAAAACTGTGTTTTGTGAAATTGGATGATTTTTCAATGCAAAGGATGCAAAGTGCTAATTATATAATAATAACTATACTTTTTAAAGTTACCCCAGAGTATTACTTGAAGATTTAGATTTTTTTATCTTTATAAGTACTCTTTTACTTGTATCATCTACTTACGTGGGATAAAGATAATAAGCATTGTTAATAATTCAAATAAGTGCCAAAAAAAAAAAACTTAAAAGATGTATTTTTAGAGGATTAAATTTTCTCAACATGAGGTAACTGCTTTCCAAAATACACTATGAGGTAACTTGCAACTACGGGCCATTGTCAGCTACTTCATCATCATACCCCAATAATATACCATGTATTGCCACAACGTCACGTGTATAATCTACAATTTTTATATAAGTTAACTAGCTTCATAGCCCACCCAAATGGGCGGGCTAGCTTCATAATATTACTTGACGAATTCTAACTGGACATAAATAAATAATGAATGACGCATAATATCTTTAACAAAAAATTGATAAAAAGAAAAGTATTCATGTAATATATGTAAAAAGAACAATGAAAAATGTGTCCTTAATCATATAGTACGAAATAAAACTTCTTTGTAAGCAACGTTGGTTGTGGAGTATGTGTATTCGCGGTCTTTGTTTCAACAAAGAACCTTTAATTGGGCTAATGATCATTCCAAGTATTGCGCAAATACTACCAACTCTCCCACGTATATTATCGAAAGCAAGCAACCCCACATCCAACATCCAATACAACTCGTAATGATTTCCACATCTTATATCAGGTACAATATGCATTACCAATCCACATATTTTTTAACAGAACGTAAAATTTCCACCGGAGATAATTATCAAATATCTTCAAACTTAAGATATAATGATATGAAATAAGACTAGTACTTATGTTCACTTCATATCACTTAAAGTAGAACACATATGTGAAGTGTCTAGGTGCAGATAGCTAGTGATAAATTATTTATAGATGGCAGGTTCTCAACATGTTAAAATTTAGTACAATTATATTCTCATTATGTTCATCTTACTGAAAGTATAATACAAATGGCAAAACTTCATTTATACAAACCATATATTACTGTATAGCATATTATCTCGAATGTAAACATGATGCTATAAGCAAGCATACAAAACTGTAAAAAATGGTGAAAAGACTAACCTGCCCACGAGCTAAAAGAGCAGAAGGCCAAAGAATAAGCAGCAGAATAGGGAAATGGTTAATCTGTTTAAAGATCTATCGACTTGCATCTCATGCCATCTTAATCTTTTGCTGTTATTCTAGCCTTCTAGGTGATAAATAGGTAGACAAGGACTATTTTGTGAGATGTAGGTATGCTTTCACCTTATGAGATGGTACATAAACATAATAACTACAACATGTAGTATTTTATTTGAAGTTTCAGGACTGCTTGTAATGTTTTAGCGCTTTCTCCTTACAATAGTACACAAAGGCCATATCATTGACTATCATTTGTACAACAGGTAATGTCTAATTTGCAATATGGGGATTGAATTTAAGTGTAGCAAAAGTCATTCATTTAAATAACAATCGCATGGAATGGAATACACAATAACCTATTAACATAAGCACCATTGGTCTTATGATTTATGCTTTCTATAAGATTAGAATTTGCCAATATCGCGTTTCAGACTAAGAAACCATATATCCTAACTAAAAGTGAGTCTACGGCTCTAGGCAATAAGTAACTATCGCAGTCGTTAAATTAGTTATCAGACATAACACTGTCATATAAGTGTTAACTTTATCCCTCCCTCCGCCCAAAACACCACATAACAGAGAGTCCACGACATCTTACTAATTTTGCTTATTTCACTTTAGAGGGTGTTTGGCATTGCTTACTTTTCACAGCCTATTAGCAATTCAAAAATAGTGTTTGGATTTGCTTATACAGTAAAAAAATGTACTTGGACACTGAAAAAATTTGGTTCAAACTGCAAAGATAATTTATTACGGTCGGCTAGTAATTCCTACATAAACGATAAATAGTCAATGCCTAAAGCAACAGATACGATTCGCAATTAAACAAATGGCAATTAAAAAACTACCACAATGAGACATAAGCATCGCACAAAACAAAATAAAGTAAAATAATTAACCTTCGTCCCTCTTCCAAACACTTGGAGCGATTGAGTCAAGATCAAAATCTGCATCAACAGATCATCTTCTGCAGCAAATGAAACAACAAACATAAGTCATCTCATAACCGATTGACAATAATATTTTATCAGAAAAAAAAACAAACATCGAGTTACCATCTTCTATGCAGAATTCTTTCACATTTGCTGTTTAGAAGAAAAATAAAAAAGAATTAACATATCTTAAGCTGCAAAATTCATAAAACTGTAATAAGGCAGTGAACAATAGTTTAAAAAAAATTAAACGCCTATAAGATTATCAAGATAATCGCCATTCGGTTTACACTACTGTCGGGTTGTAGGTCAGAAGCGGCACTAACAAAAAACTGTCATAATTCTTCTAAAAAATATCCCAAAGTGCAACCAATTCTGGAATTTATTTCAGAACACCTAGGATATGCAAATGTTAAACTTGATACATTTCTTTTAGATATGATGGGCACTCCCTAAAACACATGAAAGCAAACTGGTTGGTGTTTTTTTTGTAGTAACAACAGAGGCCACCCATCATTAGATGAAAGGAAGTCATTACCCTTCATATCTTAACCGTAAAAACTTATTAGTTTCGAATTTATCCATAACTTTAAAGATAAATTTTATTGGAGATGAAGAAATTTTATTCGCTCTAGTACTGAAAATCATTATTTCGACACGTAAATCTAATAAAAAATAGAATATTCATAAAAATTGCAACTTTTAGACCATATGAGGGTGTTTGGTGTTGATTACCGCACACCACTCTATTTTTAGAACTAATTCATAATAAGAAACTATTATTAGCTAATTCGAACCCACACATATTAGTCACAAAGTAAAAAATGATTATCTATCATTTTGCAAAAATACAATTTAATAAGCAACCTCAAACTATCTATTTAGAATAGCTTATTTAAATCTAAAAAGTAGATAAAAGGTTTTAAGCGACGCCAAAACCCCTCACACCAACAAAAATTAAGTAGTGATCTAAATGTAAGTGCAAATGATCCAACATACAAATGAGCATCTTTATTCTAGATTACAACAATCACAACCAAACAACATATAAAACGCTTAAAGTTGAACATAATATTCATCTAAAAAAGTAAAATACTTATCAACTAACCGTGCATGATGTAATAGTGCAAAATGAGCCATAAATGGGTCGAAACTAAACCTCTAATGATAGTATGCCCTAAAAGCTCAATCATCTGGTAGTATGCCCTACCGTGCAATGGGGTATGGCCTTGTCGAGAGACTGAGAAATATCATGTCCTGAAAACAGCATACAAAAACTCATATAATAAACCGAGGATTCCTACCTTGTCCTATAAAAGTTGCCACTATAATGGTTATCAACAAACCAATTATATGTCAAGAACCCAAGATGATTACCTTACTAACCTCGCAAAAACATAAGAGATGGTGGAAGTGACAACCTGCATGGTTTGAGCTGCAACATTCCTATGTGCCCACCTGATTACAAATAGACAAAGCATAACGAACATGGTATCATGAAGCTGATATAATAACACACATGTTAGTTTGGTATAACCTTCAAAAAATCTGATTACAATTGCTAAATTTAATTTTCAAGTAAACCAAACAAAAATCACAAACATCATTTGAAATTGAATTGGACAATCACAAACTATCATTATTAATGGTTAAAAAAACAATAAAATTGAGTAATTCAATTTACCTAGGAAAATCGTGATCAGATGTTGGCGATGATAAACTGAATATCTCATTCAATGAATGCGTTTTGATATTTGGTGTTTTTTTTATTGGAAAGGCCGAGTATATTGGGGAGGTAGTTGAGGAGATGAGTTACTATGTTATTCTGATTTGATAAGGTTTTGGAATGTGCAGCGAATGTTGAGGGGAGGTTATGAATCACCTTTGACTGGCATTGAATTTTAGTGTAAAAGCTGTATTTATGAGTAGAAACTGAAGTATATTAGTTTGGAAGTAGAACATAATACACAAAAATGTGATTTGCCTTAGTGTTAGAGGCGTTAGGCTGTGAATGTTGAGACCCATGTTCGATTCTTGGCTGCTACAATTTTTTTTATAATGTAACCGGATGTAGTGCCATGGTGGCATTTCCACCTCATCATAGAGGTGCCATGTCATCATTAAAATGCCTAGTAAGCATTATACATGTGGCATGTGTAGTCTCATATATATGTATAGACTTGTTATTGCTTAAAATTATTTAAAACTAGAACTGTCATCATCCGTAAAGCTAGTTTATCATAAAATATAGAACTGAAAAATATTTCTCGTTGAAAATTTTAATTGCATGATAATCGCCGCCGCAACGCACCGGTACCCAGCTAGTTATAAATATTGCGTCTTTCATACGATGTGTATTTGTGCCTTTTTCAATTTAATAAGTGTTTATAAGCGGCTGATTAGTAAAAGTTGAAATGTAAGATTATTTTTATGCATTATCAAATGCATATCTGTAAGTGTCATCGATCTTGCATTTCAAACTTTAGGGTAAATTTCAAATTATGTTTTTAACTGTTGCCATTTTTGCGACAAATGCCTTGGAAGAAAAAATTATGCGAGTTGTGTATTTTAGACTTTTTGCAAACACTGCCTTTAAGGTTGCGTTGTTGTTGCAAATTCGCGATTTTGGCTAACGATCATTACAAAATCCCGTTCCACGTGAGGGTATTTTCATCATTTCACTTTTCCCGTCATTCACCACACCTGCTACCTTCTCAGGCATGAAAATCCACAAGGCCATTTTTTGCAACTAAACTTACTCGTGTATAAACCGATCAAATCACACACACAAACACATTCTATCTTTTTCAACCGATCAAATCACACACCCACAAACACATACCATGGTAGTGGTTTCCTCAATTTTACTGATTCGAACTCCCAATTTCTCGACCCATGAGCTTGGTTCTATCTACTGTAAGCTTAGCTGTTTTTAGTTGTCATTTGTTTTTCTTATTCGAATATGCACGTGTACATTGTAGGTTATATGATTTTCAAACTTTTAAGTTGTTATTTATTGTTCTAATCAGATTCTAATGGTACACTATTCACTTTAAAAATCCTACACAATGGGCTCTTCACAAGTCCACCAAATCGAAGATTCGGTTCCACATATAGCCTATGTTGACATGATTGATGTTGACTATTTCTTCATTCAACAGTTTATTGGGATGTTAGACGAGCTAGGATTAAGGGATGATAGTATTATGTTAACACATTTTAGGATCCCTAGGGAATCTTTGGATCATGGGTTGGTCCCATTGTTGAGTGAGGAAGATGTTGTGACATTGTTGAAATACGTACCTCAGTTTAAGGAAATAGAGGTTTACATTGAAGAGGGTTTTTCATTAGTCGAGAAGTATTTGTTGGAAATGAGGAATAGTCGTGATAAGGGTTTTGTGATTAAGGATATAGAGGATGGTGGTGTCGTTAAGGAACCTGAGAAAGCTAGAGATTTGCGTTTGCTAAAGTGGCATGGTGCTACTGAAATGGGAAAGGGGGAAATAAATTGATACTTCAACTCATGCTTCACCTAGTAAGGTTGGGTGTAGGGATGATGATAATGCTTTTTTCGTAGATTTGGATGATGAGCTTCTTAATCCAACACCATGATCTGATGAAGAGAGGAACAAAATAAGGGAAAAGAGGTTGAGTGGTGAGTATGGGAATAATCTTAATCGAGATTGTTAATACAAAATAAACTGTAAAAATGTTTATTCATATTTCACGATCTCGTTATGTTTTGTTGATACCAAATATAAAGTTATCATAAGTAAAATTATAAGAATACATGTTATTTTGCAAAGTATATACATGTGGTCATTTACATAAAAAATTGTAATAATTTAATTATTGTAATAGTTTATGTAATAGGATGTGTAATATCCAAGACCCATGACCCATACCCATGGAGCTAATCCATAACCCATGACCCATTGCATGACATCATGCATGAAATCATGTTGGGTATTATCCATGACCCATGACCCAATGTCCATGACCCTTGACCCAAGACCCAAGACCCATGACCCATTGTCTAGATAAATTGTATCTTTTTGGGTACCCATGACCCAAAGTCCATAACCCATGGCTCATACCCATAACCCATAACCCGGTTTGCAACCCAAAATCCGGACTGTTCTGACCTAGACTGCCGGATCCCTGGTTTTGCACTGGTCGGATCCCCCAATTGAGGGATCCGCCAGAACCGTGGGGCAGAAGGCTTTTATGCCAATAAATAGTGAGTCATTTCTTCATTGTTACTCACCCTTCTTCTTACAACTCTCTCATATATTATCTCACTCTTCTAACCTCTGATCATTTGATCATTCTAGTAGTTCTTCTATCTTTTGTTGTAATTCTCATATAGGTCCTTCACAAAGGCGAGATCACGCTATACTACAAGTCATCCAAGCAAAGGGTCCTTGATTGATTTGTCCATCCACAAGATTTCTGTAGCAAGATCTTGTAATTCATATTTCACATAGCTGTTGTGTAATAGTTGTGTAAAAGTTTGGTTCTACCTCGTGGAAGAACTCGGTGTTTTGCTTTGTACCTGAAAAAGTGTAAGCGACGTTGTGAGGCTTCTCCACCAAGTTAAAGAAGCTTGTTGACATAGAGCTTGAACTCTCGAGTGGGGTACTCGGGGAGTGGATTAGAGCAAGGAAGGTGTCCTTGTAGCCGAACCACTATAAATCACTTGTGTCGCTACTTTTTATCCTTTACTTTACTTGCTTTCATTATTTACTTTACTTATTGTTTCATACTATCTATCCATCCATACGAATTCACATAAGATCGAATCTAAATCTTTGAAACTTAAACTAATATCGGTAAAACTATTCAACCCCCTCCTAATTTTCCACAATTGGCATCAAGAGCAAGGTTTACAAAAGTTTTAAGGTAAATTGTATTTTAAGAACTTTTCAATCACAATGGGTTTTGAAAATTACAGAGAAGGGCAATCTATGCAATGACCTCCACTACTTGAAACTAATGGTTTTATTTATTGGAAAAATAGATTTGAAACTTATGTGAAATCAAAAGATATCGATCTTTGGTATATTATTGTTGAAGGTGATTTTCAAGCACCTACAAAAGATGATAAAACCGACAATGAAGAAAACATTTCTCATGATCGTCTCACCGACGACCAAAAGAAAAAGCTTTCCAAAAATAGTGAGGCAAAAATGGTTTTATACAATGCGTTACCTAAAAAGGAATTTGAAAAAATTTCTATGCATAAAACCACTAAAGAAATTTGGAATTCTTTGGTTGTAACACACCAAGGAAATCAACAAGTTAAAAACAACAAAATTGATTTATTTGTTCAACAATATGAACAATTTTCAATATTGGATGAGGATAGTATTAATAATTCTTTTGCTAGCTTTAATACTATTATTACTTCATTACAAGCACTTGATGAGTCTTTTTCTAGTCGTAATCATGTCAGGATATTTCTAAGGGTGCTTCCATCAAAGTGGAGACCGAAGGTGACGACCATCGAAGAATCTAAAGACTTGTCAATCCTCACTCTCGATGAACTCATAGGCAACCTAAAAGTCTATGAGCTCGTTCTCGTTAAAGACTCCGAGGTCTCAAAGGAAAAGAAAGAGAAACATAAATCTCTGACTTTAAAGGCCCAGAAAGTGTCAAGTGATGAAGAAACCTCATCTTCGGTAAGTGATGACGAAGAGTATGCAATGGCGATACGCGAATTCAAGAAGTTCTTTCGGAGAAAAGGAAGATATGTCAAGCAACCTTATGACGACAAGAAAGGGTTGCGGAAAAGCAAAGACGACAAGAAAGTGAAGGACGAACGCAAGTGTTTTAAATGCGGGGATCCTAATCACTTCATTAGTGAGTGTCCCAAACGTGACGAACAAAAGGCGTTTGTTAGTGGCTCGTGGGGAATGAGTGAGGAGGAGAAGGAAGAAATTTTTCTCATGGCAAAAGACTCCAACGAGGTATGTTCTGACTCTCTATATTATGGTATTCATCTTTAAATGATGAATCTTTACATCTTGAATATGATAAGCTTTGCAAAATTAGTCTCAAAGTAATTAATAAAAACAAGATTTTGAAAAACAAAAATGAACGTTTAGAAAAGGAAAATCTTGAATTAAAAGATAAAATAAAGAGATTAGAAAAGGAAAAAGAAGTAGATACTGAATGCAAGCTTAGTGTAGAACTTCAAACGTTAGTTGATCATCTTGATTCTAAGATTGCTAGAATAAGTAATAATACTCTTGATAAAATACTTGATAGTGTTAAAACGGGTAATTATCAAAAAGGGTTCGGTATTCAGGAACACATTGCTTCAACTAACGAGATTAAGGAAATACAAGTCGTTAAAGCAATTGAAAAATGGGCTACTGTAGTCACGGATCCGATGGATCCATTGAAAAAGGAACCGTCTAGTACAAATTTAGGAATCCGTGGGTCTATACGAGTAAACAGTAGAAATAACGCAACCACGTCTTCTAGAACCGATTTTTTTATTGTTAACAAAAAGGAACCAACCCATGATACTGTTAGAAATGTCAAACAACCACCTCCCCTAAAACAAAGTCAAAGTTTTATGAAAAACAAAGGTCCATCATTTTCTAAACCGAACACAAATATAAGAAGGCCAAACAATGTTTATCCTAGAAGTAACCACCATCAAATGGGATGGAATCCTAATATACAAAATGGCTTTCCATTTCAAAACTTTACACCTTGGAATGCTTTCTCACCATTTTCGTATATGCCTCATATGAATGAAATGTATAACACCAATAGACCTATGAACAAATGGGGACCAAACTTTTGAGTTAATTGTTTTCTTAGGTGTGCCTAAAGGTTGACTTAGATCCGGAAGAATGGATCAAGGATAGCGGGTGCACAAGGCATATGCCCGGTAATAAAGCATTGTTCTCCACATACGAATCCTTCAATGGAGGAAATGTGGTGTTCGGAAATAGCAAGAGCAAAATCATCGGTAAAGGTACAATTTCTCACAAATCCTTAACCATCAACGATGTATGTCACGTGGAAAACCTAAACTTTAATCTACCAAGTATAGGTAAAATATATGATAAAAAGTGAAACGTACTTTTTAGCGAAACCGGTAGTAAAATATTGAAAACTGGTATTACTATAGGAAGTGGCATTAGAAAACATGGAGTCTATGTCATTAAATCAGAAATGAACTGAAAGACAAGCTTTGTCTTACCTCTATGGATGATACTTCGACCTTATAACATCGAAGATTGGGTCACGCCAATATGCGACTTCTTCAATCGCTATCATCCAAAGAACTAGTAAGAAACCTACCTAAACTAAAATATGAACATCATTTTTGTGATGCTTGTAACATAGGAAAACAAGTCCATGCTAGTCATAAAGCTAAAAATATGGTTTCCACAACTAAGTGTCTAGAATTACTACATATGGATTTATTTGGTCCATCCGCTATCCAAAGTTACGGAGGAAACTTCTATACTTTGGTTATAGTGGATGATTACTCTAGGTATACATGGACTAAATTTTTAGAGAATAAAACTGAAACGTTCGATTACTTTGAAATCTTAAGTAAGAAAATCCAAAGACAACTGGGAAGTCCTATTGTGTCAATTAGAACGGATCATGGTCGGTAATTTGATAATGAAGTGCAATTCGGAGCTTTTTGTGATGCTAATGGTAGTACCCACAATTTCTTGGCTCCTCGCACTCCACAATTAAATGGGGTAGTTGAAAGGAAAAATAGAACCCTACAAGAAATGAGTGGCACCATGATTAATGAGCAATCTATTCCTAAAAAATGTTTGTGCAATGCCGTCGACACATCAACCTACATACTAAACCGAGTCCTAATGAAGCCATTCTTAGGAAAAACTCCATACGAGTTACTATGAGGCAAAAAGCTTTCGTTAGAACACTTTCGAGTCTTTGGTAGTAAATGTTTCATACTTAATACTAAAGATTATTTAACTAAATTCGATCCAAAATCAACCGAAGGTATCTTCTTAGGATATTTTTCTAACAGTAAAGCATAAGTAATACTAAATAAAGAAACCATGAAAGTTGAAGAATCTTTAAACGTAAAATTTGATGAGAGTCCACCTAAAACTACCTTACCTCTTGTCGATGACGAGTTAATCGAAAGTGAAGTCTTAGAAATCAAAGAAAATATAAATAAAGAAGATGAACCATTAAACAATGAAATCATCAATATTAAAGAGTCTAAAGATCATCCGGTAGAAAAGGTTATAGGAAAGTTAAATGAAAGAACCCTAAGATCTCAAGTCTAAAACCATAGTAGTCTATTTTGTTTTGTCTCAACCATAGAACCTAAAAACACTCAAGAAGCAATAAAAGATGAAAGTTGGGTAATGGTTATGCAAGAGGAATTAAATCAATTTGTTTTTAACAATGTTTGGAGTTATTAACAATGTTTGGACACTTGTCCCTCCACCTAAAAACCAAACCATAATCAGAACAAAATGAGTATATAAAAACAAATTAGATGCAAACGGTGTCGTGTCTAGAAATAAAGCTAGACTTATTGCTCAAGGATATAACCAACAAGAAGGCATAGACTTTGATGAGACCTATACTCCCGTAACTAGATTAGAGTCTATAAGAATCCTTCTTGCTTATGCTTGTGCTCATGATCTTAAGCTTTTTCAAATGGATGTTAAAAGTGCTTTTCTAATGGTTTTATAAATGAAGAAGTTTATGTAGCTCAACCTCCGGGCTTTATCAATTTCAAAAAACCTAATTACGTGTACAAACTAAAGAAAGCTCTCTATGGTCTTAAACAAGCCCTAAAAGCTTGGTAGGATAGACTCAAATAATTTTTAATCAAAAACGACTATACCATGGGGTTAGTTGGGTTAGTTGACAATACACTTTTTACAATGAAAAAGGAGTCACAAATAATTATTGTTCAAATATACGTGGACGATATTATATTCGGATCGATTTGCAAGACATGTGTAATGATTTCTCAAGAATCATGCATGATGAGTTTGAAATGAGTATGATGGGAGAATTAAGTTTCTTTCTTGTTCTACAAATCAAACAACTGGAAGATGGTATCTTCTTTAATCAATCCAAATACATAAAAGAAGTGCTAAAGAAATTCGGATTAGAAGAGTCAAAACCAATAAGAACACCAATGTCATCCGATACCAAACTCACCAAAAATGAAGACGGTGAATCCGTTGATAACACTAAATACCGCGGCATGATTGGTAGTCTTCTCTACCTTATGGCTAGTCGGCCGGATATCATGTTTAGTGTATGTCTTTGTGCTAGGTTTCAAGAAGACCCTAAAACTTCACACCTAGAAGCCGTCAAAAGAATATTTAGATATATTAAGGGTACTACTCAATTGGGATTATGGTGTCCCTAGGGGACGGGGTTGAAACTATTGTATATGAGGATTCTGACTATTTAGGTGATTATGTTGACCGAAAAAGTACAAGTGGTGTTTGCATTTTCATGGGGTGTTGTTTAAAATCTTGGTTCTCAAAGAAGCAAACGACATTAGCCATCTCAACAACCGAAGCCGAATATGTCTCTGCCAGCAAAGCATGCCAACAAGCACTATGGAAGAAACAAGCGTTAGTTGACTACGACATTCACCTAAGTGACATTGCCATTTTATGCTACAACAAAGGTGCCATTGATCTTAGCAAAAATCCGGTGTTGCATTCTCGTACCAAACATATAGAGATCCGTCATCACTTCTTAAGAGACAATGTTCAAAAAGGGAACATTTGAATTGACACTAGTACAAAAACGGGATTTGGTCACGCGTGGTCGAAATGGAACGACCACACATTCGTATATTTGTGTGGCTGAAGGTACGAAAATTCACAACATTTACTAATTAGTCGCACATGAAAATTTTGATTGTGTGACCATTAGAACTGTATTGCCACACAATTGAACATTGTGTGGCTAAAGGTATCTGGTAATTTTGTTTCTGATCGTTTAGCCACATATGAATTTGGAACGTGTGACAAATACAAGTAACCTTGATGCATTAGTCACATGAAGTAATTTTTTGTGTGTCTAAATCATAGAGTCAAGTTTTGTCACACATTATTTAAGGGTGACTGATATGTTTTGCTAAGTATTTAGCCACATCTGAAATTGGAACGCGTGACAAATGAAAAGTAAGGTTGAAGCATTAGTCACGATATACATATAAACAGTGACAAATATATGTCACACAGTTCAACACTGTGACCAAATGCCATATATGGTCACACTAAACGTTTTGTCACACATTCGTTAAGTGTAGCCAAAATCCAGTACATATGGTCACGTAAGTTAATATGTGCGTTTAAAGTTTAGTTTGTGTTAGCTTGCCAAAAGCTAATGTATATAGTCACATTTACTACTAACACTGTGACCAAATGCCATATATGGTCACACTAAACGTTTTGTCACACATATTATTTAAGTGTAGCCAAAATCCAGTACATATGGTCACGTAACTTAATATGTGTTTTTAAAGTTTATTTTGTGTTAGCTTGGCAAAAGATAATTTGTATAGTCACATTTACTTCTAGCACGATCATGTGACTATATGCCTTTACAATAGCCATAACATATCACAAATGTGTGACTAAATTATGTTCATGTGGCCATTGGATGATCAATAGTCACACAAAATACACATTTCTTCACTTTAAACACCATATGGTCATACTTATTAACACTTTTGGCCACTTTATGATTGATTGTATGTTACTAAATACCCAAAACAAACATGCTTTGTGTGACTAAATATTAGAAAAGGCCACACAAACATAAAATTCATGTGGCCATTGGATGATCAATAGTCACACAAAATACACATTTATTCACTTTAAACACCATATGGTCACACTTATTAACACTTTTGGCCACTTTATGCTTAATTGTATGTGACTAAAAACCCAAATCAAACATGCTTTCTGTGACTAAATGTTAGAAAAGGCCACACAAACATAAAATTCAAGTGGCCATTGGATGATCAATAGTCACACAAAATACACATTTTTTACTTTAAACACCATATGGTCAAGTTTGTTGCATTTATTGTGCTGTGAATGCAAATGTGGGTTTGTAGGTGATGGCTTTTATAGTCACATTGATATGCACACACAAACACACACATTAACACTTGTGCAACACCACAATCTACTAAACTTGGATAAATCCAAACTAATTATATATATGAAGAACTCTTTAACAACGAGTACTTGATTGTTAATGCGGAATCTTAACAACAAGCAAGAAGAACACAAATGCTATTTCACTAATAAACTTCTTCTATTAATATTTCTATTCGTCTAAGTACAAGTTCATTTCACTATACTTTAGGGTTCCTTTATACACTTAGGAAAACCTAGTATACAAAATGTGTAGAAGGATATAGATATCTCTTCCTAAGATATCTCTATGCGTACATATCCTTCCCTAAACTCTAATAAACTATTATGTTTTTCATAAACAGAACTAACTACGAATACTACCAGACTTAACTGTTATACTACCAATATTATTGCTGTTGAGCTTTTGATTTAATTAACCTCAAAATCTGATAGCATGCATCATCCTTTCTTTCACCTAACAGCTTCTTCTCAAGCATAGCCCTGCAAATACGGTTTGGAAGTGGATACTCCACTTCTGTAAGCATATAAAGAATTGCAGTTTCTAATTCCAAATAGTGCACCTGACAAGTGTGGAAATATCTCCATCTGATCACTTGTTCTTGACAGGCCAGCTTCCACATTTCATCATCAGCATCTGGTGTCTCAAACATGGTCTTCAAGTCACCCCAGAGGACTCTTTCATATTCCTCTTCAGGTCTCTTGTCACCATGGTTCTCCATCATCAGCTGGTACATGGTCTTCAAATCATCCTTGGACAAATCACTAAATAAACCAGGAAAGTTCACATATATAGTGTCGGTGTGATTTTCCCTTACTATCAGGTAAACTACCTTGTTCCCATTTTTGATGATCTGAACCTTTGCAATCTTAGCAGGAAGTGCTGAACCTGTAGGAATGGAGCCCATGGTAAACTCTTCTGATGATGGTTCATCAACCTTATCCTTCATGTCTCTTCCACTTCCTTTTTAACCTTAGTCTTATCCTTTTTCACTCTTTTCTTTCCAGTGGATTTCTTTCTTGTCATCTTCACAACTGGTTGCTTAACCTAAGCTTCCTCCTCTTTCTTTACAGTTTTTGGCTTATCACCAAGTTTTTCACCAAAGAACCTTTTCAGTCTCTGCAATCTTCTGCTTCTTAGCATCCTTTGGTTGAAGATTGAAACCCTGCCTTTTAAGCTTTGAAGCTTCCAACTCTGAATCCATTGGATTAAATCTTTTAATTAGGTGCACTACTTTTTCAAATTCTACTTTTAGATCATCAGCCTTCTATTTCCTTAACTGGCCCACAGTCCAGCTAGGATTCCCTTGACTTTTGATGTAGTGGATCATATAATCCCTTTGCTCACCTTTGGTCAAGGGTCTGTACATCCTTTCACTTTGTCTCTTCTCTCTGAGAAGCCTCTTCTTCTCATTAATCATCTCAACCATTTTCCTTGCATAATCTTCTTCGCCAATATCAGGAAGGATAACTCTGTTTACTAATAATCTGGCCTTTATAGTATGATGTGCTACGTGTGTACAAGTTTTAAATTTATAAAAGGTGAATTACCAATATTACCAATAACACATACTAGCAAGTATACAGGTCCGTTATAGCAAGATTATGAAGGTAAGTTGGGATCATTCGTAGGGATTTGAGTGAATCTAAACACAAGTTTGAATCAACATAGTCTATCCAAAACATATAACAAAGCAAATAGATATAATAAAATTCAAATGATTAAAAACTACACTTGCTTAAACTAGTTTCATATCATAGATTAATGTGATTGTGTTAACCTCTTAACATGTTGGTTATGATAATTAGTTGGTGTACTAATCTATTATTTTTACAAGTTAAACCTTCGTCAAGATTTTAGTTCATAAAAACAAGCATTACGTTTAACCAATCAATTCAAGATCAATTCAAGTTTCATAAGTCTACATACATAAACTTAAACACAAAAACATCCACTTGTTTAATCAAATTGCTTAAGAAATGGTCAATAAAAAAGGTAACCGATCATAGACAAAAGGCTACAATTGATTCTCAACAACTAATCTTACGACCTTTTAGATGTTTCCAATCAATCCAATTTGATAATCAAAAAATGTTTCTATTACAACAACCACACCTTAGTTCCTTTGTATAATCAAGAATAATCGGTAAAAACAATCATGCATAGACAAAATGATTATAACTAGTTGAATAACAATAAGTTCTTTCGACCTCTACGATTACTATCAACTAGTCAAACTTGATTAACAAATGTCACTATGAAACTTTAGCACAATTGGATCTTAGAATCAACTTGAAATTGAATTAAAACATGTTAACACAATCACTAACTAATCATATGACAATCAACATCATTTAAGAAAGTGTATAAAGAAACTAGCCACTCTTAGCAAACATAAACATAAACTCAGAACTTTGAACATTAGAAAACATGATTAAAAGTCTTACAATGCTTGGAATAAGATTACAAATGGTGAAGTAATGATTCCCAAAGTATTGGGGTAGACTTCTTGGTGATTTGGCCTCCAATTGTGGAACTTCTGGAACTCCAAACTTCCCTAGACTTCTAAGGAGGAATTTGAGAGCTTAAAAGCTTTGTTTGATGAGTAGAGAGATTTGTATTGAAGTGTGTGTCTCATATGTTCACAAATGGCCTCTATTTATACTAGTTCCAAAGCCTAGAGTATTAATTGCTGAACTTAGCCTCCAAGGAGTAAGGAAGGGACTAGAATACACCAAGAGAAGGACCTAGAATCGTAAAGGGGAAACTTAGTGATGAAGATTTGGCAGATACAGCTTCTCCAACCGGATCGGTAACATGACCAACCGATCCGGTTGGTCTTCTACAAAAGAGCCAACCCTTCCGGTTGCGGGTGGCGACCGAACGGTTGGTGATGGAATTTTGGCATTTTTGGTCATTTTCCAACCGATCCGGTTGCACTCGCAACTGATCCGGTTGGATTTCCTGAGTTACGAAAACTTGGTCTTTACTTTCTTTATCTTGTAGAACTTGGTTCTTCAATCACTATGGTCTTCAAAGGTACTTGAGATACTGATTTGTGCTTGATCTGCTTCACTGAAACGAGAATCTTCTATTTGCTGAACATTTCTTTACTTTCCTTCCGTTTCCCTGCACTCGGTTATAAACACTAGACAAACATCTTTTGATGCGTTTAAGCACTAAAATCACGCAAATATAACCAAATAACATATACAAAAGCACACATAACGCTACTAGAAACATGTACAATCTGAGCGTTATCAAATTCCCCCACACTTAAACTTTGCTTGCCCTCAAGCAAATCTAGGAAAAACATCCACTGGTACAAGATCGTGATTATGAAAAATGTGATGCAAATCAACCAAGTATAAATACAAGAGAAGATTCATCGATTATGCTTATAAAGGTGAAACATCAAGATGTTTAACAATATGCAATGATTTTCTTACATGATTAACATTTCAGAACACCTCACGAAAAAGGAACGAAATATAATTCACTCAATCACTCATTTTTAGTGGAGTAACAAGATAAATCACACTCAATGCTCAGTCATGATTAGATTATTACCATAAGCTTGTACAAGAAACAAAACTCCACCGACTTGGCGTGAGCACCAAGTAAAAACATCTAAAGAACATCTAAAGAGGTCTTTTATTTGGGTTATAATGACAGACTTCGGGTTAAGGGTATGGATAAGGCATGGAAATGTTTATGAAATTGGTGTTAAAATAAAAATAAAATCAAGTCTAATACCCGTGTTGCTAGCTACCAAACAATCCACGAACCAATAAATGATTATAGCTTCAATTTCTTCTTTTCCACTTTCCACAGCTTTTTGCTTTGCCATGACAATTGTTCTTCGATCATACTTTCAACACAATTTTTTTTAACTCAGAACTTTCATGAAATGGCTCAATCAATCTCACAAGATGTGGTACTCATAATCATTTGAACAATCTTCACTTTCCAGGCGACTAGCAACCAACCGTTTAGACAATGATAAGGGTTAGACTCAGGTTTAAAGTGTAAAATCTTTTTGTATTTTCTTGGGTGAAGCAGAAATGAAAAGGATGGCTCAGAGGGTGTAACTAGGGGTATCTAGTGCTAAAAATGAGCACTACAAATGGGTCCATGTGGGTGGTTAACTAACCGATGTGGCTAGCTAATTGATGAGTGTGTAAATACTCATCATTTTTGTACAAAATAAACTGCAAATTCATCTGAAAACACTCAGAAACACATCAAAATGATCAAAATATCACAAATCAGTGTTTTATGTGTTTTAAATGCAAAAATATCAAAATCAGATGAAAAACATATCAAATTTGCAAAAATTGCAGTTTTAGTCCCCCAAGTTTCTTAAATTGTCAAAAATAGTCCCTGAGCCAAAATTTCAAAAGAAAAGTCACCAAAGGTCTTTTTAAAATTACAAATTGTCATATTTAGTCCTTTGGTGAGAAATCTAAAAGTTTTGAGAAAATTACAGTTTAGTCCCTGAAAATCCAAATTGGTCAAATTTAGTCCTTGGGAATTTCAAAAATGTCAAAAACTAACCCTTGGATTATTAAACTTGGCATGACCAACCCTTTTGACTCATCTTCATAATTTACATGATTGGTCCCTTGAATTTCAAATGTTACACAAATGGTCCTTGGAGTTAATAATTCTACAAACCAAACCGGATCCTAGTCTTTTTATACCCAAGCCCAAAACAAAACAACCCTGGCCCAATCTGTTTACCCGGTCCAACACCCAACCCGACAACCCAAACCCAACTTTTAAAATAAACAAAACCCGCCCCTAAAAGCCTCTTCCCTGTCCCCCGACAAACCTGTCTGCTACCACCCCCCTCCTCAAACTCCTCCCATAGCCACTCTACACCACCCTTTTGTCTCCCCCCTCCTCACCAACCTTGCAAATGCATTAAATACATCACTTTTCCTGTCCCAGATATCCAACTCAGTTTTGGCGCCAAAAACAAGATTAATGGCTAGGATTGATTCTAGCCATCCTAAGGTCAAGATTGCTGCTGGGATTTGATCAGAAGGTGAGAGAAAAGACTCTGGAGCTTATAAGAGTCCAAGAAGGAAGGCAGAAAGGGAGTTAGTTTTTAGTTTTTTAAAATTGTATTTCGTTTTTTAGCTTGTAACATCTTGACTAGTTTTAACTTATGTTTTAAAGTTTATTTGTACTCAATTTAGCTACTCAAGTGTATTTCAACTTAATTTAAGCATCAATTCAGTTCCAAGTTCAAATTCCAAATTTTATGTTACTGTTGAAATTCTCATTCTCAATATCTCTGTCACAAATCTGTTAGCATCCATTTCTAAGCTCAAGCAAGCTCTAACAAGCTTGTTAAAGCTTTATTTAAGCTTACAGTTACATTTCAATAACTCTTGAATACTGGTCAACAAAAGTCAACTCAAGAGCAAAAATGGTGCAAGAAATGATATGGGTTGATTCAGCATTGGAAATGGGTTGAAATGGATGCATTGGGTGGAAATTGATAGGTTAGGGTTCCTTGTTTCACAGTTGGCAGGCCATAGTGGCCATTGGACATGTTGTAAGCACTTTTCAAATCTTTTAGCATAAGTAGTAATTGTAGTTGTAAACTATTAAAACCTGTTCTAAAAGTAGTAATTAGGTTAATTTAATTTAGTTTGATCATTTGTGCATGTTTAGTCAGGGATTATCTCACTTAAATTTGCAAAGCAGTTTATAAAGGAGTGTTTGTTTGCTGTCAAAACTGTCCCAGATTTGTATGCAGTGGTAGTTTTCTTGTTGGTTCAAGTCTAGTTAACTCTAAGTGACTCATTGGAGTCAAAATATTGTGCCTGTTAGTTCAAATAAGTCAAACATCATTGAAATCCATCTTACAGCTTACTGATGTGGATTTTAGAATTGTAAAACTTAGATTTGTGTTCAAAAGTGTTAACCATTGCTTTAAGTACACTCATTTCACCAAATTACTTCATCATCAGTCATTAAAATTGGATCAAAGTTCCCCAAGGTCAAACTGGTGTCTTATTTCAAAGTCAAAACATGTCAAAAACTTGGGTTTGTGCAGATATTGCAGCTGATGCACAGGATTCATTAATGATTTTTAGAGTCTGATTTTTGGTTTATAAGTAGTCCTCTAGGTGGTTTATAAGACCTAGTATCTGTTTCAAGCTCAAGCTCTCTGGTTGAGCTTGTGCATAAGCTCAAAACAGGCACCTGGTGCCCTGCTCACAACTCAGCTAATACTGAGTGGATTCTCGTTTTGGACAAGCTTTCACAGTGCTTATTAAAGCTTGTCAAAAGCTGGTTTTTTGGTTAACAGTAGTCACTTAGGTCTAGTTTTGGTCTTGATCATTAGTTTTTAGTTTATAGCTTATTTGAGTACTTATTTATTGGCTTAAAGTTGGTACCAAAACTGTTTTTAGCTTAAAATCAAAATCACCAAATCTGTTCTATCTTGTTAATCAGTGATTGTAGCCTGTTTGTTTAAGCTTCATTTGGTCATATTTAGTGTATCTTAACTTCTGTTAACAGTTGGTGGCTTGTCTTAATCATTTGGCTTATTTAGTGCTTATTTCAATAAGCACTCTCACATCAGTTCCATAATCTTGTACACAAGCACTTGTTTTTCCAATTTTCATAGCTTCTTAATATTATTTTAGAGTTTCTCTGAAATTTTCAGATTTTTCCTAGCTGTTTTGCTACTTTTCTTGATTTTAATTAGTTTTTAGCACTTTTTAAATAGCATTAAATACAAAAAATTCAGAAAAGCTTCAAAAAAATAATCTTTCAATTTTCTTAGGTTTAGATAAATATAAGTAGTGAAAAAAGTAATTTTCCAGATTTTTCATAGTTTATTTGGTAATTTTTAGTAATTAAATTAGTTTTTAATAGTTTAAAATTCATAGAAAATAGAAAAATAATCAGAAAAATACAAAAATAGTTTTGAAAATTCTATTTTGATATTTTAGATTTTTCTAAGTCTTAATCTTATCTTTCTAGCCTAATTTCCTATTTTCTTGCATTTTAGGTAATTAATTAATAGTTAAAAATAGTTTTTAATTAAATAATTAGTCATAAAAATAATTTTCTTTTTTCTGAATATTTTCTTATATCATTAGGATTGTAAAAACATCATTTTCATATTTTTAGGGTTAATATTGATTTAGTTTCACGTTTTTAGTTGTACGTCACGTAGATTTTAATTTCAGCCAGAAAACATAAAACAAAAACATCATTTTAATTATAGTGATAGCGTTTATTTAATAGGTTTTATCTTTTTAATTTCCTTTAGCATTGCATTTTAGCCTTTGTGTTTGTTTGATATTTCTGTAGTTATAATCAAATCATATTCCCTTTTCGTTCAAACTTCTCGATCACTATACGTTGATTGATCCATTGCATAGCTCGCTGGGACATAACGACCCGGGGAGACCCTATACTCCTCAGATCTTCATTGATTTCGTGCTTAAGCAGTTTTAAGCTGGTTACGGTCCGCCATTCACAAGTGGCGGGCTTGTGTGATAAAGCTTGACTGTTTTGGAGCGCATCAAATTTTACGCCATGCCGGGGAGCTGTCGATCTATCTTCCGTTTTAGCAGATTAGTTGTTTGAATCCTCACTCATTGTTTATATCATCCATCTCTGTATATATATATATATCCATATTTTCTTCTAAAAAATCCAAAAACCCAAAACAACCAAAAACGTATAAAACACAAAAATATTTTTCCTTTTGTTTCTATATATGTATCAAAAATAAAAATACAAAAGATTCGTCGTTTTCTTTAATAATTAACAACTTAAAAGATTACCACCGCAAACCAAGGCAGTGCACTACCTAACTGGGGTGCGACCATAATAAGTTCCCGAACTAAAGATTTAAAACTTGCCTTTGTGTCCTTGTGATTGGTGTACCTTTTTCAAAGAAGCCATTCATCTTGGATTATTGGTTAAGTTCACCGTTGTTTTGCCTCGATTTTGTGTTAATTGATTTTGTTGTGATATCGACGCTTCGAACCAGAAAACCCATAAAGATTCTTCTCACCTGATTTCTATAAAACATCTTCATAATTCTCATTCTCATCTGAAAGATCTTCATAATTCCATTTCTCCTTAACTCGAGAGCCCTTAGAGTTACTCTAGTGCATGCACTTTTCGTTCTTCTAGATCATTGAGTCCTTTGCGTGATCTAGCAGAAATTCCTAGACGACGCTCGTAGACGTGCCTTTGCCCAAATAGTCGAACCCGAGATTCGTACTATTTCAAGCAACAATATGGCGATCTAACGCACTATGGCGGAAATGCTCCAAGCACCCACCGAGGGTTATGGAGATGCCATTGTTTTACCAGAATCGCTTCTCGATCACTTCAATTGAAGACACATTTGATCACACTTGTGTCTACGAATCAATTCCGCGGGTCTGATCGAGAAGACCCGTATGCACACATCCGTTGGTTTAACAAATTGACCTCAACTATCAATTTCAAGGATGTGCCACAAAAAGTAATCAAGTTGATGCTTTTTCCGTTCTCACTTGAGGGACAGCCAGATTTGGCTGGAAAAAGAACACCCTCGATCCATCGAAACTTGGGAGGATCTTGTTCAAAAGTTTGTTAATTACTTCTTCCCTCCATCAAAGACGACTAACCTTAAAAATGAAATTTCGATTTCGCCAAAATTTCGATGAAAATTTTGAGAGGCATGGGAGAGATTCAAAGATCTCCTCGGGAAATGCCCCCATCATGAATTCACGGAGCTTCAACAAGTCAACATCTTTTATAATGGGTTGAACTGTAACGATCAAGATTCTTTGAACGCATCCGCGGGTGGCAATATCTTGAATCGTAAACCTAAAGATGTGCTTGAAATTTGCGAGAGTAAATCAAAAGTTCCTATTTCTCGAAACAAAGTCAATGTTCCGAACACTCCTACTTCTACATCCAGTAACTCTTTCGAAGTTAGCAGCTCCGTTAGCGCTCTAACGGACATGATCCATTGTATGATAAAAGAGGTAAAGGAAATCAAAAGCGAAATTCATAAGCCGGAACCAATCAAAGCCATAAACAAGGTGTGTGAAATTTGTAGTGGTCCACACGCGTATTATGATTGTCAAGCAACCGATGCTTCTTTTTACCAAGCTCCCGTAGCTTCGGTAAACCACAATCAATACCGACCACAAGCTGATCCTCACTACCGTGCACCTAGCGGTATGACACCACCTGGTTTTCCTCCTGTGCAAAACCATGGAAATCAAAACCATCAAAACCATGGCAATCAAAATCGCTTTGTTTCGAATCAAGGACACAACTTCAATAACTCTCAAAATTTCAATCAAAACCGGAACAATTTCAACCAACCATATCAAGCTCCTAATCATCAAAGTTATCAACAACCTCCTCAAGCTCCCATACCAAATGACTTCATGAAAATGACTGAGTCAAACATGCGTTCAATGCAAACTCAGATCAATAACATGAGAGGTGAGCTAAAGAGGGAAATTGATACCACATTATCTCGGCAGACAAATGAGTTAAAGAATATGATGAGCAGTTTCATGAACATGAATATGAACAAAGCTTCGCCATCTTCTGGAGGACTCCCAAGCAATACTATTCCCAATCCTAATGCCGAGTTGAAAGCCGTCACCACTCGTAGTGGTAAGAGGATTCTCACGATTTTATCATGTAATTATACCGCCCAATTCCCCCGTTTTTGGCCAAAATTTTTTTTTGGAGTAAGTGTTCTACACTTTCTCATCAGGTTATCAGTCCGCCTTGTCTGTAAGACAAAAGGATTGGCTAATCCAAGAGCAAACGGCTCTTGGTAAAGATTTCTCAAATCCGTTTATATGGCTTGCAATTTGCCCAAAATTGTATGGTTTTCATCTCACCATATCCTAAAAAGTGAAGAGTTGGCTAGCCCGCAAGGTTATGGCTTGTGGTAAAGGCAATGGAAAAACCATAATTGGTATTCAGCTCACCAAAGATAATTCGATAATTTATCTAAGAGTTGGCTAGTCCAGAAGGTACGGCTTCGGTAAAGACACATCAAATCCGTTATATGGTTTATGATTTGCCAATAAATCAGATGGTTATCAGTGTACCATGGTTCTTGCTTGAACTGAAACATTTGGCTACTCCATAAGTAATGGCTTTTGGTAAAGAGACGCAAATCCATTATGTTTTCTCAAATCATTGCTAGGGACTAGCAATATCTCAGTGTGGGGATTGATGAGTGTGTAAATACTCATCATTTTTGTACAAAATAAACCAAATTCATCCTGAAAACACTCAAACACATCAAAATGATCAAAATATCACAAATCAGTGTTTTATGTGTTTTAAATGCAAAAATATCAAAATCAGATGAAAAACATATCAATTTTGCAAAAATTGCGCTTTTAGTCCCCAAGTTTCTTAAATTGTCAAAAATAGTCCCTGAGCCAAAATTTCAAAAGAAAAGTCACCAAAGGTCTTTTTAAAATTACAAATTGTCATATTTAGTCCTTTGGTGAGAAATCTAAAAGTTTTGAGAAAATTACAGTTTAGTCCCTGAAAATCCAAAATGGTCAAATTTAGTCCTGGGAATTTCAAAATGTCAAAACTAACCCTTGGATTATTAAACTTGGCATGACCAACCCTTTTGACTCATCTTCATAATTTACATGATTGGTCCCTTGAATTTCAAATGTTACACAAATGGTCCTTGGAGTTAATAATTCTACAAACCAAACTGGATCCTAGTCTTTTTATACCCAAGCCCAAAACAAAACAACCCCGCCCAATCTGTTTACCCGGTCCAACACCCAACCCGACAACCCAAACCCAACTTTTAAAATAAACAAAACCCGCCCTAAAAGCTCTTCCCTGTCCCCGACAAACCACTGCGCTACCACCCCCTCCTCAAACTCCTCCCATAGCCACTCTACACCACCCTTTTGTCTCCCCCCTCCTCACCAACCTTGCAAATGCATTAAATACATCACTTTTCCTGTCCCAGATATCCAACTCAGTTTTGGCGCCAAAAACAAGATTAATGGCTAGGATTGATTCTAGCCATCCTAAGGTCAAGATTGCTGCTGGGATTTGATCAGAAGGTGAGAGAAAAGACTCTGGAGCTTATAAGAGTCCAAGAAGGAAGGCAGAAAGGGAGTTAGTTTTTAGTTTTTTAAAATTGTATTTCGTTTTTTAGCTTGTAACATCTTGACTAGTTTTAACTTATGTTTTAAAGTTTATTTGTACTCAATTTAGCTACTCAAGTGTATTTCAACTTAATTTAAGCATCAATTCAGTTCCAAGTTCAAATTCCAAATTTTATGTTACTGTTGAAATTCTCATTCTCAATATCTCTGTCAAATCATAGCGTTCATTTCTAAGCTCAAGCAAGCTCTAACAAGCTTGTTAAAGCTTTATTTAAGCTTACAGTTACATTTCAATAACTCTTGAATACTGGTCAACAAAAGTCAACTCAAGAGCAAAAATGGTGCAAGAAATGATATGGGTTGATTCAACATTGGAAATGGGTTGAAATGGATGCATTGGGTGGAAATTGATAGGTTAGGGTCCTTGTTTCAGTTGGCAGCCATAGTGGCCATTGGACATGTTGTAAGCACTTTTCAAATCTTTTAGCATAAGTAGTAATTGTAGTTGTAAACTATTAAAACCTGTTCTAAAAGTAGTAATTAGGTTAATTTAATTTAGTTTGATCATTTGTGCATGTTTAGTCAGGGATTATCTCACTTAAATTTGCAGCAGTTATAAAGGAGTGTTTGTTTGCTGTCAAAACTGTCCCGCATTTGTATGCAGTGGTAGTTTTCTTGTTGGTTCAAGTCTAGTTAACTCTAAGTGACTCATTGGAGTCAAAATATTGTGCCTGTTAGTTCAAATAAGTCAAACATAATTGAAATCCATCTTACACTTCTGATGTGGATTTTAGAATTGTAAAACTTAGATTTGTGTTCAAAAGTGTTAACCATTGCTTTAAGTACACTCATTTCACCAAATTACTTCATCATCAGTCATTAAAATTGGATCAAAGTTCCCCAAGGTCAAACTGGTGTCTTATTTCAAAGTCAAAACATGTCAAAAACTTGGGTTTGTGCAGATATTGCAGTGATGCACATGTGATTCATTAATGATTTTAGAGTCTGATTTTTGGTTTATAAGTAGTCCTCTAGGTGGTTTATAAGACCTAGTATCTGTTTCAAGCTCAAGCTCTCTGGTTGAGCTTGTGCATAAGCTCAAAACAGGCACCTGGTGCCCTGCTCACAACTTCAGCTAATCTGAGTGGATTCTCGCTTTTGGACAAGCTTTCACAGTGCTTATTAAAGCTTGTCAAAAGTCTGGTTTTGTTAACAGAGTCACTTAGGTCTAGTTTTGGTCTTGATCATTAGTTTTTAGTTTATAGCTTATTTGAGTACTTATTTATTGGCTTAAAGTTGGTACCAAAACTGTTTTTAGCTTAAAATCAAAATCACCAAATCTGTTCTATCTTGTTAATCAGTGATTGTAGCCTATTTGTTTAAGCTTCATTTGGTCATATTTAGTGTATCTTAACTTCTGTTAACAGTTGGTGGCTTGTCTTAATCATTTGGCTTATTTAGTGCTTATTTCAATAAGCACTCTCACATCAGTTCCATAATCTTGTACACAAGCACTTGTTTTTCCAATTTTCATAGCTTCTTAATATTATTTTAGAGTTTCTCTGAAATTTTCAGATTTTTCCTAGCTGTTTTGCTACTTTTCTTGATTTTAATTAGTTTTAGCACTTTTAAATAGCATTAAATACAAAAAATTCAGAAAAGCTTCAAAAAATAATCTTTCAATTTTCTTAGGTTTAGATAAATATAAGAAGTGAAAAAGTAATTTTCCAGATTTTTCATAGTTTATTTGGTAATTTTTAGTAATTAAATTAGTTTTTAATAGTTTAAAATTCATAGAAAATAGAAAAATAATCAGAAAAATACAAAAATAGTTTTGAAAATTCTATTTTGATATTTTAGATTTTTCTAAGTCTTAATCTTATTTTTCTAGCCTAATTTCCTATTTTCTTGCATTTTAGGTAATTAATTAATAGTTAAAAATAGTTTTTAATTAAATAATTAGTCATAAAAATAATTTTCTTTTTTTCTGAATATTTTCTTATATCATTAGGATTGTAAGAACATCATTTTCATATTTTTAGGGTTAATATTGATTTAGTTTCACGCTTTAGTTGTACGTCGCGTAGATTTTAATTTCGGTTTAGAAAAACATAAAAACAAAAACATCATTTTAATTATAGTGATAGCGTTTATTTAATAGGTTTTATCTTTTTAATTTCCTTTAGCATTGCATTTTAGCCTTTGTGTTTGTTTGATATTTCTGTAGTTATAATCAAATCATATTCCCTTTTCGTTCAAACTTCTCGATCACTATATCGCTGATTGATCCATTGCATAGCTCGCTGGGACATAACGACCCGGGGAGACCCTATACTCCTCAGATCTTCATTGATTTCGTGCTTAAGCAGCTTTTAAGCTGGTTACGGTCCGCCATTCACAAGTGGCGGGCTTGTGTGATAAAGCTTGACTGTTCTGGAGCGCATCAAATTTTTACGCCCGGGAGCGTGCCGATCTATCTTCCGCTTAGCAGATTAGTTGTTTGAATCCTCACTCATTTGTTTATATCATCCATCTCTGTATATATATATCCATATTTTCTTCTAAAAAATTCAAAAACCCAAAAACAACCAAAAACGTATAAAACACAAAAATATTTTTCCTTTTGTTTCTATATATGTATCAAAAATAAAAATACAAAAAGATTCGTCGTTTTCTTTAATAATTAACAACTTAAAAGATTACCACCGCAAACCAAGGCAAAGGCACTACCTAGCTGGGGGTGCGACCATAATAAGTTCCCGAACTAAAGATTTAAAACTTGCCTTTGTGTCCTTGTGATTGGTGTACCCTTTTCAAAGAAGCCATTCATCTTGGATTATTGGTTAAGTTCACTGTTGTTTTGCCTTGATTTTGTGTTAATTGATTTTGTTGTGATATCGACGTTTCAGAACCAGAAAACCCATAAAGATTCTTCTCACCTGATTTCTATAAAACATCTTCATAATTCTCATTCTCATCTGAAAGATCTTCATAATTCCATTTCTCTCCTTAACTCTGAGAGCCCTTAGAGTTACTCTAGTGCATGCGCACTCGTTCTTCTAGATCATTGAGTCCTTTGCGTGATCTAGCAGAAATTCCTAGAATACGTTCTCGTAGGCGTCTGCCCAAATAGTCGAACCCGAGATTCGTACTATTTCAAACAATATGGCAGACGAACGCACTATGGCAGAAATGCTCCAAGCACCCACCGAGGGTTATGGAGATGCCATTGTTTTACCAGAATTCGATCTCTTCGAATTGAAGACACATTTGATCACACTTGTGTCTACGAATCAATTCCGCGGGTCTGATCGAGAAGACCCGTATGCACACATCCGTTGGTTTAACAAATTGACCTCAACTATCAATTTCAAGGATGTGCCACAAAAAGTAATCAAGTTGATGCTTTTCCCATTTTCACTTGAGGGGACACCGGATTTGGTCGAAAAGAACCCCTCGATCCATCGAAACTTGGGAGGATCTTGTTCAAAAGTTTGTTAATTACTTCTTCCCTCCATCAAAGACGACTAATCTAAAAAATGAAATTTCTGGATTTCGTCAAAATTTCGATGAAAATTTTGGAGAGGCATGGGAGAGATTCAAAGATCTCCTCATGAAATGCCCCCATCATGAATTCACGGAGCTTCAACAAGTCAACATCTTTTATAATGGGTTGAACTGTAACGATCAAGATTCTTTGAACGCATCCGCGGGTGGCAATATCTTGAATCGTAAACCTAAAGATGTGCTTGAAATTTGCGAGAGTAAATCAAAAGTTCCTATTTCTCGAAACAAAGTCAATGTTCGAACACTCGCTTCTTCATCCAAGTAATTCTTCCGAAGTTAGCAGCTCCGTTAGCTGCTCTAACGGACATGATCCATTGTATGATAAAAGAGGTAAAGGAAATCAAAAGCGAAATTCATAAGCCGGAACCAATCAAAGCCATAAACAAGGTGTGTGAAATTTGTAGTGGTCCACACGCGTATTATGATTGTCAAGCAACCGATGCTTCTTTTTACCAAGCTCCCGTAGCTTCGGTAAACCACAATCAATACCCACCACAAGCTGATCCTCACTACCGTGCACCTAGCGGTATGACACCACCGGTTTTCCTCCCTGTGCAAAACCATGGAAATCAAAACCATCAAAACCATGGCAATCAAAATCGCTTTGTTCCGAATCAAGGACACAACTTCAATAACTCTCAAAATTTCAATCAAAACCAGAACAATTTCAACCAACCATATCAAGCTCCTAATCATCAAAGTTATCAACAACCTCCTCAAGCTCCCATACCAAATGACTTCATGAAAATGACCGAGTCAAACATGCTCAATGCAAACTCAGATCAATAACATGAGAGGTGAGCTAAAGAGGGAAATTGATACCACATTATCTCGGCAGACAAATGAGTTAAAGAATATGATGAGCAGTTTCATGAACATGAATATGAACAAAGCTTCGCCATCTTCTGGAGGACTCCCAAGCAATACTATTCCCAATCCTAATGCCGAGTTGAAAGCCGTCACCACTCGTAGTGGTAAGACGCACAATGGACCTTCGACTCCAATGCCCCCTCCTCCTGTGGCATTTAGTCAAGTTACCAAGGAGACAACGGACAAGGTGCGTTATTCAAGCCCACGAAGTCGCGACACGTCCCACCTTCGGTAGTCCAACCTTCAAGTCCGGAACCCGATGTTTCGAAGAAAAATCTTGAGCCAGAAAACACTTCCATCCCGGCTCAAAAGTCTAGTCAGCTTCCTTACCCATCAAGAATGAATGATGAGAAGCTCAAAGACAAAAACAAAGAGCAAATGGAAAAATTTTTCCAAATCTTCAATGAGCTTCACTTTGATATAAGCTTCGTTGATGCTCTAATGCCTAAATTTGCATCCACGCTTAAAGGCTTACTCACCAACAAAGATAAGTTGTCAGAGATGGCTAAAACCCTCTAAATGAGCAATGCTCAGCGGCCATTCTTAATAAGCTTCCCGAAAAGCTTGAAGATCCTGGCCGGTTCCTAATCCCGCGTGATTTCTTGGGATGTTTCAATGCTCCGCCTTGGCCGATCTTGGCGCTAGCATTAACCTCATGCCACTTTCAGTATGGAAGAAACCGCTCTTCCTCAACTTTCATCCACTCGTATGACACTCGAGCTAGCGGACTGCACTGCGTAAC
Organism: Chrysanthemum makinoi; assembly: GCA_910596185.1. Taxonomy (NCBI): domain Eukaryota; kingdom Viridiplantae; phylum Streptophyta; class Magnoliopsida; order Asterales; family Asteraceae; genus Chrysanthemum; species Chrysanthemum makinoi. Next base: position 255,690,141 of record OU343219.1, read on the forward strand.
TCGCCCACTGGGATAGCCGAGGATGTCGTGATGAAAGTGGGAAAGTTTCACTTTCATGCTGACTTTGTTGTAGTAGACTTTGATGCAGATCCTAGAGTTCCCCTCATCTTAGGGAGAGCTTTCTTAAGAACGAGTCGTGCTTTGATTGATGTGTTTGCTGAAGAGTTGACCATTCGAAGTTGACAACGAAGAGCTCACGTTAAATATCAACCGTAACTCCAAACCTCTCAGACAAACAGAGTGTTGCCACAATTGATCAAAGATCTTAAAGATTCAATGCAACACTCTCAAACTTCACGGTTAAGAGGAGTCATGAAAACGGCCGAGCTCAAAGCTTTAAAATTACCCCTGTTCAAACAAATGGTTTGAAAGCTGTACCGTGGAAGTCAAGAGTATTCTTGATGATGATGATGATCTAGAATCGAGACTTCATCGAAGTGGTGGAAACTGCTAGCTCTAAGAGCACACCACTTGTCCCACCTCCGGCATCAGTTTGTCGCATCGAGTTTGTTAAGTCTGTGGATGAAACCAAATTCTCTTCAGCCATCCGAAGTTGGATGATGATGTTTGTGATCCAATGGGAGACATTCTTCCCATTGATGAATTGCTCAAAAGTGATCCATCATCTTCTAGTCTTATTCCCGACTCTTCCATCCCTTCTCTCACTCCCGATGAGGAAGATGACAACTTTTGGAATGAAGTCGATGCATTTCTTAGTGATGAGTCAATTCCAACGGGAATTGATAACACTTACTTTGATCCGGAGGGAGACATCCTTTTCTGGAAAGTTTGTTGATTGAAGAACCGTTTCCCACCCTCCCTCCCGGACATCTTCTTGACAATCACCATATAAGCTTCAAGTTTAAGCTTAAAAATGTCAAAAATGGTGATTTGCTTCTTTCTGATGAGGAATGGACTTGCATTGTCATACATATCTTTGTTCCATTCTTCACAGATGGTGTGGTTGCTCTTTCCCTTTTCTCTTTCGCGAATGAGGACACCATCTTTGACCCCGGTATCATCCTTTATAGTTTCTACTATTAACAATACCGCGGTCGTATCTCGTCGGTGTGGAACTTCTCGATGTTCATATGTTTGTTAACACTGTGAACGAAAGTCCGATTGAGATTGGTTTTCCACGTAACTTTCCCCAAGAACAAATGAATTCGGGGTCGAGTCAAGCTAGCGACTCGGTAATCAAAAAACAAGAGCACACTGTATGGGTTTTCACCCATATTTCTGACTTCTTTCTATTTTCTACCACCCTAGTGTGGGGGGGTTGCCCCACATGTTTTGTACATAAGTTCCAAAAAAAAAAAAAAAAAAAAATCTTCTTTTTAAATAATGGCCGTAGTATTTCCCTTTCACGTTCTTTGTTTCGGCATAACCGCCGGTACTTTGAATATTGAGGGCAATATTCATCTCTAGTGTGGGGGGGATTCTCACGATTTTATCATGTAATTATACCGCCCAATTCCCCCGTTTTTGGCCAAAAATTTTTTTTGGAGTAAGTGTTCTACACTTTCTCATCAGGTTATCAACCGCTTTGTCTCAGTAAGACAAAAGGATTGGCTAATCCAGAGCAAACGCTCTTGGTAAAGATTTCTCAAATCTGTTTATGGCTTGCAATTTGCCCAAAATTGTATGGTATTCCACTCACCATATCCTAAAAAGTGAAGAGTTGGCTAGCCCGCAAGGTTATGGCTTGTGGTAAAGGCGGTGGAAAAACCATAATTGGTATTCAGCTCACCAAAGATAATTCCGATAATTTATCTAAGAGTTGGCTAGTCCGAAATGGTACGGCTTCGTAAAGACACATCAAATCCGTTATATGGTTTATGATTTGCCAATAAATCAGATGGTTATCGGTGTACCATGGTTCTTGCTTGAATTGAAACATTTGGCTACTCCAGAAGTAATGGCTTTGGTAAAGAGACGAAATCCATTATGTTTTCTCAAATCATTGCTAGGGACTAACAATATCTTAGTGTGGGGGATTGATGAGTGTGCAAATACTCATCATTTTTGTACAAAATAAACTGCAAATTCATCTAAAACACTCGAAACACATCAAAATGATCAAAATATCACAAATCAGTGTTTTATGTGTTTTAAAAACAAAAATATCAAAATCGATGAAAACATATCAAATTTGCAAAATTGCGCTTTAGTCCCCAAGTTTCTTAAATTGTCAAAAATAGTCCCCGAGCCAAAATTTCAAAAGAAAAGTCACCAAAGGTCTTTTTAAAATTACAAATTGTCATATTTAGTCCTTTGGTGAGAAATCTAAAAGTTTTGAGAAAATTACAGCTTTAGTCCCCGAAAATCCAAATTGGTCAAATTTAGTCCTTGGGAATTTCAAAATGTCAAAACTAACCCTTGGATTATTAAACTTGGCATGACCAACCCTTTTGACTCATCTTCATAATTTACATGATTGGTCCCTTGAATTTCAAATGTTACACAAATGGTCCTTGGAGTTAATAATTCTACAAACCAAACTGGATCCTAGTCTTTTTATACCCAAGCCCAAAACAAAACAACCCCCGCCCAATCTGCTTACCCGGTCCAACACCCAACCCGACAACCCAAACCCAACTTTTAAAATAAACAAAACCCGCCCCTAAAAGCCTCTTCCCTGTCCCCCGACAAACCTGCCTACCACCCTCCTCAAACTCCTCCCATAGCCACTCTACACCACCCTTTTGTCTCCCTCCTCCTCACCAACCTTGCAAATGCATTAAATACATCACTTTTCCCGTCCCGGATATCCAACTCGCTTTGGCCAAAACAAGATTAATGGCTAGGATTGATTCTAGCCATCCTAAGGTCAAGATTGCTGGATTTGATCAAGGTGAGAGAAAAGACTCGAGCTTATAAGAGTCCAAGAAGGAAGGCGAAAGGGAGTTAGTTTTAGTTTTTTAAAATTGTATTTCGTTTTTTAGCTTGTAACATCTTGACTAGTTTTAACTTATGTTTTAAAGTTTATTTGTACTCAATTTAGCTACTCAAGTGTATTTCAACTTAATTTAAGCATCAATTCACCCAAGTTCAAATTCCAAATTTTATGTTATCATGAAATTCTCATTCTCAATATCTCTCAAATCATAGCAGTCCATTTCTAAGCTCAAGCAAGCTCTAACAAGCTTGTTAAAGCTTTATTTAAGCTATACATTTCAATAACTCTTGAATATCGGTCAACAAAAGTCAACTCAAGAGCAAAAATGGTGCAAGAAATGATATGGGTTGATTCAACATTGGAAATGGGTTGAAATGGATGCATTGGGTGGAAATTGATAGGTTAGGGTTCCTTGTTTCATTGGCGCCATAGTGGCCATTGGACATGTTGTAAGCACTTTTCAAATCTTTTAGCATAAGTAGTAATTGTAGTTGTAAACTATTAAAACCTGTTCTAAAAGTAGTAATTAGGTTAATTTAATTTAGTTTGATCATTTGTGCATGTTTAGTCGTGATTATCTCACTTAAATTTGCAAAGCGCTTTATAAAGGAGTGTTTGTTTGTCGCCAAACCGCCCCATTTGTATGCAAAGTGTAGTTTTCTTGTTGGTTCAAGTCTAGTTAACTCTAAGTGACTCATTGGAGTCAAAATATTGTGCCTGTTAGTTCAAATAAGTCAAACATCATTGAAATCCATCTTACTTTTCACTCGATGTGGATTTTAGAATTGTAAAACTTAGATTTGTGTTCAAAAGTGTTAACCATTGCTTTAAGTACACTCATTTCACCAAATTACTTCATCATCAGTCATTAAAATTGGATCAAAGTTCCCAAGGTCAAACCGGTGTCTTATTTCAAAGTCAAAACATGTCAAAAACTGGGTTTGTGCAGATATTGATGCACAGGATTCATTAATGATTTTAGAGTCTGATTTTTGGTTTATAAGTAGTCCTCTAGGTGGTTTATAAGACCTAGTATCTGTTTCAAGCTCAAGCTCTCTGGTTGAGCTTGTGCATAAGCTCAAAACAGCACTGGTGCCTCGCTCACAACTCACCTAATATCGAGTGGATTCTCGCTTTTGGACAAGCTTTCACAAGGCTTATTAAAGCTTGTCAAAAGTCTGGTTTTTGGTTAACAGTAGTCACTTAGGTCTAGTTTTGGTCTTGATCATTAGTTTTTAGTTTATAGCTTATTTGAGTACTTATTTATTGGCTTAAAGTTGGTAAAACTGTTTTAGCTTAAAATCAAAATCACCAAATCTGTTCTATCTTGTTAATCAGTGATTGTAGCCTGTTTGTTTAAGCTTCATTTGGTCATATTTAGTGTATCTTAACTTCGTTAACATTGGTGGCTTGTCTTAATCATTTGGCTTATTTAGTGCTTATTTCAATAAGCACTCTCACATCAGTTCCATAATCTTGTACACAAGCACTTGTTTTTCCAATTTTCATAGCTTCTTAATATTATTTTAGAGTTTCTCTGAAATTTTCAGATTTTTCCTAGTTGCTTTTGCTACTTTTCTTGATTTTAATTAGTTTTTTAGCACTTTTAAATAGCATTAAATACAAAAATTCAGAAAAGCTTCAAAAAATAATCTTTCAATTTTCTTAGGTTTAGATAAATATAAGTAGTGAAAAAGTAATTTTCCAGATTTTTCATAGTTTATTTGGTAATTTTTAGTAATTAAATTAGTTTTTAATAGTTTAAAATTCATAGAAAATAGAAAAATAATCAGAAAAATACAAAAATAGTTTTGAAAATTCTATTTTGATATTTTAGATTTTTCTAAGTCTTAATCTTATCTTTCTAGCCTAATTTCCTATTTTCTTGCATTTTAGGTAATTAATTAATAGTTAAAAATAGTTTTTAATTAAATAATTAGTCATAAAAATAATTTTCTTTTTTCTGAATATTTTCTTATATCATTAGGATTGTAAAAACATCATTTTCATATTTTTAGGGTTAATATTGATTTAGTTTCACGTTTTTAGTTGTACGTTGCGTAGATTTTAATTTCGCCAGTAAAAACATAAAAACAAAAACATCATTTTAATTATAGTGATAGCGTTTATTTAATAGGTTTTATCTTTTTAATTTCCTTTAGCATTGCATTTTAGCCTTTGTGTTTGTTTGATATTTCTGTAGTTATAATCATAATATCATATTCCCTTTTCGCTCAAACTTCGATCACTATACGCTGATTGATCCATTGCATAGCTCCCTGGGACATAACGACCCGGGGAGACCCTATACTCCTCAGATCTTCATTGATTTCGTGCTTAAGCAGTTTTAAGCTGGTTACGGTCCGCCATTCACAAGTGGCGGGCTTGTGTGATAAAGCTTGACTGTTTGGGAGCGCATCACTAATATATCATTAGATGTAAAATGGAAGGCCATTTGGGTTAAATCCTAAGGTGCCTCTTTATCACACGAATTTACTTATACCGCACGAATGCAATCTCACTGCGGTCTGGTCATGATTAACAAGTACAAGTTCTAGAATAAATAAAATCACCGGCACACTCATAGCAAAAGATCCAAGCATAAAAGATGTATGCTTTTATAGAACAGGCTTCAAATCCTCACAATTTTAGTGGAAAGGGTTATAATATGTGCTAGCAAATGTTTATCGATCCCAGAATGGATTGCAATAGTAATCGAAACACATCTCGAAGTTTCAAATATTACCAGTTTTACTAGTGGTTTGATCTAGTTATTCTAATATATTATCCTATATGCGTGAAAACAACTAGATCACAAGGACAAACAAAATTTAAAATTTAAGCATGAAAACTCTAATTTTTCCTATTCACCCCCCCACACTTAAGTTAGACATTGTCCTCAATGTGAAAAACAAACTTCAAAGTATAGAAATAGGAAAAATAGAGATGAAACCAGATACGTCAATGAGTTTGTCAGCTTAAAATTTCTTTTCTTCATTCCTAGCGTCCACTGGAGAAATCATTACCTGCACAAAATCTTATAAACAAACAAAAGGTTATATTAAAAGGTGGCACCCCCCACACTTAAGTTCAACCAAAGGTTTAAACTTTGGGGAGAGATCACAGAAAATCAAATCTGAAACACACGGGTTGCCTCCCGAGAAGCGCTTGTTTTATTACCGAGTCATCAGCTTGACTCGAATCTTCCCGACCACATGGCCATAGAAGTAGCATTGAACATTTTGAAAAGTTCGGGGATATACATGAATTCTTCACCAAGAGCTTCAATATCGTCCCCATGAACTCACAGATGGTTTCCAAGGAACAATTTGTGGGATTCTTCCTGGAAATGGTGCTATAAAGGTGATTGTTTCAAATTCATTTTCGTGAGAAAAAGCTGTAACCTGAAACTTCATTCTTTTGCTCCTTGTCATAATATAACTTGATTCGGTGCCCATTAATAATGAAACTTCCACCCTGTTTGTCATAGAGTTCGACATACCCTGATGGATATCCATGTTTAACGATATATGGTCCAAACCATTTTGGTTGTAATTTAGGAGCTTTGAATTTAAATTTCATGTTAAAAGCGTAACTTTATCTCTCGCTTTGAATTCTTTTCAACTCGTAGCTTTTGTCGTGATAAGCTTTTGTTCTAGCTTTATACAGTTTGGAATTTTCATAAGCTCTGAGTCTTAATTCATCGAGTTCGTGCAATTGCAGGAATCTCTTTTCTCCAGCTATTTAGAGATCGGTGTTACAGCTTTCGAGAGCCCAAGAAGCACGATGTTCAACTTTGAACGACAAATGACAAGTCTTCCCATACAAGAGTCTGTAAGGAGTCATGCCAATTGAGTTTTATAAGCGTACGAAACGCCCACGAGCATCGTCAAGTTTCTTTGCCCACACCAAGGATTGTCCTTCATGTTTTCTCGAAAGTATTCTTTTGAGAGCTCTGGTATTTTCAACTTGCCCAATTGTTTGTGGATGATAGGCGCCGCGAATCGGTGATGAACTCCATATCTTTTCATGGTTGTCTCCATTTGTTGGTTATAGAAATGGGTTCCTCGATCGCTTATCAAGGCCTTGGGAATTCCATAACGAGCGAAAAGCTTTCTGAGGAAATTAACGACGACACGAGCATCGTTCGTTGGTAAAGCTTCAGCTTCGCCCATTTGGACACATAATCTACAAAGAACGAATGTATTCGAATTTGTGGGATTTAGGGAAAGCTCCCATGAAATCTATTCCCCAAATATCGAATATTTCACACACTTGGATGCTTGTCAATGGAATTTCATCTCTTCTCGAAAGATTGGTGGTTCTTTGGCAAGCCACAATTTTGAACAAGTGTATGTGCTTCTTTGAATATTGTTGGCCAATAGAATCCAAAGATCAAAAACTTTTTAGCTATGGTGGAAGGACCATAATGTCCCCCAGTTGGGCCATGATGACATTCGTCAAGAATCTAGCGGGTTTCGGAACCGAAACACATCTTCTGGATCATTCCGTGACACATTTTGAAAAGATATGGCTCTTCCCAAAAATAATATTTTAGTTCTGAAAAGAATTTACTTCTTTGAGCATGAGTTAAACCTTTTCTGAGAATTCCTCCAGCGAGATAGTTCGCAAAGTCAGCAAACCAAGGATCGTTAGTTCCATCGATGGTCATGAGAGTTTCATCGGGGAAATAATCATCGATTTCTCCTTCTTTTAACTCCTCAAGATCGGGGTTTTCAAGACGAGATAAGTGATCAGCAACAAGATTTTTTGCTCCTTTCTTATCTTTGATTTCGATGTCAAATTCTTGGAGTAGCAAAATCCATCGGATAAGACGCGGTTTAGCATCTTGCTTGGTGAACAGATATTTGAGTGCTGAATGATCGGTGAAAACGACTGTTTTTGAGAGCACAAGGTAGGATCGGAATTTGTCGAATGCAAAAACGACGGCCAGTAATTCCTTTTCGGTGATGGTATAATTTTGCTGAGCACTATTCAGTGTCTTGCTAGCAAAATATATAGGCCAAAAGTGTTTTCCTTCACGTTGGCCTAAGACGGCTCCAACAAAGAAAATCACTTGCGTCGCACATAAGTTCGAAGGGTAGTGACCAATTAGGTGAAACCATGATTGGAGCACTAGTTAGTTGAGATTTTAATGTTTCAAAAGCTTTTATGCAATCAGCATTGAAGTCAAAGATAGATTCTTTCTCAAGAAGTTTTGTCATCGGACGAGATATTTTTGAAAAATCTTTGATGAATCGGCGGTAAAAACCAGCATGTCCTAAAAAACTTCTAACGGATTTGACGTTAGTTGGTGGTCGAAGCTTTGAGATAACGTCGACCTTTGCTTTGTCTACTTCCATTCCTCGCACTGAGATTTTGTGGCCAAGCACAATTCCTTCGGTCACCATGAAGTGACATTTTTCCCAGTTAAGGACAAGGTGTGCAGCTTCGCATCTTTCGAGCATTTTATCAAGATTAGAAAGACAAGCTTTAAATGAGTCTCCGAAGATGAAAAGTCATCCATGAAAACTTCCATGGAGGTTTCTAGCATGTCTTGGAATATGGCGATCATACACCTTTGAAAAGTCGCAGGTGCATTGCAAAGACCAAAAGGCATACGCCGATATTCGTAGGTTCCAAAAGGACAAGTGAAAGTGGTATTTTCTTGATCGTTAGGATCGATTGGAATTTGGAAATATCCTGAAAATCTGTTGAGGAAACAAAAGAATTTATTTCCTGCTAGTCTTTCAAGCATTTGATCCATGAACGGGAGTGGAAAGTGATCTTTTCTGGTGGTTTTGTTTAATTTCTGATAGTCAATACAAACGCGCCAAAGGATGTTCTAGTTGGAACTAGTTCATTCAGTTCATTAGTCACAACCGTCATTCCTCCTTTCTTGGGAACACAAAGGAATGTGACTTACCCAAGGGCTATCCTCAATTGGGTAAATGATACCAAAGATCGAGAAGTTTTATGATTTCCTTTTTAACAACTTCTTTCATGTTGGGACTGAGTCGACGTTGACGCTCTACTACGTGTTTAATCCCTTCTTCAAAATTGATTTTGTGTTTGCAGTAAATTAGGCTAATTCCTCGGGATGTCGATGTTTTCCAAGAGAAAGCTTGTTTGTGATTTTTGAGGACAGATGTTAAACTTTCTTTCTCACCGCCCTCGAGAAATGAAGATATGACTACTGGAAGAAGTGAGTTTTCCTCCAAGTAAGCATATTCAAGATGATCTGGGAGAGGTTTGAGTTCGAAATCCGTGGGTGGTTCTTCGATAGAGGATTTAATTCGCATCTCGTCATTGAAAGTTATTTCTTCAAAGTTTTCTTCCTCTTCCTCCATTTCTTATTCTTCGAAGTTATCTCTTTCAATTCTACTTTCATGAAATCATCAAACTCTTTGTCAAAGTCTGTTTCATTGATTTTTTCAGAAGTAGTCATGAATGGATCGGATTCTTTAAGTAATGCGTCCAATTCTTTGTCAGTGACTTCATCAATAACATCGATGTTAAAAAAAGTGTCATCACTGGAATGCGGGTAGCGCATCGCTTTATCGATTAGAAAAGTGATTCGATCTTCTCCAACTCCAAGGTTGAGTTCTCTTTCTTTCACTTTGATGATTGCATCAGCGGTATTTAGGAAAGGTCTTCCTAAGATGAGTGGAACTTTACTATCTTCTTCCATTTCCAAGATTACAAAGTCCACGGGAAAAATGAATTTACCGACTTGAACAAGCATATTCTCAGCAATACACACAGGATATTGATAGGAATGATTTGCTAATCGAATACTCATTTTTGTTGGTTTCAGGCTATTGTTGCACAACTTGGAATACAACGAATAAGGCATCAAATTGATACTCGCGCCAAGATTGGCTAAAGCATCACATTTAATATTATTCCCCGAAAGTACATGGAATAAGAAAGCTCCCAGGATCTTCGAGCTTTGGTGGAATCTTGTTTTGGACAATAGCTGAGCATTCTTCGTTGAGGAAGGTAGCTGATATTTGCTCTAGCTTGCTTTTGTTATTAAGAAGTTCTTTCAAGAATTTCCCGTAATTGGGCATTCCAGCTAAGACATCAACGAGAGGAACATTGAGTCTAACCTCTTTGATTATTTCAATGAACTTCTTATAACGCTCTTCCATTTTTTCTTTCTTCAGGCGTTGAGGATAAGGAATTTTTGGTGTATACGCCTTGACAGATGGAATGTTTTTCTTTTTGGTGGTTTGGGTTGTGTTTGGTTACTCGGCTTCATCCTCACTTTCATTGGTGATAGGAGTATTTTTATTAGGATTTGGTGGTGGATCGTACGAAAGACCACTTCTTGTGAAGACAGCATTGACATGCTCATTTCTTGTTTGTGGTGGATGGTACATCTTATCATTTGATGGTTTTGGGTTGGATTGGGTGTTACTTGGAAATGAACCATAGGGTCTAGAGGAATGTTGGTCAGAAAGTATGCCAAACTTGTTTTCAAGATCTTGGATGGATGCTTGATGATTTTTCTGTCCTTACTCAACTTTGGCTTTGAGATTGAAAAATTGATTTTTGATAAAATCATTTGCAGATTTTTGATTAGCCACGAATTCTCTCATGGTTTTCTCAAATTCGGTTTCTTCCATCTTTTTGTCGGGGTTTTGTGGTGGTGGATTGTCAGTTCGTGGTTGAGAATCACGGTTGTCATCCCTTGGTCGGCGATCTTGCCAATTTACAGGATTTCAACCGTAATAGTTACTACGATATCCTCCTCCAAGGTATCCTCCTTGGGCGTAATTCGCTTCTCCTTCGTTCGGTCCACCCATAGGCTTATCATCGCACTCGGACGATGGATGATTTCCTCCATAATTGTTGCCTCCGTCTCACGTTTCCTTCATTTCATCCTTGATATCTTTGTATTGCGAGTCGATTTTTGAGGTTAAGGCTTCCATCTTCTCCATGAGTTTTGAGGTATCGGTGTTTTCGACAAAAGCAACAGTTTTTTGGAGAGGTTTAGTTTTGGAATCTTTGGACCAATCGATTTTGAGAAGTACTCTATCTTCGAGCAATTGATGTGCATCGTTGGGAGTCTTATAGAGAAAAATTCCTCCAGCATCAAGGATGCTTTGAGAGATTTCATCTAGTCCATGGTAAAAGATTTGGATAATGGTTCCTTTGGATAGTCCATGTCTATGACAACTACAAAGCAAATCTTTCATTCCAATCCAAGCTTCGACAAGTGATTCATTTGGATTTTGTATGAAAGCATGAATTTCTCCCATTAATCGATCAAACATGGCATGTGGAAAGAATCGGCTTACAAAAGCTTGCCTCATCTCCTCCCAAGTGTTGATAATATCTGGGGTTAATTCATTGTTCCATACTTTAGCATCTCCGACGAGTGATGATGGAAAGAGCTTGAGTTTGATGGCATTGACATCGGTGTCGCCATAACGGAAGATGCCGCAAATTTCGATGAATTCGGCTATGTGCTTATGCGGATCGGCCCGCGCACGACCATCGAATTGACAGTCTTTGATCATAGAAAGGTGATGTCCCTTCACGGTGAAGTTGTCACCAAGGTTGACAGCAACAATAGCACTTCCGGGGTTTGTTGCTATGGCTCGGTTGGTTCCCCACATGGGTTGATCGTCCGCCATGGGGAAAGGTAAATTGGTGAAAGGGTTGTAAAAAACTTTGGCTTCTACAAGGTTATCAAATGGTGGGTTTGGTACTCTTGGTACACGATTTTCCAATGGTATGAAAAGTGCTCTTCTTCTTCTTCGAATCAAATGTTCGGGGTTGGTAAGAGGTGTAATAGGTTCTATTCCCGCTGCTCGAGTGTTCATACAATGCCCTAGAGAATCCATGCGATATCTAAACACACAGACAAACAACGAAAACAATTTTCCTTGAGACAGATGGGATAACCGGATCAGTTGCGGGTTGCGACCGATCGGTTAGATCAGTTGGGTATGGGTAAAAACGTAACCGATTCGGTTGACTGGCAACCGGATCCAGTTGAAGTTTCTGAGAGAAAATTTTGGGTTGAATCGACTGAGGGAGATTCAAAAACTTGATGAAACACAATCAACTCCCCGGCAGCGGCGCCAAAAACTTGATGTGCTACGTGTGTACAAGTTTTAAATTTATAAAAGGTGAATTACCAATATTACGAATAACACATACGAGCAAGTATACTCGTCCATTATAGCAATATTATGTAGGTAAGTCGGGATCGTTCGCAAGGATTTGAGTGAATCTAAACACAAGTTTGAATCAACAGAGTCTATCCAAAACATATAACAAAGCAAATAGATATAATGAAATTCAGATGATTAAAAACTACACTTGCTTAAACTAGTTTCATATCATAGATTAATGTGATTGTGTTAACATCTTAACATGTTGGTTATGATAATTAGTTGGTATACTAATCTATTGTTTTTACAAGTTAAACCTTCGTCAAGATTTGAGTTCATAAAAACAAGCATTACATTTAACCAATCAATTCAAGATCAATTCAAGTTTCATAAGTCTACATACATAAACTTGAACACAAAAACATCCACTTGTTTCATCAAATTGCTTAAGAAATGGTCAATACAAAAGGTAACCGATCATAGACAAAAGGCTACAATTGATTCTCAACAACTAATCTTACGACCTTTTAGATGTTTCCAATCAATCCAATTTGATAATCAAAAAGTGTTTCTATTACAACCACACCTTAGTTCCTTTGTATAATCAAAAATAATGGGTAAAAACAATCATGCATAGACAAAATGATTATAACTAGTTGAATAACAATAAGTTCTGTCGACCTCTACGATTACTATCAACTAGTCAAACTTGATTAACAAATGTCACTATGAAACTTTAGCACAATTGGATCTTAGAATCAAATTGAAATTGAATTAAAATATGTTAACACAATCACTAACTAATCATATGACAATCAATATCATTTAAGCAAGTGTATAAAGAAACTAGCCACTCATAGCAAACATAAACATAAACTCAGAACTTTGAACATTAGAAAACATGATTAAAAGTCTTACAATGCTTGGAATAAGATTACAAATGGTGAAGTAATGATTCCCAAAGTATTGAGGTAGACTTCTTGGTGATTTGGCCTCCAATTGTGGAACTTCTGGAACTCCAAACTTCCCTGGACTTCTAAGGAGGAATTTGAGAGCTTAAAAGCTTTGTTTGATGAGTAGAGAGATTTGTATCGAAGTGTGTGTCTCATATGCTCACAAATGGCCTCTATTTATACTAGTTTCAAAGCCTAGGGTATTAGTTGTTGAACTTGGCCTCCAAGGAGTAAGGAAGGGACTAGAATACACTAAGAGAAGGACCTAGAATCGTTGGATGAAAAGGGGAAACTTAGTGATGAAGATTTGGCAGATACAACTTCTCCAACCGGATCGGTTACATGACCAACCGATCCGGTTGGTCTTCTACAAAAGAGCTAACCGCTTCGGTTGGTGGCTAATCGAATGGTTGGTGATGGCATTTTGGCATTTTTGGTCATTTTCCAACCGATCCGGTTGGATTTCGAGTTACTTAAAACTTGGTCTTTACTTTCTTTATCTTGTAGAACTTGGTTCTTCAATCACTATGGTCTTAAAAGGTACTTGAGATACTGATTTGTGCTTGATCTGCTTCACTAAAACGGAAATCTTCTATTTGCTGAACATTTCTTTACTTTCCTTCCGTTTCCCTGCACTCAGTTATAAACACTAGACAAACATCTTTTGATGCGTTTAAGCACTAAAATCACGCAAATATAACCAAATAACATATACAAAAGCACACATAACGCTACTAGAAACATGTACAATCTGAGCGTTATCATAGTATCCCATTCTTCATCAGTGTAGAATTTTGCAGATTCCAAAATTTCATCTTTCCTTTTCTTTTGGTCTTCAGTTAATTCTGGTTCCTCCTGCAGGTTTTTGGAAATTAGCTCATCATTCAATATTTGTTCTGCACGTTTAGCTTCTGTAGCCTCATTCTCTGCTTGAATCCTAGCAATCTCAGCTAAGCTAGCTTCCTCTTATGTGAGTTGCTTTTGGTCTTCACCGCTCAAGATTCTTGCACTATTCCTTTGCCTTCCCTATGCACAAACTCGTCACCAGTACTACCTGGATCACTACCAGGATTAATATGTTCATCAAAACCAGATTTAATTTTAGCACCACCAGACTTATCTTTAGTAAAGTCACCAGACTTATCCACTCCACCAGAACTTGCAGCTTCTTTATCCAGTCTCTTGTTAAAGGATTTCTTCGACCTGAAATTCTTAACCAAGATTTCACCGCCTCCAATCCTTGAGGACTAATTTGAGTTTCCTCAGAGGATTCCTCACCTTCTAAGTCTGTAAAGTCTATCCCCTTCTGTTTGAATTTCCCCTCCAATTTCTTAACTCTTTTGAGCAACATCAAAACAGTAGTCCCCAGTGACTTCTTGGTCTTTTTCAATTTTTTCTCCAACTCATCAACCCTTGAAATCAGTTGTGGAACCAGTTGAAGTAGATTTTCCATAGATAAGGAACCTGGTTCTATCTGTAGGAGTGGGTGTTGGAGGTTGTGGTTGAGGAATCACCGATGGTTCTTCCTCATGGACTGAAGGTGAAGGTGGTGGGGGTGTTGGTGTCCTCGATCAAACTCGTTTTATGGTTCGATGTAGGTTGAGCCGAGCTTCGATGTAGCAAGTAGGAGATGGAACAGATGTAGATGTACCTGCAGGGTCAGTAGCAACAGCAGGCAACATAGCTAGAAAAAGTGGCCTGTGTACCCCTTCAAAACCCCTTTTCATATTACAAAATATATTTTTAGTGAAATGGATAGCAATGTAAGGATGTTTGCTTGCTGTTTCAACATTTAAGATCATTTGCAAAAATCTTGGGTACATCAAAAACTTTTTCTTATTCTTGGCATTAGCAACCATGGCATAAAAAATCATTTTTGAAAAATTGAAGAGTCTGCCAGTGGAGAGACAGACCAATGCAGAGGCAATATTGCTTCCAAATTGATCCCATCCACCACTTTTAGAGCTCATGCAATGTAAAAGATGATGCACAAGGAAATGCCATTGTGGCGTAAAATGACTTTTCCAAAAAGCGAATGTTCCATCAGTTAGATATCCAATATTTTCCAATCCCTGAAAGAGGTCATTATTTGGCAACATTGAAATCCTCGAGGCATCACCAATTGAAGCTTGCTTCCGACCGATTCCTCAATGATTGAATACTCTAAAGTATCAATAGTTTCATTTAACTCTAGTGTCCCATCAGCAATAGTTCTAGCAGTAGCAGTCTGCCAGAACTGTTTGACTAGGGAATCATAGATAGTTGGATTATAAGTAAGGGCATAGATGATATGACTACCCTTTAGAAAGTCCACTATCTCAAGCTGTGCTTTCAGCAGGCTTTTTGAGAAATCCTACTTGAGTGTGCTTGTTTACAAACTTTAATTATGCCATCTTTTATGTTAATTGAGGTACTGGTAGTGCAGCGCAATTAGGGTTTAGTGCTGGTAAGGAGACTTAATCGAAAGAAAAGATTTAAACTTTTAAAGATCAGGGTAAAGTAATTAAAGGATAAATATGAATTTTAAAAATAAAAATTATCCATGTAAATACTCGTGACCATCTAAAATTAGGTAACGGTATTATTTAGACAGTAAAAATCATTTTTTAATTTTTGTACTACCAGACTAAAGAATGGTCAAACATACTTAACAATGACATCACCCGAATTAACTCTGCACTATAGCACATCAACTAGTACAGCTTCCATGCATCTCTAATCTGTGAGAATTCTTGCTTTTCAACATAAATCCTTAAACATAAATCCTTAAACAAGTACAAAATAATATAGCTAACAGATTTAACTAATATTAAGTCTTGTATTATAAACATAAATCATTAAACAAGTAAAAAAAAATTGAATGTCTTTATGCTTTAAAAGAGTGAAATATGATAAAGGTAGAGTGTGACAACTTGAGCATAACATGGTTCACTTGGATTTTCATATAACAACACCTCTACAGTCGGTTCGATAGTAGTCAGTTCGTGATTCGTTACCCAAGTCACGTCGATACTCACGTGGCAATATGTTATCATTGTGCTGGTGAATGACGGTACAAAATTCCTCATCGGCTTCGTCATACTTATCTTTTTAATTCTTGGGAGGTGTCTTAAACACAATAGACATTTTTTATCTACCTGGTCTTTCACATAAAATACTTGTCGTGCTTGTGTGGCTAATATGAATGGATTAACCTTGTGGCCTAAACTATTCAGGTCAACTAATGTATACCCAAGAGTAGTATCGCGTTTCACACCACCAGCTTAGTGATTAACCCAGTCACATTTGAAAAGAGGAATTTGCATGTAATGGTAATCTAGTTCCCATATCTCTTGTAAAACCCCATAATAATATGCTTGTCTTGTGGTTGAAACTTCTTTAGATATGTTCATATCTAATGCCTCAACACTAACCCCACTGTTCTGGTAAACTTTGCCTTCATGACATTTAAATGCGAAAAAGTATACCCTTTGATGTGATATGCCTCGTATTTCATTACAGTGGCGCATGGTCCATAGGATATCCACCTTACATTTTCTGATACACTTTCTTTGTCGATTTCTAACTCTCTCTCAACGTGAATTTAATTACAAGTATATATTAGCTCAAAAGAATAAGTACACCAATTTTCAGATCAAAATGAGTTGAGAAATAAGGTTTAGAAAGGGTATGTTGAGTAACATAAGATTAATTACCTCTTTGCGTAACCACTTGGCAAAAGATTTGATGTGCTCATTCTCTAGAAATGCTATTCGTTTACCCGGGTTTTTGGTTTTCAAAACTTGCTTGTGTCGCCTGAAACAATGTGTTTTATTATTATATTTGATAGATCATTTTCAGTAACGAAATAGACATGTGTTAGTAAGACTTACTCGATTTATGGTACAATTTCATCTCATTATTTATTACATACAAATGTGCTTTTCAAAGAGTTCCACAGAAACTTCACTTGATTTGCCGGCCGACAATGGCTTTCCTTCCTCAATTTCATATGTTTCATGTTTATCAGGTGGGATACCAACAGTTTTCATCGATTTATGATATTGGCTAAAAAACTCTATTGTTTCTTTCACAATAGTCTCCTCAGCAATGCATCCTTCTGGTCTATTTATGTTCCGCACATGTCCTTTAATAACCTTCATACATCTTTCAAATGGATACATCCACCGAAAGCATATGGGACCGCATAATTTTACCTCCCTAGTTAGGTGCACAGTCAAATGTATCATAATATCAAATAATGATGGAGGAAAGAACTTCTCGAGTAGGCACAGTGTCACTACCAATTCTGCTTTCATATTATCTAGTTCTTGCAATATTATTTCTTTGCAACATATTGATTTAAAGAAAAAGCAAAACCTGATAATAGCATATCGTGTGGGTGGGTGCATGATTGAACGTATTACAATAGGCAGAAACTCTTGCATTAGCATGTGATAGTCATGCGATTTTAGGCCAATGAGCTTCCTATCATTTAGGCTGACAAACTAGAGAAATTTAAACAATAGCCTTGTGGTACCCTGATGTTGTGTAAAGTTTCACAAAAAATATATTTTTCAGCATTCGTTAATGTGTAACCTGCTGGAGGTAGTGTTGTTTTGTCTTGTTCTTGCATAGCAAACAACTCTTGTTTTACCCCAACTCACATCCAATTGAGCATTCAGGCCATCTTTCGTCTTTCCTGGAACATGTAGCAAAGTT
Source organism: Chrysanthemum makinoi (assembly GCA_910596185.1). Lineage (NCBI taxonomy): Eukaryota > Viridiplantae > Streptophyta > Magnoliopsida > Asterales > Asteraceae > Chrysanthemum > Chrysanthemum makinoi. The sequence continues at coordinate 255,707,822 of OU343219.1, forward strand.
TCAACGAGACTCTCAACAACATTCTTTTCTACATGCATAAAATCAATACAATGTGGAACAAAATTATGCCTCCAATACCTAAGTTTTCGATACCAAATGTTGAATTTCTTCCATTACGCACCTTTTTATCCGTTTACTTGGCTTGAACTACCCTCTACTTCTGTTATGTTTCTTTTCTGCTTATGAATCTTCCCACCTCGCCTCTCAGATCTTCTTGGTTTTCTGTGCATTATTGTTTGTTCGTTTTATTATTCCCCACTTATTTTCAATATGTTATACCTCGTTGTATATTTGTTCCCCGGTCATTGGATTTGGAGCCGTGAGAAATTCTTGTTGTCCATTAAATGCCTTCCTTTGCCTTCTGAACGGATGGTCATATGGTAGATATCGTCTGTGACCAACATAACTTTGCTTGGATGTTTGTATCTTTCCCACATACTACACAACCTTTGAATCCACTGTACGGGCAGCCACATAATCTACCAAGTGCAGGTTAATCATTTATTGTCCATAACACAACAACATGTAGATTAAAGTTATCTTTTGTGGATGCATCATATGTATCAACCCCTTCATCGAATAAGGTTTGCAGATCATCAACCAACGGTTCTAAAAAAAAATCGAGGAAGGTTATATATGACAGTTAAAACGGGCCATACACTGTGATGCCTATTTCCTGAGTTGACGTCAACCCCATCAGCCGATATTCCTAGCCGTAGATTTCTTGGATCTTCAGCAATTTCGGGGAATTTTTCATCTATGGTACGCCATGCCTTTGAATCTGCGGGGTGACGTAACATACCATCGGTTATCCTCCGTGTCGCGTGCCATCTTAAATATTATGAAATAATTTCTAGCTTAAATAGTCGTTGCAGTCTTGGTATAATTGGAAAGTACCACATTACCTTTGCTTGAATGTTTTCGTACACTTTATGTGTCTTATTATCCACCTTCCATCTTGATATCCCACAAGTTCGACACGCAGACAAATCCTTGTCATCCTTCCAGTAAAGAAGGTAGTTGTTGATACATACATGTATCTTTGTGTATCCTGATCCCATCAATTTCAAATTTTTTTTGGATTGATAAGTTTTTTCCACCATTTCGTTACAAGCAGGTAGCATCTTCTTTAACAATCCTAGTAATTCAGTAAAGAACTTATCAGAACATCCGTACTTACCCTTCAAGTTGAGTAGTTTAACTATTGCGGACAACTATGTGAAGTCAGGACATCCTTTGTAAAGAGGCTTCTCTGCGTCTAATTATAATTGTTGAACCTTGACAAGATCATCCTCATCAAAATTATCTTTTGTAGCATTAACCATTTATACTGTTTCTGGGGCATCTGTTGGAATATATGAAGCAAAATCCATGTTGTCAACAAACTCTGTTGTAGCGTTAATAGGTTTTTCGGTACTTATTGATGACTCACCCTTCTCTCCATGTTTAGTCCAGTTTAGGTAGCTTAGATCAAACCCATTTCTAAATAAATAGAAATGCACTTTCTCCACTTTATGCTCTATGTGGTTTATACAATCTGTATACGGACATGGCATTGAAAGATCATTTTTATTAACTCGTGGGTCGATGTTCCCTATCTTCTGCAAGTTGTGTACTGCATAATCAATAAACGCTGCTACTCCATCAACTTAAGATTTGTTGGTCCTATTAGTTCCTATCCAAGACTTGTCCATGTTTATAAATGTGTCCCACTTATCCGAGAAGCAATGTTTATAAATGTAGTCCCTGCAGGCATGTTAAAAAGATAGTCCAAGTTATTGAAGATTATAGAAGACAACATGAAACTGCAATTGATGTTCTTAAAAGTTAAAAAAGACATTCCAAGTAATAAGGATAGCTCAAAGATTGAATGTGGTATTGAATTATGCTAAGAATTGAATAAAGTATAATGAAACAGTTCCTAAAGGGCTGTTTGGGTCAAGGAAAAATAAGAAATTAACTAGCTAAATTCTGGTTCCATGTTCATGTGGTAACAAGCTTAACAGGGTTACTTATATTTTTAACCAATTAACTATCTAAATTTACCAAGAAAATGACATAATTTACAAGAGGAATCTCAAAACAAATGTTCAATTAGCTAATAGGCTTAACAAGGTTACTTATATATTTTATCTGTTAGAACGATGTGTACAAAAGGAACATAACAATACTTACCAGTGGTGACGGGACTGGTGGGTCTATGACGGGAGAGTTGTGGTGGTGACGGGATTTGTGGTGAGATGAGAGGGAGGTGTGGTGGTGACAGCAGGAGGAGTTAATTTTTGCGATTAGTTTGGAATGGCCTTGATGCAAACTTTGGGGGGAATAAATTTAATTTGTGGGGGGAATTTTAAATTTGCTTAAATTTTTGAAAAGTTTTCATATTAGTTTAAAAAGGTTTTTTCTCTTTTGATTTAATGATTTTTTTCATTTAATTAGTTTAAAAAGGTTTTTTATTCATAATAAATAAAATAAAATTCAGAAAAATACAAATCTTTTTAAAAAAAAATTATTTTTAAGTATTTAGGACTTTTAAAAAATAATTTAAATTTTTATGCTTAAAAAATATTTTTAGGATTAAGTGCATTTTAGGTTATTTCGACTTTTGTTACTTGATTTATTTGCTTATTTAGTTGTTTTTAGTTTATGTTTCATAAATTTATTCACAAAATCCAAATATCTTTCATTATTCTTTATCACCTGATCACGAACCGAACGCGAATTCCATTCACACTCCGTTGGGACTTAAAACGACCTGGGAACATCTCATATTTCTGGTAAATATTGTGTTTTGACTTTCTTTTACCAAATTGGGATTTTCATTCTCGGGTAGATAGCAAATTGACCATTTGGTCGGGTTTTTCATAATATAATATTATATATACTATTGATTGAATCATGTCGTAACATGACACTCTAAGCAACTATAACCCAATGCTTTTGACCCATATGATGTCAAATACCCATTAATGAATGTGACCAGTGATAACGTAATACCCGACCCACCATGTGAACTAGCCATTATCACCGGTCATGCATGGGTTGCACCGGCTTGGTAGGTGTATAGTTATAGTGTGAAGGTTATATGAATTGTATTAAAGTTATTAAAAGTGGGCACGTTAATTTTGACATTTGAGGATAACATAAAATCATTAACTCACATGTCTTACTCAAAACACTGTGTGAAACTGTGTTTAGGGTTGCGTTAGATACGTTGGGCACGGTAACACAACCCTTGTGCGTTTTCGTCCGTTTTTGTCGGTCCTATACATTTTCGTCCGTGTTCATACATTTTCTTAGTTTTGTACATGTTTTCGTCCGTTTTTGTACGTTTTTACTCGTTTTCGTCTCTTTTCATATGTTTTCATCTGTTTTCAACTGTTTTACATATTAACGTACATTTTACTACTTTCTTATACGTTTTCGTCCGCCATAGTCCGTTTTTTGTCCGTTTTCATCCGTTTTAGCGATTTTCATATGTTTAAAAACTTTTTCGCCTATTTTCATATGCTTTCTTACACTTTTACACATTTTCCTACGATTTCACACTTTTGCGTCTGTTTTCATGCGTTTTTGTCTGTTTTCGTACGTCTTTGTCCTTTTTAATCAGTCTTTATAAGTTTTCGTTTTTGTTTACACATTTTCGTCCGTGTTTACACTTTGTCGCTCGTTTTTCATGTTTTAGTCCATTTGTATAACTTTTTGTCCGTTTCTAGCCGTTTTCATCTATTTTAGATGTTTTCGTACGTTTTCATCTGTTTTACATATTAAAGTACATTTTAATACGTTCTTATACGTTTTCGTCCGCTTTAGTTCGTTTTTTGTCCGTTTTAGCCACTTTCATATGTTTTTAAGACTTTTTCGCCCGTTTTCATACGCTTTCTTACACTTTTACACATTTTCATACGTTTTTACACGTTTGCGTCTGTTTTCATACGTTTTCATCCGTTTTCATACGTCTTTGTCCTTTTAATCAGTTTTTATACGTTTTCGTCCGTGTTTACACTTTGTCGATGGTTTTTCATGTTTTAGTCCATTTGTATAAGTTTTTGTCCGTTTTCTTCTGTTTCTAGCCGTTTTCATCTATGTTAGACGTTTTCGTACGTTTTCATACATTTCCATATGTTTTACATATAAAGTACATTTTCTTACGTTCTCACACATTTTCATCCGCTTTAGTCCGTTTTTGTCCGTTTTCATCCGTTTTAGCCATTTTCATATGTTTTTAGACTTTTTCGCCCTTTTTCATACCCTTTCTTACACTTTTACACATTTCCAACGTTTGTTTACATGTTTTCGTCTGTTTTCATACTTTTTTGTCCGTTTTCGTACGTCTTTGTCATTTTTAATAAGTTTTTATACGTTTTCGTCCGTGTTTACACTTTGTCACTGGTTTTTTCGTGTTTTAGTCCGTTTGTAAAACTTTTTGACCGTTTTCGTCTGTTTCTAGCCGTTTTCATCTATTTTAGACGTTTTCGTCCGTTTTCATACGCTTTCATCTGTTTTACATATTAATGTACATTTTCTTACGTTCCATACGTTTTCTTACGTTCTTACACGTTTTCGTCCGCTTTAGTCCGTTTTTTTTCCGTTTTATCCATTTTTAAGACTTTTCGGGTCAACCCAAGAAGCGAAGTGAATTCATATTCGGTTTTTGGTTTGCTTCGGTTTTAATTCTAGTTCGGTTAGGTTCGGTTTTCGTGTTGAACCGAATAAAAAAATAACCGATTTAACGAAACCAAACAACCCGATTGTAACATATTGGACTTCACAAACACACAAACAATCACAAATGTGGGCGTAAAATTATATGGTTTAAGAGAGAGAAAGTGGGATATTCTAGTAAGAGAAACTCATGGAAGGTTAGATTCCAAATGAAAATCCAACCATCTCCCTTGTGGGGAGAGGGCTATTTATACAACGAAATAGGCCCTCCAACGGGCTGTGGATCACGCATACAATGGGTAAAGACCCGTCCTTCCTCCACGGTGTTGCACTAGACTAAACTATGCTAATAACTGACTAACAAATAACTTAAGCTAGATTATACTTGGGGTGACCGATGCTTCACAATAGAATTTCCAATTCCTAACAATCTCCCTCTAAGGGAGGTCATCCCATGATTTACATTGTGAATCCTAGCATTCTATTTAATCTTTAATCTTGAGCTCGTAGACATCAAAACATCAGAGTATTCAAACTTTGTGCTTCAGTGGTGATTTCATCATTGTTCAACTACAATGTATGTTTCATGGAGGTTATTGAGCTGATCCACATTGATGACCTTTGAGCTTTAATAGAGATCATCAGCCACAGTTAATCTCAACATCTCCCATAGTTGTATTACCCGCATATAATGTTGTGACAATTGGACCGACATGCTCACATTCTGGATCATGATTTCTTCTTATCAGAGTAGCGGAAGCTTTAGATGATTCATGATATTTGCAGCAACGTAGCAGAAGCATGGAGTGAAAATATCAGAGTCGTTGATGCACTTATCATGATTTCTTTAGAGATGAATGTGGCTATGGATTGACCGCTTCATTCTGATCAGCTGCAAACGTTGGGCGTACCTGCATACAACAGTTAGCAATAAAGTGCACGAAAGTGTCTTTGATCACTTTCGTTGAATTGAGGTACACGGTCCACGGTTCCCCGTTGATCAGTACAAGTACTGCCTGTGATCATGTATAATTCCGAAGAATTTCCTTGACAGGGTTTCGCAGCTGCTCTAGCTGTTCTCAAACCGGAATGTATCAAAGAAGACAACACGGAGTGAGTGAACCAGTGAATTGAGATTCACTGATTGATGAAAGTTATTTGAAAAACAATCGTGTACTGCTCAATAAAGTGTTTTTGCAATACAACGAAGGTTTTAAGGGAAATCAATTATCAATCATAAACACCTTTTAGATTTTGAAACATTAATACACAGTCGATGTGCTAGAGAAAAGATTTTTAAGCACAACGACCAGTTTTTCAAAGGTATCCATCAATCCATAACCTGAACCAGGATTGATTCAATAGATTGAATCGCTCCATTGTTTCTGTTCAGTTGTCACATGGTTGATCTATTGGATAGATCTCACATGCCACCCACCAGGAGCTTGTTTGATGTTGGCTCTAGAAGGCTTTCCATCTTTATTGTGACTATGTTTGCATATCACTTAGATGTTCTGGCAATATCACAAGGATGATGCGTAGGACTCATAAGATATAATCTCTCTTTCCACATTGTGTGAAATAGAGAGTCTTCATTGACAGTGTCCTAAAGAGATTTATATGATGATCTCGTGGCTCTAGACTCAATAGTGCACATTTGGTTTCCTATTTCGGAGACTAGGGAGAGGGTCTCCTTCTTCAATATCAACAATCTTTTAGAGAAAGTCGATAGATTATGTAGATTCCCCGTGAGAATGAAACAAGCCCTTTTAAGAGGAACTTGAGTAGCTTGGAAAGTTGTAGTGCAGTGCGTCACTGGGTCCATGACGTCTTGTCTTCAATACCAGTGTTACCTTAGTAACCACTAGTAGCATATGAATTGAACCCGGTTTCTACCCTAAGGTTGAAGTATTGGAGGGATATTTATCTTCACCCTTTTCTCATTAAATTCTTTTTCATTCTTCAACCCCTTCAGTGCTTACCGAGACTTCATAACTAGAGCCTTGTTGGGTTTATTACAGTGCTAGCTCTGTCTTAGTCCGCACTCTTCCCTTATTCTCATTTTTCTCATTTTTTCATCATACCTACGGACTTCTACACTATCTAGTGGATTGTCCCTGGGCAGATCCCTCCGGCTCTGGCGGGATCGTGGGAACGAATACCTAACCTCACCATCCTTATAACTCCATACATAAAGTAAAATGGTCAGTCTTTTGGTACAGTTCATTCCTTCCTTGAAACCAATTGAAAAATTATTTGGAAAAATCAATCAAGGTACTTATGATACGAGATCAAAGAATTTTGTACCTTAATAGTTTTGATCATTTAGAAATGCTCCCCCTCAACATGTGCATATGATCTTGAAATTGTTTAGCACATGTAGGCAAGAGTTATTTGAAATGATTTCTTGATCACAATTTCCGTAGAAAAAGCCATTTGATTTTCTTGGTAAATTCTCCCCCTCAATATGTGCATAAGATATTTGAAATCATTTTATCACATAGAAGAAAAAGATCTTTTGAAATACAACCCCGATTACCAAATATTTAGAAACCTTTTAACACACAATCAAGGTACCTTATGTTGAAACATGGAAATCTTTATACCTTGAAGGTTTGTATTTGTTTTGATATGCTCCCCCTTAATATATGCTTCGAGATTCGAAAAGAGTTTAGCACATATTAGAGAGCAGTATGCACTATGAGACAAAAATGGTCATCTTTTATCATCTTTCATATTTATATCACATTTTCTCCCCCGATCAAAAATTTCAAATCTTTTGAGATTTTGGATCTCAAGTGATTTAAATATGTATGAGACAAAACATTTGTTGGAGAAAAATGTGTCTGGTTTTATATGATCTGAAGTGGACAACATCAAGTTCCCTTTAGATAAAAGAGAAACCACAATACATAACCTATCACTACTACATACATTATAGTCGTTCATATTACATACACCATATTTTACATAACAAAATACAAAACTGGCTACTTCCGAAGCTGTCTTCATTCATTCTTTGAAGCAGCTTGTAGTGACCTTCACGAAGTCTACCACCCACAAAACTTTCAAGGCTGCGATAAATCATTCTAGCCTTAAGTCTTCTACCAATTGCAGCCACAAACTCTTCACAGATCTTTAAATCCTGTTCCGACCAGAATTTTGTTTTGTTCCACGGCTTCATGTCAATTTTTATTTCCTTCACTCTTGAGTTCAATTCTTGTTCAACCATCCTGAGTGTACCATCACTGAACTTGTATAGCTCGCATAGCCTCATTAGCATTCTTGACCCGTATCAGTCGGTAAAGATGATGGCTCTAGGAGTGTCAATCACTTTATATTCGTGATGAAATTCATGTCCTGAGGCTTCCCATTGCGGTCTTGTAAGGTTGACTCGGGTCTGGCAGCTTTCCATTCCTAGCTGAAAATCTTCAACTCTTTTTCGAATGACCAAGTCTCTGATCCAGAGATTGACAGCTGTTGTTGGAATCACTCCTAAACCTTATTCAAGTGTTAGTTACACATATGTAATAGTTAGCTTATTATGGCCTTTATGTTTGTTATTAGCCTTAAGCTTATGTAGAAGGCCCATGAGCTTAGGCCCAAGCCCATAGGTGAAAGGGAAGGAGTAGGAATGTTTCCCTAGCTCCTTGCCTATAAATACCTTATGTAAACCTTCATTTGAAGGTTGGTTGTTCTCTTTTCTATTTCACTCTTTGCTTTAACCTTTCTCTTAGTATTTCGTGTGTTTGGATAAGGGTTCAACCGGTCTCTCCTTCTCTATTTCTTCTCTTGATGCTTGTGTTGTAAAACTAGTGACCTAACAGTGGTATCAATCGCCATCTAGTTGGGTGAAACGGTTTGTTTTTTGTCTACTCGTAAGGTTCACGTTTTTTAACCTTTCTCACGCTTAAAAACTCATTTTTTACACTTTTCAATCCAAGATTCTTGTACTTTAAAGGTTATTGGGTGTTAAAGTTTAAGTTTTTGGCAAAAAGTTTGAAACTTTATGTGTGTAGGATCGTTTTTAAGCTAGTTTTTGTACGAGGGTGTTTTCCTACGGCGTAAGCTTTTTAGAAGCTTTGGATAATCAAGTTTCAAACTTTTGAGTTATTTTGGTGATATTGAAGCTATTTCATCACAAAAATCTGGTTTAGAAACATCTTTGGGCAAAAGTCATTTTACGAGTAGAACTACGCGTATCAAAACCCTAATTCTACGCGTAACTTTATACTTGGTTTGATCTTCGCCAGGTTTACTCCGTGTTTTCTTGCTTGGATAAGCCTGAAAATACGTCGACTTTGGATATCTTTTGCACTGTGATATTGTAAAAGATCATTTGGGATAAAACCCTAAACTTACGCATAAGCATAAAAGCTTACGTAGAAAATCCTACGCATAAGATTCATCCTACGCCTAAGCCCAGTCTTACGCATAAGATAATCCTACGCCTAAGTTTTCTACGCATAACTTACTGTTTACGCCTAACTTTAGTCTTTTTCCCCGCTACGCGTAAGCTAAAACTACGCGTAACTCTCATTGTTACGCGTAACTTTGGTGTTTTTACGCTTAAGTGCTACTTGGTTATTGTGATTTCTACGCCTAAGGACACTTCATCAACAACGTTTCATTCGACTACAAAGATCCATCAACACAAGTTATCAAAAAAAAAAAAAATATAATAATTTTTGGCGGGAAAATTTGAGTAAAATTTAATTTTTCGGGGAGACTAAACGTTCAATTTTTACGCGAGATTCAAATTATGGTTTAACTGTGAAAATTTTGGTCAAAAATTCAAATTTTAGGGCCCAAATTCGAATTTTTCGGGTCAAATTTAGCGTTAAAATTGTCATAACTCAAAATTTTCTTTCAACCTTAGAATTGGATTTTATAGTGAATTTCAAATTTTGAGAGTCAAAATTTTTTCAAAATTATTTTTGGAGGGAAACTGAGATTCACTATATCGACTTTGCACCTTCTTCTCTTTGATTCTTCTGCAGGGGAGTGAAATGGATTCTGATCATAAAGATCCATTTGTGGCATTGGAGGAAGGATACATGGCTCGCTCGGCATTGAAGCGTCGAAATCATCAAATTCCCGATATCCCGCAGTCATGCAAGGTGAAAGAGTTGATGTACATGAAAGGAATGCTCAAATGGACGTTGAGAATGTTGTGATTACTGCATCTATCGGTAATACGGACAATGAGGTTGTAGCATTGGAAAAGCGGGATGAGCAGCAGATCCGAGAAGATATCATACTTAACTACGACACCGAGCCCAACTGTGACAAAGAAATGGTTGAGGAAGATATCTTACCCACCTATGACACTGACACAGAACAGATGGTGGAGGTACAATCTACTGTTGATCATATTATGACGCAAATGCGACACAACATATTGAGCAACCTGAATTTAGTAATGAAGGAGAGGTTGACCAGTGTGTTGCACAATGTCCCGACAACTATCTCATGTATGAGCCCTTACTTGTTAACAATTCAACTGAAACGTCAAATCAAACTCTTGAATCTGAAATCATTCTCCTCAAAAAGACCATTTCTCAGTTTCAAAAATATTTTTCAAAACTTGAGGCTCATTGCATCTCTCTTGAATTTAAACTACAAAACAAATCTTTTTCTTCAAAACACAATGGTCAGAATTCAAATGATCAAAGTAATCATGTGGCTTTATTAGTAAAAGAAAATGAGCATCTAAAGGCTCAACTTCAAGCAAAGGGGCTTGCACATGTTGCTTTACAAAACAAACTGAGAAGATTCACTGATAAGAGTGTGGATACTAATTTTGCAAAACCAACAATCTTGGGGAAATCGTCTCTAAAACCAATCAAATCAATCAAGGTTAGACAACCAACTGCTTTTAAATCTGAACGTTCTAAATCTTCAAAAACATGGTTTGCCTCCCAAGTTGTTGAGAATAATCATTTGTCAAAACCAGTCACTCCACATTCCGGGCCCAACAATAAAGTTTGTTTCTATTAAACATGTTTCTAAACCTGTTTGTTATACATACAAGTGGCCGCTTCGCCAATCTAGGATTTGTTCGAACACCGTGTCTAAACCGAGCATTAAACGTAAAAATTCATATGATTCAAATGACGCATACAAGAACTATGACCTAGAAAAGGCTAGGAAAAGGGCACTACTCCAAAAGGATGGAATCTTAGGTTCACAACCTAGTGTAGCACCTTCGAGTGTATTTATGAACACCGCTTGTAGTAGCAAACCAAAACCTAAGCTAACTCAAAGCGGTTAGAAATAAACCCGTTGATCTAAACGTAAAATTTCAAAAACCTAATAGGTGGATCAATATAGGACGCAAATTCTTCCCAAAAGAAGTTTCAACATCCCTTAGATCTAACCTTAGATGGATACCAACGGGTAGAGTTTTCAACATTGTTGGTCTTAGGTGGATTCCTACATGCAAGATATTAAGTAGTTGCACCATAACAAGTGTGAAACCCTCTACATCCATCCCTGAGGCAAGAAAGGAAATCATCAAATTAGCATGTTCAGGTGTCAAGAAGATAATTGACACTACATCTTTATGCTTCTAACATCCGGAACCCAGTTACACTTGGGGATCCATGTTTTTCTCTTCCTTGCCCCCTTCTATTTTTCTATCACGGTACTGACTATGGCTCCTACTTGCAAAACAGCGTAGGACCCATTTCTCACCGTTAAAAATATCACGATCCATCACCGTTCCACCATTGTACTTAATCTTTATGAATTGGAAACATTGCTTGCTCCTCGGTTAAAGATTCGCCAAAATTCGTGCTTCGGATGTATCAATGTTCCAATGCTGCACAACCGATAATACTCTAATTTCAGATACACATGAATCTACAACAATAACCGAATCTTCTATAAAGTAAGATCAAAATGCTTCCAACAACAATGACACACGGTGATGATCAACATAATGAACAGAGATGTTTTATCGCATTGACTCTCTCGAAATATTTTTGGTACTTCACACTTGTTCGATCAATTGGACATACATGGTTTCACTGTCTCTTTATACATGGTTTTATTGTTTCAATTCATCATCAACATACGTGGTGTATGATTCTGAATCATTGAAAACATCGAGGGGAGAGAGTGTGTAGGTGGTCATTGCTTCCTTGTTCTTCTACATGCTTCTTTGCGAAAACCCAATGCCTTCTTGAATTCCTTCAATTAAGGGGAAGAAATAAGACGATATGTGGCTCAAACGTCTCACTTTGGTATTATCGTCTCAATTTCACGGGTGATCTTGTGTGAAGTTACCCAAATACGTGAGAAGATCTTGTTGATTTCTAGCATGTTACCCTCGAACGGATCTTCCGCAATTAGTCAGATTTTCTTTGTATGGTTTACTGCTCATCTACAAATTCAGCATATCTGAAACCTTCAAAAGTTAGAGGAAATGTAGACTTCATCAAAGTTTCAAATCTGCTAAAGACAGTTGTCATTTTGGGGGAAACTGATTCTGAAACTTCTTCATTATGGCTTCTGAGTATAACAGCTTGGAACCCGGACACAACCGCTAAACTTCCGCCTAAACCCCATCATCCTGAACAAAGCCCCCACTTACTCGTCAACAAATGGAAAGGTTATTTGCTCCATTCAGTGGACGATATTGATGAACGTGCTCGTGTGTATCATTGTTTCGCTGCTCAACTGATAATACTCTTATACCCGATACACCTGCTACAACAACTACTGTTGCAGATGCACCTACACCAGTTGACTCCACCACAACAGTTGAACAAAACGCTTCCAACAATGATGAAGCTGCTGATGATATTCTGAATGTAGTACCCCCCTGCAGATTTTGATCCAAATGCGTTCTTCAACCCGTTTGCTAATGAGACTGCGCACTGATGTCGCGGAATCTTCAACAAACCATTTGAATCCTCAGAATCTGCGCAATGTATATCAACATCAACCCTCCACACATAGATGGACGAAAGACCATCCTCTGGAAAACATTATTGGCAACCCGAATCAACCCGTCGTTACGAGACAACGTCTTCACACAGACGGTGAACACTGCATTTATGCACTCACTTCTGCCAATCAACCTAAAACATCAAAGACGCAATGACAAAAGACAACTGGATTGAATCCATGCAAGAAGAACTCAACCAATTCAAACGTCTTGAAGTATGGGAACTGGTTGAAAGACCAACAGGGTTCTACGTCATTGGTCTCAAATGGATTTAGAAAAACAAATTGGATCTTGACGGCAATGTTATCCGCAATAAGTCACGCATGGTGGCTAAGGGTATCGCCAGAAAAGGGTATTGACTTTGAAGAATCTTTTGCTCCGGTTGCTCGTCTTGAGGCTGTTCGGATATTTCTAGCGTTCGCCGCTCATATGAATATGACGGTCTATCAGATGGATGTCAAAACTGCGTTTCTCAATGGACAACTTAAACAAACGATTTATGTCACCAACAGATGGATTCGTTGATCCTGAGTTTCCAAATCACGTCTACAAACTGAACAAAGCTCTGTATGGTCTCAAACAAGCTCCTCGGGCATGGTACGATAATCTATCATCCTTCCTCATTGCTAATAATTTCACCAAAGGTTCGGTTGACCCAACTCTTTTTATACAATATCACGGGGTACATATCTTAATTGTTCAAATTTACGTGGATGACATCATTTTTAGGTCTACACATAAAAAGTTTTCAATCGCTTTTTCAAAACTAATGAAGAAAAATTTTGAAATGTCCATGATGGGTGAACTCACGTTCTTTCTAGGACTACAAGTTCATCAATCACCCCGTGGTATTTTCCTGAGTCAGTCCAAATATGCCCTTGAATTGTTAAACAAATTTGGAATGAAAACCTGTGACACCTATGCCACACTAATGGCTCATAGCAAGAAGCTAGACGCTGATTTACATGGGAAATTGGTGGACCCTACAAAATACCGTATTATTATTGGGTCTCTCATGTATCTAACAGTACTAGCAACTGATATTGTCTTTGCCGTTTATCTATGCTCCCGTTATCGTCGACCAATTGAGACCCACCTATCTCGAGGCTAAAAGAATCCTCCGATACATAAAGGGAACCATTAACTTGGGGATCCGGTATCCGAAGGATTCTGGTTTTGAACTAATCGCTTTTCAGACGCTGACCACGCAGGATGCTTAGACTCACGGAAAAGTACTTCAGAGCTTTACAATTTCTTGGTGATAAACTTGTGTCATGGCAATCGAAGAAGCAGGATTGTACATCATTTGTCTCAACCAAGCGAGTATGTAGCCATGTCGGCGTGTTGTGCTCAAGTCATCTGGATGCGAACACAACTCAAATACTATGGTTATGTATTTGCAGAATCCCGATGTCTCTGCGACAATCGGAGTGCCATTGCGATCTCCAACTCGATTCGGCACTCAAAATCAAAGCACATCGATCTTCGCTATCATTTCATCAAGGATCACGTGGAACAGGGTACTGTTGAATTATATTTCGTGGGTACAGAATACCAATTGGCAGATCTTCTCACCAAAGCCTTGCCTCCCGCTAGGTTTAATGAGTTGGTCCACCGGATTGGTATGAGGTGTTTGACTCAAGAGGAATTGGACGACCTCCTAAAACAGTATTAAACACCTGTCAAACACCAAAATCACTTTTGTAAATATTTTTTCAAAAACAAAATACAAAAGTATAAAATCTAATAAAACAACAAAAATATTCTTCTATCTATTTTCTTTCAACATTGCAAGTACGTTTCTTCCGTCAACACTATAATCTTTCAAAATTCAATATTTTTTCGATCTAGTATTGAGGGGGAGAAAATTAATACTTAACCGTTTCAAATCATCCGTGTACTTGCATGTGGTCATATCCCGGTTGTTTCTTTTATCATTGGTGGTAAACTTTTCTGGTTAAACTGACACTCCTCGGACTAAAATTTATAACCTTTCATCATTTATTAAGTTGAGGGGGAGTGTTGTCAAAGTTTCTTTCTTAAAAACTTTGTTTGGTAACCAAAATGGAAGTTAAATGGCTTTGTTTGAAAAAGGAAAAGGTGGGGGGACCAAAACTGTCAAAATGTTAAAGTTAAATTTAATAAAATACCTCCCGCCTACTCATTCACTTCACATTTATTACTTTCAACTTTTAACATCTACGCCTAAGATTCATTCGAGAAATCCGTTACTTTGATCATCATTTTGTAAGTGGTTTAACGATCTTAACATGTTTTAAGCTAAGGTTTTTAATTTCATGCAAATCCTACGGCTAAAAATTGTGTTATACGTGATTATGTGTTCTACGCATAAGCGTATGAACACACAATCATTGTGTGTGTTTTTGGTTAAATGGATTGTGTCTAAACGCTTCTAATACATCAAGGATATCATTTTAACCATCAAAACCCACCCAGAAACACGTATTAATGATTTTTGAAAATTAGGGTTCTTGAGTCAAATTGGGTATTTTCGAATGTGAAGTGTTTTGGTCTAAAAGATTGTTGGGTTATGGTCATATGTTGTTGAATTGATGATTTCCATGGTTGTTAACCACCCAGAAACACTAATTGTTTAACAATTTGGAATTAGGGTTTAATGTTCATGACTTTGGGTAATTTTGATTCTCAACGAATTAGATGTTAATACTTGGCCTAAAGACTCTAACAACACTCTAGACCTACCAGAATTTATATGGTGCAAATCCTATGGTTAAAAATCATACGCGTAATTCTTAACCCTTAGGGTTTTGACCTACGCGTATGACTTTCTACGCGTAACTATTAACGAATGATTCATGCCATGTTTTGTTGATAAAATGAAGTTTTGTGTTAATATTAATGATTTGATGAACTTATTTCAGGCTTTGCTACGCATAATATTCAGAATCAAGGTCATTTGAAATTCTACGCCTAAGGATTACCCTACGCGTAGTCAAGTTATGCGTAAGAATAATTCTACGCATAACTATTACGCGTAAGGTTCTACAATGGGACTACGTGTATCCTGTGAAGGATATGCGTAAACAGTGACCTCTACGCATAAGGTCTACTCTTACAAGTAAGCCTTACGCGTAAGGTATATATACGCCTACGCGTAAGCTCTACGTATAAGGTCCCCTTTTCCTACGCGTAACATTTCTTACGCGTAAGTTAGGATCCTACGCATAAGCTTTCCCCTACGCGTATGTAACTACTGTTTACGCTTAACTTTGCCAATTATACGCCTATGCCTTAATTGACCTTCATAATGAGTTGTTACGTGTACAAACTTGTTAATAAAATAATCATATCGTCACGAAACCAATAATGTCACTAATAAACTTAAACGTTTGATGTGTTGTGAACAATAAGTGATAACATAAACTTTAAAACTTAAAGTTAACTAACTCACGAAACCTTTCACGACGTCATTGGATTATTGGACAAACAAGTGACTTAGGACTCGTAACAATCATTGACACTGTACATTCAATAACTAGACAATAAGACCTTCTGTTGACTAAAACTATGTCTTCGATATGTTGGTTCTTTTGGCTAATGTTATTTCAGATCACGACATGGTTGAACAAATGATTGTGGATGCATCTGAAGTTCTTACAATTGCGATATATCTTTCCAGAGGGTTATCCGAAAGATTGGAATGAACAACCTCAGGTTGACTTTGACACCCTCACATGCTCGTAATATTCTTGTCTCATTGCAAGGATATTCTCGTGAATCATCCCTACCAGAACATGCGCTCACACTCGCCACAGTTCCAGAGGTCTACATTCAACAATTCTGGGATTCTATGCAGAGGATCACTGGTCAAAGTGTAGTGAATGTGACACTTAATCACAAACAAGTCACTATCACTCTGTGACTTACGGGCTGTTCTCATCATTCCTGACATCGCTCCAACTGACTTCTTTGCTACTCCTACTGAAGACACAAACAAATTCTTGATAGATATTGGTTATGATGAAGCTTCAGGAATCATTACTAAGCACTCTCACGTGGAGCTCAAGTATATTCCTCAACCATGGAGAACACTCTACATGATCATCACCAAATCGGTCTCTGTGGTGGCGGTGGCTATGAGCATCCCAAGCTCATGGAACGACAAATTTTCTGGTCGTTGATCAACAAGAAGGACATTGAAATCGGAAGCACTTAGCGATATGGGAGGACATGATGCTATTTCACAAGAAGCTTGGCTCCAAGATTCCCTATGTCAGGATACACCAAAGCTGTTGATCCGAGAGAGCACTTGGACTTCATCCTGACATCCCCATGAGGCTCAATGACCCGGATAATCACGACATATTGACTGAACCCATATTATCTGTCAGAATCAAATAATCGTCAACAAAGAAACGAGGGTCGGTATTACCGATCACCTTCTAACTACGAAATCAAAAGCTTGAAACATACAAAAGGTATCGGTTAGCCGTAAAAGAAGGCAAAGTTGGTCATCTTGATGAAAAATCTTCTGGTACACCTACTCGGAGAACCAGAAGAGGCAGTGCTGGAAGTGTCACAAGTACATACATTTATAGGAAGCTTCCCAAAAGGAATCCTCCTCGTAAAGGATTGTTCCGTAAAGGAAGCCGAACCTATTCCCACACCTGAACCGCAAAGAAAGCTTGTGGACGAAAGCTCTGAAGGTACTGACACAGATGAAGAGATTACCTACTCAAACGCAAGGATGACAATCCTTCAGTACAAAACCTCCAAGTCCTCCAAATACGTGAAGAAAAGGGAAGACTCCGCCTTGTACCTTATGATGAAAGCTCTGGAGTGATGAAGAGCCACCGGAAAATGTATACAAGAAGACGATCAAATTCCTTAGACACCAACACAAAGGTGAAGAATTTGCTAAAGACCAAATGGGTGGTCCCGGAGGATCAAGTGGTGCTGCCACTCGAACCATCTCCGATGCGTTTAATCAACCCAATAAGGGAGCTGGTGCTACCACTCTTGTGCAACAACAAAAGCTTGTGGAGGATACTATCGAATTTGAGTTTGAGGAACCGAAACCGAGAAGTAAAAGATAAAGATGTTGATTATGATACGTTTCTTCTAGATAGTCCTGCACGATTAAAGGAAGAAACCTCTGAACCTCTGAAGGATCCAGAGTCTCCTCATATCTCTTCATCATCCGATTCGTCTTCTCACTCTTCACCACCACCATCAAAAAGATCAACAAAATCATCATCCAGATCAGTTAAGAAGCCACCTCGATCTTGGATTTCTGAACTCATAAAAGAATTGTGAAAGCTGTCAAAACAAGTCGGAAGAAAGACGTGCTCAACAAGAAGTTGAATTTCTTTCTTGATCACATAAAGATATGTATGACGAGAATGAAAAGATGCAAGGAGAAAGGAAGTTTGTTCAGGAATTCATGAAAAATCACCGTCAAGAGGAACTGAACGATATGATCGAAGGATACACGAAAAAGTACCTTCTAGAGTACGTTCCTAAAGTCACAAAGGAGCCGTTTCACCAAACAACTTTATCCAAATCTTATGCAGATCGCCAAGCAAACTATTCGATCAACGTCCTTAACCGTCACAATCAATCCAACCGATCCGGTAGTTTTCTCGGATAATGAATTGGTGGTCAAGCTTGTTACACAAAATGTCTCGCACGATCGGGACATTTACTTCGATGAAGGAAAGCCTGTTTCAAGCATTGCCGACTACCAACTTCAAAAGCTTGTAGATTGAAGCGGAAAGTCTAAACGTCCTAGAGCGATGAAGACAAGGATAAGGATAAAGACTACGCACCTAAACGTCGAGAGCAGCTGCGTGAATCTTCTATGATGCAACCTCCTCCACAACGGGCTCATGTTCAACAAAAATCTCCTCCTCGTTCTTCTCTCTTGAAAAACCTCGGATCGATTCGAGTTACCACCCCGACTCGAAAACCGATGATCACTTTGAGTATACGGGTGGTGACGATGAAGAGGTCCTTGAGCCCCTACAACAACCCTCCTCTCCCAAACAAGTTCGAAACCGAATCATCATCTAGGCCTTCAAAAAAGAAAAAGAAGAAGACGCCTCAGACTGACGTCGTATCATGGCTAGATGACGATAAAACGGAGGAATTTGAATGGTTTGCTACTCTTGTTAACAACACTCCCTACCTTGAAGAAGGTCAGGATTTGGTAGACGGTTCTACATTGGAGCATGCTAAAATTTTGCAAGAAAAGTTCCATGTGAAGAAAATGACGAAATCTGAGTTGAAGCAAATCAAGAATGAAGCGTTTCAACTTCTAAAAGACAGCTCTGAAAGTGCCCTCGAGGTCGAATATCACCTTGAAAACATTGCTCGAGCAATGTCTAACAACATGGATTGGCTCAAACCGGAAGCAAACATTGACTTCACACAAAGGGACAACCCTCCATACTACAACGATTGGACCAAACCTCTACCAACACTTGGCCAACCAGGTGAACCAAGATTCCTTCTGATATTTCTTCAACAAAGACTTGGATTTTCTTCTACACGGTGGCGATGATTCAAGAAAATATGCTACATCTCTGACACTTCCATTCCCAAGCATTGTCTACTCAAACCCATAGCCATTGAGGAATGTGCCAATCACTTGTTCTCCAACACAGTGGAAGCATACGACCGAGATGCATTGTATGGGATTCATCACTGGCTAGAACGCCGACGAATCTACTACAAAAGTTGTCGTTCGAAGTCTCAACATGCCGTGTATAGTTCTAAGGATATCGTTGCCATCATACACGTTGACCTTTCGTCTAAGTGGGACTACACATTCCTAAAGAAGATCGTAGTCAAACGACAAGATGAACGGGAATATGCTTTCTCTAAAGCTGACTTTGAGAATTTGTCTCTCAATGACATCGAAGACATGTACCTTGCCAAGTATGTGGTCGCATGAGACAATTCTCAAGCTGCAGTATTTTCAACGCGAATTTATCAAGTCACTTCTCATCTTCATAAGACGCATTGTCATCAAGGAACGTGAAGAAGATCTCCAGCTGGCTGTTGAATCTTATCGACGCGTGTCAACTTCACTCCTCCAAAGCTTGATCTTCCCGATATCAACCAGCTATCTCAATATACACTCATCAGCAAACCTTTCGGAGTTGTTTACCGTAGTGCACTTCAAAGGAATTGTCTAATGGCGTGTAGCGAACTCCACAAGTTCGGGATCATACTTTGAAGCTGGTTAGGGATGGATTGGCATAAAGGTTGAAGGATATACGCCAGAAAATTGGGTCTCCTAAGCTACGGAATTCTCCGGAAAGGAGGGATGTGAGACGGATCATCACAATGATTGATGAACGGTTGTTTCGAAGGGATCTGTTCAGACGAATGGAGAGTTATGTCGGGTCGACCAGGATCAACATAACCGCTCTCAACGCCTGCACACTGGGAACATCACTGCACTTCTTGGTACCCCTTGAATTGCTTCCTTCATATAATTTTGGATGTTTGATTGATTATGTCAATGGCTTGTGCACACATTACAGTGTACAACCCGTACTTGTAAATAAAGGACCCTGTGGTACTTGCCACAATCCTTAGAAAAGGAGCGAAAGCTTCTTACTTTTGAGTAAAACCTATCAAACCTTTCTTTTTTCAAAGTTTTGCTCAAAAGAACAAGTACTTTCTCTTATGATTTTCAAAACCTCAACCGTTTATATCACTCGTTGAGGGGGAGTACTTGAATTAAAACTTTGTTCAAAAATTGTTCTCAGTGGTCATTCTTCCCGCAACACTCGAAATGGTCATATTTATTCTCAAACGTTTCAAAAATAACATTTTATATGCCATTTTTGAGGGGGAGAAAATGTGTGATAAGAAATATGTTGTGAAAAATGCAAATGAATCTGTGCGCTTCAGACTTAACCAACGAATTGACGAGATCGTAACTGTTAGTAACTCGAAAAGACTTGTCCGGGACGGGTAATAATTTCAAGCTAGTTCGCTAGTGATGTAAACGTGTCTCGCAAAGGACTTGTTTGAGTAGAATGTACCATTCGAGAAACTCTTGGTAGACATGAAATCTGACGGGTTTGACAACCTCTCGAGGATTGTCTACACCTTCAAGGTAGTTATTAGAGCTAGTTGTCACCTAAAAGCTAACAATGCAACTCTTTAACTATGCAACGTAACCGTGTCTCGCGGGGGATTGTCTATCTTGAGTGAATCAATTCAAAATGTGTGAGCTCTTTCCTCACTGTGCATTTTAACCGTTAAAACTCTTAAGCACATGTGGAGGGGGAGTATTTATGCAAAATCTTATCTCAACAGAGGTACTAAAATGTTTTTCATTCACAAACACTTTGAGAGATTTTTCACAACAATGGTTTTTATGGCAACATAGGTTAGTCATGGAGTTATAAGGTGACTAAGGTTAGGAATAACCATCCTATGATCCCCCAGAGCCGGATGGATCTACCCCAGGACACCACAAATAGTTAGTATTTAGAAGTCCTTAGGTATGATTGTAAAAAGGAGAAAATGAGAATCGGAGAAAGAAGGAGTTGAAGAATTAAAAAGAAATGCAAAGAATAGGGTGAAAAGAAATAGCCCTCCAGATTATTCAACTTAGGGTAGACACCGGGTTCAATTCATATGCTACTGGTTGTCACTAGATGACACCGGTATTGAAGATTAAAAGTCGTCATGGACCCAGTGACGCATGCACTAAACCTTCTTAACCACTCGAGTCCTTCACAGATCTTAGCAATCTGTCGAGAACATTTATGAGAGGTTCACATTTGTGATCCTCAGTGATTGAATGGAAACTCCTGCCAGGTCAACATCTAACAGTACCACGGCGGTGACAGCCGCCGCAACTCCCCGTGGATTGCGCTTAGTGGTCTCAAATGGTCTCTGATCGTGAGGTGATGCTTCAGTGTACCTCGGCGACTCATCTGAATCATAGGTGTACTTTGCACATCGTGTTATCTCACTTGTGGGACTCCGATTCAGGAACGACCTTTGTAAGAATTAGAGTTGGGTTTTCACACTATGCCTTTGTTAACATTCGAAGTTCAAACTTGTAAGATGGAATCCGCTTATTACTAACCATTTTTATGTTTACTTCTTATGGAAGATCTGGAGCGGAATGATCGTAAATTCTTCTCATGCTTACGCCAACATCATCACTAATGGAAGTTCTATCCAAAAGCAACACAACAGTCGGAATGATTCTTCGTCAATACAGAGAATCTACAAAGTTAAAGACTTAAAGAACTATGATCAAGACTGAATTCCAACGTCAAAAGAGCGTATGAGCATGTTGAAGAATGACGTGGAGACAACTGTAGCGTGAAGCGGACTGAGTAAGATTTGATCAGACAACAACATACTATCACTTTCATCACAAAGAACAAAGTTAAAGATGACGTCAAAGCATAACCGTTCAAAGTAAACTATCTCTACACCGGGAGATTGTTCAAATCAAGTCAATTCTTCTCACAAGAAAGAAGAATGTCAGAAGACGTCAAAGCTACTATTACATCAACGCCTTCACCGCTTTTCATCACCAACACTTGAGTGTTTGTTACTCATATGTAATAACACTTGAGGGGGAGATTGTTGGAATCACTCCTAAACCTTATTCAAGTGTTAGTTACACATATGTAATAGTTAGCTTATTATGGCCTTTATGTTTGTTATTAGCCTTAAGCTTATGTAGAAGGCCCATGAGCTTAGGCCCAAGCCCATAGGTGAAAGGGAAGGAGTAGGAGTGTTTCCCTAGCTCCTTGCCTATAAATTCCTTATGTAAACCTTCATTTGAAGGTTGGTTGTTCTCTTTTCTATTTCACTCTTTGCTTTAACCTTTCTCTTAGTATTTCGTGTGTTTGGATAAGGGTTCAACCGATCTCTCCTTCTCTATTTCTTCTCTTGATGCTTGTGTTGTAAAACTAGTGACCTAACAGCTGTAGAGAGGGATTTCTTCTCACGAACAGGTAGATGGTTAAGGTGTCCTTGAAGGTTCAGAAGATAGAGATCTTCAAAGTCATTTGGCAGCAGATGTTTGAAGTCGTTTTCTTCTAACACGTGATCTTTCATGTCAACTCTTCGAAGAACAATCTTCTTCAGATAATCATAACCATAGATTGGGAAGATTTCTATATTGACAACACTTAGAATCCTCAGCTTGGATTGAACAACTTTGCGTCTTTTATCAGCTCCATGTCTTTCAATGTAGAATTTCTTCATCTTGAACCACCAATGAGAAATGCCATATGAAGCCTAGGTGTCATACACATGTTCTTTTTCGGACCGGAATTGATCAGTATCATCTGCCAAGACACGGATCTATGTAGGTAGCGACTTTCATCTTTGAAATTGATAAAGCGGGTCTTCTTTAGATGTACGGAGCACATAGATAGTCCGGTCATGGTTGAAGAAGAACTCGACTGACCTGAATGGTCATTTTTCCGGTTCACCACCGAGAAGAAGAGGCATGTTCACATTGAAAGCGCTAATCTACTCTTGACTTGATCACTCAAAGCATCTTATGACATTCTTCCATCGGTATTGAAGCCGATTGGCATCGGAGTGAAAGACTTTGAAAATTTCAAAGCTTGTCCTTCAAGATCCTTTGGAGTGATGGATCGAGATTCCCTGTTCTTCACAAAACCACTTCATAAAGCACCCATATCTCCGTGTGATCACGAAGAAG
This sequence comes from Chrysanthemum makinoi, assembly GCA_910596185.1. Taxonomy (NCBI): domain Eukaryota; kingdom Viridiplantae; phylum Streptophyta; class Magnoliopsida; order Asterales; family Asteraceae; genus Chrysanthemum; species Chrysanthemum makinoi. The sequence goes on from OU343219.1 coordinate 255,731,143, forward strand.
TGAGTCTTCACTAGGGCTTCATAGTTGGTAGTGATTGTTGAGGCCCGGAGTTGTTGTCGAATCATCATGTCGTGACTGGGATGAACCATGAAGGTTCCGAGTTTGAGGTTTCTCTCACCTATTTGAGCCGACTTTGAGTTATGTCTTTAGAGGGTGCAACTCTAGTGGTTTTAGAGCATTCACCTGAAACATATGCATCAAACCAATCATCATCAGATGGCTTGGGGATATGTTTTATGGATGCATCATCGTCATCGATTCCGACTCACTGCGTGACATAAGACTCTTCGTGTAGAACCGGTCTTCAGGATAGTGGAGAAGGTGGGTGTAAACCTAGAATCAACCGTGGTCCATCTTTGCAGACTTATTTTGGAGTACTCGATCACCGGATGAGCCGGATTGATTTGCCTCGGTTTTGGATGAGATGTTGGTGGTTGGTGAAGGTGTAGTAGTTGTGCTAGATGATCCACCGAGCCCGGAAGTTCCGCTCTTCCTGGAGGTGAAGGAGGCGGTGGTGGCTTTGGGCCCGTGGCGTATCCTTTGATTTCATTGGAACAATCTTTCTTTTCTTCTTATCTTCCCTTTTACGTACATCCTCTACAAACTACTGATAATTATCAAGTCTCATCGATTCCTCGAGAGCTTCGTATAATTTCTTATGCGCATTGTCCAGATGCTCTCTTGCTTCATACATTCTTTCTGAGAAAACTGATCTCATGTCAGAGATTGGCAAGTCTTTGAATCGCTGAAGTAATGGAGCCTTCATTGGCCATTCAACCGCATCTTTAATATCTGCTTCTATTGCCTTTGTTACAATTTCATTGAGGTTAAGATTCTCCAGCTTTTTGACACGACTATCTAGATTATTGACGGTAATAGGAAAATGTGAGGTAGGAGGTGGTGAGGCAGGAGGAGTGACGGTGTCATTGATGGAGACAACTTGTAAAGGATCATTGGCGGGTTCGGTGTTGGAAATACATTGTCTTAGCGAGCGGTTCGAGTGGAGGAGTGTTTGATGGAGTTGTAGCAAAGAAGTGGAGACCTTTGGAGTACATCGGAGGAATGGTTGAAGAGTCTTGTTGAATATCGACTGTATACATGGACTCAGCTTCTTCTTTCTCATCACCTTGCTTAAGAGACCCTATGTCTGTGGGTTTGTCATTTAAGAATTGGTCACCGAAAGACAAGTCTATAGCTAGGTTTTTCATTGAGGATAGAGAACCAGTAGACATGTTCGGTTCTTCCATGTGCATGTGATCATCAGATCTTGACTCAAGGTTCTCATGTGAGTCTTTTAGCAATTCTTCTTCATCATTCTTATCTGAATGGGTATCACTTGATGCAAGTGTATCTTCCTGTGTTTCGGATACCTCCTTTTTAGTACCAGATGGTTTTTGAGCTGAAGATGATTCAATGCTTCTTTTCTTCAGCTCAAATTGGTTGGTAGTTCTTGATTGTGAAGATGAGATAGTCAGAAGCATGTGAGCGGATCGTTCAGTTTCTGCACCAACAATCCCTTTCCCTTTGTTTTGTGTGATTAAGGTTGTTTGACGTGGCATTGGCTAAGGTTCTCTTAACACAACACCTCCAACCGGTGGTCTCATATTCATGCTGTCCAAGCTTTGTTTTATCCCCTGTTGTAACGCAACATCGTCTTCATCTATCAATCGCCTGTCTCCTGTTGAAATCTCGGTTTCTTCAACGTTCCCCTTTCCGGTATCTTTCCTTCTCCTTTTTTTCTTATCGGGTGGAGATTGAGCAGATACAGAGGTGTCAAGTCTCTTCTTCCTCTTGGGAAGACTTGAGTAGGTGGCCTTAGATTGTTGGATTGAGATGAAGTGGTTTGGGAAATATCTTCAGTGGAAGTGGCAGAGGTCATCTTTAAGTATCTTTTGAAATAATCAGCTTTCTTGATTCAATCAAAGGAGTAAAGTTTCAGAATTTCCATGCCAAAGATCACTTTATTTGTACCTTTGGCAACATATTTCAAGTTACCAAGCTGCAAATTCACCGCTTGCCTCATGTTGCTTCAGTTCTTGGATTGAACGATGTTTACTGCTGCAAGTGCTGGATGATTAGCTTTGAGAACCGAATGCTAGGAATCACCCTTTTGTTGTCGCGTTTCCGTCCTTTTACTTGATTTAAGAAGTTTTCCCTGTCGGTGATGAATGTATCCATGGCCAATGAGAGTTCTTCCCAAATGCGTTCGGCAAAGTCAATGTTTTCTTTGCTTGACAATTCCCCACAACACTTGTAACATTGGAGCCCTTATTCTATCGAATCCTGACGTTTTCCCGGTTAAGCATAAGCTGAGGACTGTGGCAATGGCTCTCCAGGGTTGATGCATGTCATTGGTAATTACAGACGATACCCTTGTAAGCTTTGTAGGGTAACCCAGTTCTTCCACAAAGTTCATTAATTCTTCATTATTAGGGGGTGGTACAAACCGATTAGTGGGATCTCTAGGTGTGATTCCATGTGTCCCTAAGGGTTTCGTCAAACTCATACCATTGGGCATCGCTTGCGGTGTATTTTGCAAAGGATCTTGTTACATGTAGCAGATTCCGAACTCAAGTAAATAAACGGTAAGGATATTGCATCTCATGGTTAGGGCACCAAAGAAGTTGGTGTTCTTAAGGATATCAATGGCTTATTCGATAGATAGGGTTTGGTTGATGTCTGTTTTCATCCAAGTAGCAGTTGCTCTTAGCTATATCAACCCATTCATTATGAGGAAAGAGTTCCTCATCGGTAAGCACAACCGTGGAGTATTGAACCGGGATATCCATCAAGTAGTATCTGCCATTGTGATTCTGTAAGATATACCCAAGACAACAGTATTGACCAAAAACATGGTTAGGATTTATATAAACACAGAGACATTCATCATAACAGTTCCATACAAATCGCATACAAGTATAAGTTGCATGTAAGTTATGACAAATCGCATGTTTTGACAACAAATCGCATGAAATACAGCCAAACAGACAAATCGCAAAACTCAGCAAGAGACATCAATTCGCATATGTAAAAACACATGTGGCAAATCGCTCAACACGAATCGCATGCAATAGTAAACTAGATAAATCGCAAAGAGAATATATGGATACAAGCCGCTTAATTTATTGAAACGACAAATCGCATCAATGTTTTTTTTATTTTAATAGACAAATCACTTATATCAAATCGCATGCTACAGTAACTGAGCAAATCGCAAACAGAGTGTGTATAGAGATAGGTCGCTTAATTTATTGAAACGACAAATCGCATCAATTTTAACGGACAAATCGCTTGGCTTAATTGCAAAGACAAATCGCATGCAGGATTTATTGTAGACAAGTCGCTAGCATGAAATCTTAGGCAAATCGCTACCAGACATTATGAAAGCCAAAATTAACCCAACACATAGAGAACCACTACCATAGAGATTCAACCACTATCAAGACCAAATCAAGTTAATAATGTATAACACCCAACATCCCTACTATGATTATCAGCAACATACATCAAATTTATGATTAATACGCTTAAGACAATGAAAGAAGAACAGCCATAATCGAGCCAAGTATGTGACAGAGTAAAAACAATACATACAAACAATTAACCTATCTAAATGAAACAACATAAACCAAGCAAACGAGAAATAAATAATCAAACCTAATAAAATATTATAAATCGAGGAACGAGTGGAGTGAATCTGCAAAGGAAATATGTACGTTAGGTCTAACACATAATGAAATGAGTGAGATACACGAGACCAGCGAGATCTAAAACATACCACACAACAATTAAGGCACAAATCGCAAGATAGAATGAGGATGAGAGCGTTTGACCAAGTGTTTGACTAGCTAGTTTGAAAACTTTTGACAAAATGACAAGATGCTCGTTTTAATATTCCAACTTTAACTACAGGAGTTGCATGGTCTAACTTGAACTATCATACCAAATCATGGTCGCGTATTTAGGTTATAACCTGATAAACATCTGACTTGGTTTACAATACTTAAACACATTGTTTTAAAATAAATGTAACATGTAGCAGAATATGGAATACAGGGGACACATGTGTACCCATGAGAACCCAAAAATACCTCCCACTCAATCAATGTCACGATTTAAGGTTATGTGAACATGCAGATTGAATTCACAACTCTTTCCGTTTAAAATAGAAATTATATCTCTGTTTGAACTCAATGGGACGTTATATTATTGAATGACATTTCTAGGATCGTAGATGTTATCGATAACACAAGATATATATTTTATTAGAGATTGTGAAAACAAAAAATTTTGATTTAAAATTTTTAATTAATAATTAAAAATGATTTTTTTAAAGAAAACTAATTTGTAGCGGATTCCTGATCGATTAGGGTTGAGCGAGGAGTCAAAGATGCAGGGCACATCAATTGACAAGCTACAATTCTGAGTGAGCAATCTTCATTTCTGTTGGAAACCAGGTCATGATGTTCATGATTGAATTGAGCATTGTACGAAAGGACTAGGACAATTTACACTAGAAGCATGTAATTGCAAATAGATGAGTTAGTAACAGGTAACATACTATTGGATGCTGGTGTGATCTAGCAGTGTCATTAATAGAAGTCCACTTTAGGTTCAATATTCTTGAAGAGTATTCTTTTGGCATCCATCCGGCAAAACGAATCTAGGTATGTAAGCCGTTTGGATCGAAAACTTAAATAATCTACCCGGTGGGAATCCATTTGAAACAGCGCTAGTAGATTAGATGAAACCACTTCCTTGTTTTGAATATTGGTCCTTTTGTGTCGGTTTGTTTCTTGGGGATTGACCGTTGATTTGATGCTTCTTATAAGAACTAGATGAACTCCTAATATTCATGATCTTAGGGCTTGAACATTAAGCGGGGATTTTTATTCATCATATCGGAATGAGATAGTGAAGTGGCTGGTTTGACAAAAGCGGTATTCTCATCAACTTGGGAGGCAAGCTTAGATTTTGATAGTTTAAATCTTTCGTTCCTAAAAGCATTGGAAACGCCTAACTTCTGATCTGCGTTACGGTTGTTTGGCTTTCCCGATGTGGATGGTTTTAAACTTAGTGTTCACCCTATTTCCAATAGATTTCTAAGTTCATTTTTTAAGCAACAATGGCTGACTCTTATCTGAATTTGGGCTTTGGGGGCATCATAATATGCGAACCGGGTTACGGTTTGATCTAGCAACTTGGGCCCGTTTCTAATAAGTTCTTTCTTAGGACTCATTTTCCTGAATAAGTTGGACCACAGAGCAATTCATCATTCTAGATTTGGCGATACCACTCATGGTTAGGTTGTTCATCCCAATATGACATTTCTTGTCTGGATCGAGATTTGTAATTCAGTTGCATATAGTTTGAATCTTTGTCATGAATTTGGGTTTTTAAGTGGTTAATTTCAAAAAATTCTCGAAATTATGGGAATTCATGATTAATGTAAGGTTTTGTAGCAAGAAAACTTTCATCTCTTTGTTGTATTGCAATTTCCAAGGAAATACAATGTTTTTCAAGAATAGAGTATTTGTGTGAAAGTTCATCATAACCCCCTTTTTCAACCATGTCATTAGTTTTAAAAGTTTTAGATTCAGGCTCAACCAATACACATTTAACAATAACATGTTCAAAGTTAGGATCAAATTGATCAGGTACGTTAGCACATGCATAATGTTGATCAGTTAAGGGTACCTCATTACATGACACCTATTCATTTGTTGGGGTGGCATTTGTATTCACCTCATGCATAGCGAGTTCGCGAGAATGCAAGTTGTTTCAAACTTTGATTCGGAGCCATTGTCATGATTTTCTGGTTACTTCATCACTGTTGTGTCGGATCATTACGTATTCAACATCATCAGTTATTTCAATTGATCCATTACCCGGCATATCACAACTTTCACTTAATTTATCAGGACACCCATTCAACTCTTTCAAATTATCATTCTAATGACTTCCTTGTCTTCGCACACTTCGCCAAGTTGGATAAATGTGGTGATGAACTCATGAATTTCCATTCCGTATATGTTTCTTGAAGGAAATTCGATCGCGTGTTGATCAAAGTCTAGCGAATATTCCCCTTGATAAATGGAAATTGATTATAGATTACTTGAAGTGCGACATTAGAATCATCATTAATACCTTACGTTTGGTAATTTGAATCTTGGGTTGTTCTAAATTCCCGCAACCACGGTTTTTGTCATAGTTAGGTAGAATCTCGGAGGAAGAAACCTTGCATGTTGACTCATAGTAGTGGATAACATTTGTGTGAGTCTTTGATAGAAGTATTTGAAAGGGCTCGATGTTACATTCCATGGCTTTGCATCATGTGTCATTAGTAAGTGTGATTCTTTGTTGATTGACTCTGAATGTGAAGTGTTTTGATCATAATTTCTTGAATCAATAATGGTTAAATTTTCTAGGTTGTGAAAGCAGTTTCTTTGTTACATGAGGTATCATAAAAGTTTGAGCACTGGAGATTAAAGAATTGATCGAGTAAGACATTTGTTGAAAGCAAATGACAAGTTTTGATTAGTCCAGTAAGCGGTTACATACTTTAGGACAAATTTTCAAATCAAGTCGATCATGCGTGTAAATTAAGTCTCAAAGAGTGACAAGTCACATATACTACCAAATGGCTTCACAACAAATTAAAGCTTGTCAAGACAAATCGCTTAAGCTTTGACTTCGCTTCAATAAACAGAGTCATTTGAAAAGTGATAAGTCGCTACTCAGAATAGTCGCACAAGTACACCACTATAGGACAAATCGCTTAAATCAAGTCAAATCCTTACAGTCAATAAATAAACTCAAAAGTGACAAATCGCATCTCTACCAAATAAAATAAATGTAACAAGTCGCTTGATCAAGGACAAATAAACACAAGCTTACTGCTTCAATAAGCAAGTCATGAAAAGTGACAAATTAAGCTACTCCAAATAAATCGCACAAAGTACTTGTAGGACAATTCGATTAAATAAGTGATTTGAAGCTGACAAAAATGCTTCCAAAAGCAGGGGAATGATAGCTGGCTTGAAGCGGTTTTAGAACAAATAAACAAAGAACACAAACAGCACTTTTTAATCCAAAACAATCCAACCAAAGTGATTCAAGCCTTCAAATCACAACCTAAACACTATGATGATCCTAAATACAAAAGTACAATCAAAATCAAACTTTAACACAAGAAATGTCCAAATGATGCAAAACCACTCAACTTTTTCAAACCCAAAAACCAATAAAAATCACTAGAAATCCAAGAATATGTAAGAAAGATGATCAAACCATGGCTTTTGATACCATTTGTAACATATTGGACTTCACAAACACACAAACAATCACAAATGTGGGCGTAAAATTATATGGTTTAAGAGAGAGAAAGTGGGATATTCTAGTAAGAGAAACTCATGGAAGGTTAGATTCCAATGAAAATCAACCATCTCCTTGTGGGGAGAGGCTATTTAAAAGACATCCCTCAATGAAGACATGGATCGGGCATACAATGGGTAAGGCAGATCCCTTCCTCCCGCGATTTGCATAGAGCTAAACTATGCTAATAGCCCACTAACAAATAACATAATAAACGATATGTCTACGAGCTAACTTAAGCTAGATTATACTTGGGGTAACCGATGCTTCAAAATAGAATTTCCAATTCCTAACAAGATAACGAGCGGATAAACACCCTAATTTATAGTGATAGTTTAAAGGAGGGACTTATTTTGCGGTTTTAAATTAGATCTTTATAGTTTGAATTCATAAGGACTATTTTAGTTTACCACTTCCAGGTTATCTCGACTAGTTCGGTTCACGGAGTTACAAGTATCTTCTCTATCACACTATCCCACAACTCTTCTTGACAACATTTTCAATCTTTCAATAATATCTATTTTGATTTCATTATCAATGGCGACCATCAGCACAAAACCAATTGGCTAAGCGTGTTATTGATGACCTAATTGAAGTTTAGCAGAGACATCTGATGGTAGTTACATGAAGTCGACAAATTCCAGTCTTCATGGCATAAACGGATGCTCGAAAGGCCACCACATCAAAGAATGAGATTAGGCGGTTTAATGCTTTAATTCTTTGAGATGGTAGCTCTTGGAGATGGATGACCATTTTGACACTTTGATGGAATTTAGGCATGACGGAAGGGGTGCGGGATAAAGGCTGCAAGGGGTTGAATGATCTCATTACTCAAGATGAGGATATGAGACCAAGGAAGAACTTTCAAATTGATGAATGGATTTGAAGGTTGCTTCCTTTATGTGAAGGGATGGTTTCTTTTGCTTTCTGAGTGTCATCACATTTTATAATGTCAATGTCTTACTTTAATATTATGGTTTGTAGATATATTAACAATGAAACATGTATGGATCTTTTGATGGTTTATCCATATGACACTCTACAATATGTATGTTGATCAATAGAATGGAATCGATCGTTCGCTAGTTTTTTCATCTTTTCAATGTTGTTTGCATTTAGGAATTGGTTGTGGTGTTTAAGTTCACATGTAGGTAGAATGTATTATTGTAGGTTTGAGTTTGATCCAATGACTGTGGTGCATCCCATGTATAGGTGTTCAATGTTGAGCCATGGATATGCGGTTTCATAAGTGCTTTGCTTAGGTTGTTCATTTTAGGTACATTTGTCAAATTTTTTATGTGATTATGAAGTTTAGAAGTGGACCGTTTGTGCATGACAATTATTTTGGATTGAACCACTAGATTTAGGGTGTTTTTATTGTTGTTTTTGCTTTAAGTTAATTGCATTTACTTGATTTCTTGATTTTTTCTTGTTGGAGTATATTAGAACTTATGTAAGTGCTTATATTTGCTTATTTATAGGCTTAAAGTAAGGTCTAGAGGGTTGTTTGGTGTATGAGTGATCCTTGGTTGGGTTGATTATTTTGTGTACTTGTTTATCTGGTTGCTTATTAGTTATAGTTTCTTAATTAGTTGCTTTAATTCCATTTTTTGCTTTTGTTTGTTCATTTGTATGCGCCATGTGGTGAGATTTTGAGTCACATTTGGTTATATGTGTCTTGTCAGCGGATTTGAAGTTATATTGGTGTTTGGGACTATGGGTAAGCACCATTTACGTCATGGGTGTTTTGGTTTCAAAAGCTATGACAAAAATGAAATATTTAAATTCTATATTATCAATTTGGAACCATTTTAAAATTATAAATTTGGATCCAAATTGAGACAAAATTTTAAAATTACTTAGAAATATGGTTCCCTAATTGAAAATTTGCCCCATCATGACCTAATTTTACTCAATAAATCGGGGATTCAAGCAAAACAACCCGGAACTTTAATTTTACACCATTATTTACCAATTAAGTTTACTAATTTTCTTTAACACATTACTTCTGAAGAATCATGGCAACTCAAACCAATTATCGGGATGATTTGTTTTATTACGATAGGTAGAAATGATAACCCTTTTAGTTGAATCAGTATTATTTAGATGAGGGTGAGGATCTTTGAAAACAACCATTCAAATGTGAATGTTGTTAAGAGACATAACTAGGTTAGCTAAGTTTATGAGAGAATATGGAAAAACCGGCCGGAATAAAAGTGTAACCTTGATGCTGCTGAATAGGTTATCGAGGAAAAAGCAGGGGCATTGTTTGACTTTTGGGTGATTTGGTTACGTGAGCATATAGGTGTGGGGATTTTTATCTGGAGAGAGTTGTCCGAAGCGAAGAGATAAATGTGGGACGAAATTACACATATACTTTTAACTAGTTGTGCTTGGGTATGGTAGGTACAAGGGTGTTAATAAGTTTATCTCTGCATTTACATTATGTTGCAACTAATTAGCACAACATTGTGTTAATCTTTGCGGATATTTTGATGTTGGCTTGTGATCGAGAAAGTGATAATGATCGTCTTGGTCAAACTGGAATTTGAAGAATTGACAGAAAACCACGATATTACCCGACAAAATACCCTTTCAAAACTTAATGAAGTCAGAAATGAAATTGAATTACAATTACCAAAGCTGAAGATTGGACCATTTGCAAACTACGGCATCGAGGAATACAAGGTGTTAATTATTCATTTTTATTCCAGTTCAAATATGATAACATCAAATAGTCCTGAATATTAAGTGTCAATTTCCCCCGATAATACTTGTAATTTATATCATTTATATGGATTTACGCTTGTTTTCCATTGTTTTCCACTTTCAGGTAAATTCTGAGCATTGGAGCTAAAGAGGCAAATTGGAAATATCAAAGATTTATCATAGTATGCGACTTTGAAAGTTGGCGTAACTCATCTCTCATGATTACACGTAACTAAAGCGTGACTCGAGAAACCGACTCATCCAGAAGGTTACGGTGAACTCTCCCAAAGACTACGGCCGTAACTATATTAGGTCAAATGAGGTTCCACCTTGATAACTACGTCGTAACTATTCCACATTCTGCCCAGTAACCAAGTAATATTGAAGAATATAGGTAAACAACATAAAGTTCTGCGTAACCCGTGATCTAGTGCAAATTCGAAAGAATTGAAGATTCTGGCGTAACTCATAATAGTTCGCCATTAACCAATCTGGCTTATATATACCCATGATTTCAATATTTGAAAGCATCCCATTCCACACACAAAACCAAAGGCATTGGGGAAGAAATCATACCCTAAGCATTAGCATTTATCTTTTTCTTTACTTCGATTCATAGTATTTGTAACTTTTGTTGGGATTTAGTAAATCGGTTATTAAAGTGTCGGTCACCTCAAAGTATATGTGTCGTTAGAAGCTAAATGAGTCGTAGTTATTTAATGTTAGGAAGTATTTAGTTATGTAACCGCTTGTGAATGGAGGGCCGAGTCTTTACCAATTTGTATGCGATCCATGACCCATAGGTGGCGTTTCATATAAGACTATAAATACCCTCTACCTCCCAAGGTGAGGGTTGGAGCGTGAAATAATACTTTTACTTTCTCTCACTAAAGTTCCCAAACCTTTAACTCTTTCTCTCTCTAAAACCTTATAGTTATCGCTTTATTTGAGATCATGGTTTGATGTGTTTGTGAAATCCAATATGCTACAAATGGTATCAAGAGCCATGGTTTGATCATCTCTCTTACATGTCCTTGGTTTTAGTGCTTTTATATGGTTTTGAGTTTGAAGTTTAGTGGTTTTGCATCATTTGGATCATTTCTTGTGTTAAAGTTTGAATTTTGAGTGTACTTTGTGTTTAGAATCATTGTAAGTGCTTGGGTTTTGATTTGGAAAGCTTGAATCAATGTGGTTGACCTTGTTTTGGATTGAAAAGTTGTATTTAAGTTTTCAACCTAAACGACTTGAGTCTTGGATAAATATTCTTTGTAGCGACTTGCTTTGTATGTTGGTAGCGACTTGTAGTTGAAGTGGTAGCGATTTGAGCCCTAGCTACTTGTCTATTGAGACAAGGCGACAAAGCAGTTAAAAGTAGTGGAGACACCACTTGACTAGCGACTTGGTTGGCTATAGCGACTTGTCTTTATTATTTCTAAACGTAACTTTTGTTACTAGCGAGTTACTCTTTAGCGACTTGGCGTTTAGCGACTTGTTCTTTAGCGAGTTGTTCTTTAGCGAGTTGTCTACTTAGCGAGTTTTTCTTTAGCGACTTGTCGACAACCATTGCTGTTTTAGCAACTTGTGTTTAGCGACGGTTTATAGCGACTTGTGTCTAACTTGATTCACAGTGACTTGGGCTTTTAGCGAGTTGCTACTTAGCGACAGTGTCTTAGCGACTGTCTTCAAGGGTTATAGCGAATTAGTTTGATGTTTCTATCGGTTTTCTCTTGATTCAGTAAAATCGTGAAAGAATCTATTTCCGATTTAATCATAGAGTTTAAAATCATCCCGTCTGTAATCATGTCTACCAACATACCTACAATCATCGTGATTCTGAGGACATTGGCCAGTGGGATCGGATACTCAATCCTATGCTTGTATGAGAATGACTATGACTCATGGGCTCAGCAATTAGGTTGTACTATTTGGAAAAGAAAATGGAGTCAACATTCTCAAGTCAATTGATGAAGGACCGTATCAAGTTAAGACAACCAGAGACATACCGATCTGCTGCTTGATGGCGATGATTTTAGAATTTGGGCGGAGACCTAAAATGTATGATGAAGCTTGGCCCGATAAGGAAGAAGAGATATGATCAGGACATCGGGGCTTAACATCATACTTCGGGGTTTACCTAACGACATTTACAAGGCGATCAATCACAACACGAAGCTAAAACGGTTTGGGACAATGTCAAGATGCTTCTCGGGTTGAACTAACCAAGGAAGGCAGATGAACAATTTGTATAATGAATTTGAGCATTTTAAGATGAAACGAGAAGAAAGTGTCTATGAATATGCATTGAGATTCCACAAGCTTGTAAATGACATGAGGAACATCAAAATGACCATGCCAAATATTCAATTGAACTCAAAGTTTGTGAACAACATGAATCCCGAATGGCACAAATTTGTCACCTCTGTGAAGCTAACCAAAGGATTAAAGAACACCAACTATGAGCAAATGTATGCCTTTCTTCTTCAGAATGAGAGACATGCTATGTTTGAACGAAGGATTCTTGAGCAGTTCAAATCTAAGCAGGGAGAAACAAGTTCATCAAATGATTCAACAACCTTCTACACCAATGTTGGAATTACCACCAAAGCTTCTCAAGTCATACCAGAGTGGAAATGGTAACTACAAACTCATTCGGATCCATCATACAAGCCTCCTGATTCAAACACATTCATGGAAAACTTCATCAATCAACTATCTCTCATGGTCTGTCAAAATATGAATTCCCTCCCACACACCAACAATAACCTCAGAACAACATCCAATCCACAGAATCAAGCTACCGTCAAAGATGGGAAGGTTATGGTGCAACATGTTCAAGGAAGGCAGTATAAACAAGGAAGAGGTGGAGTTGGTGGAGGGTATGTAGCTAATCAGAATCGTGGAAGGAATGTCAATCAAGGACAAGTAAAGCCAATCAAGTGCTACAAGCTGGTGGTGATGGACACATTGCAAGAGGCACATCTCCAAAACCCTCAAAATCAGAGTACTTGAGGGGACAAGATCTGCTAGTGCAAGCTCAAGCGAGTGGGCGGTTTTGGATGAGGAAGAGTTCTTGTTTCTTCAGGAAATGCCAAGACATATGATGCTGATGTGGATGAGCGCCCGGTCGAGGGCATGGGGCGAGAATCATCCAAATGCATTTCAAGTAGGCTGATTGTGATGCATATGACTCGATGTCGATGATGAACCTACTGCCTGACAATCTTCATGGCTAGCATCTCACCTATGGTCTCTCAAAGATCTCATCACCATAATAGGTGGTCCATCCAAAGAATCAATCATCTCAGAGGTATTAAAATTATATGATGAAGTTGATGAACAAAAGATACATAATAAAGTACAATCTCTTGAAACTTATGAATCAGATATTGATAATTAGGGTAATAGTAATATTGTCCCATATGATCAATATGTGACACAAAGTGAAAGTGAGATTGTACCAAGTGATGTATCTTCTGCGGTCAATGATGACTATGTTTTTGATGAATACCTTTGCATGTACCCACGATGATTACGGTATCTACAGGCTGAATGCCTATAAAGAACAAGTTGTTATCTATGAACAACGTGCTAAGTTTGAGTTAACTAGTCGGTGAGGAAATGGATGACCAAATGCGTATAATTATTAGAAAAAGTAATTTTAGAGAAGAAGTGTTAAAACAAGAGTTAAAATCCTTACATGAAAAGCTTTCTAAAATCTGTAAGCAAAAGCAAGAGCTTCAAGATAATGTTAAAGTGCTTAAACAAGAATTCAATGCTAAGGAATCAAAACTTTTGAATGATTTTTCTAATCTAAAACTTTGAAAAACAAGCTTGAAAATAAGTTATGTGCAGGGAACACCATTTAGACCGCTCACATGATCACTAAGTATAGAGTCTTAGCGATGCATACGGTATTCCCCTTGTTGATGAACCAAATCCAGAGATTGGTAAAAGCTAGAGCGCTCATAAGGTACTATATGATGGAAATGAAATTCTTAAGCCTAGGCAAACACCATCATATGTTGGAAGCACGGAAGAGGATAGAAAATTAGATGATGCCTCTAGGAAGAAAATGGACAAGAAAACGATCCGAGTGTAAAAAGAAAAATATAATGATCAAACCTCATGATTACACAAAAGAAAATAGGATCTCCAAAGCAGGTTTAAGCCTCAAACTCAATTAACCCCATAACAAATTTTTTGGAAGAAAGATATGGATATGCAAAAAGCAAGTGAACTTGTTGAAATAAATCCTCCCCTTAGGAAAGTGCTGCAGCCTCTTGTGTATCCTCCCAATACACCAATGCACTTAGTTCCAAGAACTATTTCCACTAATAGCAAGACCTTAATCACCATGATATTGTTTATCAACTGTTTGTTGATTTTGAGAAAACGTGTAAGAAAAGGATCACACCCACTGGGATTACTGATGGGGAAATGGGTTTTGAGAAAACTAAAGAATGTTATTTAACTGAATTCATGCCTTTCTTTAAACAATTAAAAGGTCAATTTAAGAGTCTTCAAAAGGGAATTAACTCAGATATCAAAGAAATGGAAAAGGAATTTGATGCAATGATAGTTGAGGTAAATGATTATGAACGGGAACTAAAATATAATGAAATTGAAAGGAAGAATTTGCATATCTTAAATGAGAACTTATTATTAAGTTGTTTGGCTCAAGATGTGTTTTATACTGTTACTAAGCATTCTGTTACTGCTTCTCAATTTCATGAATTAACTGTTACCTTGAAAATTTCCCATGATCGTGTCATTGAGCTTGAAAACAAAACTTCGAACTAAATGAGAAAATTGAACGGGATGATCACGATAATTTGGTAAAACATTTTTCTAAGCTAGAAGTTGAACATTTTGATTTGCAACTAAAATATCAACATCTCAAAGAAAATGTCAAAACCTCAAACATCAAGACATCCTCAAATATTCCAGAGTTTGATGCACTTTTTGAAATAAACAAACGTGATGAGCAGTTCATGCTCCTTTGTAACGATCGAGAAAGTTGAAAGCCCAAATTTCACAATTAAAGGGTGAAAAGAATAACATGAATGGCTCCCAAATTCCTCCTCCTTTAGATTCTCAGAGTTTTCTAGAAGAAAATGAAAAGGTTAAACGACACTTTAAAGAGTTATATGATTCAATGAAAGTCACTCGTGACAAGAACAACGAAAAAATAACGTCTTTACATAAGGAAATTGAGAATCGGAGTGGGAAAAGGGAAAATGCCACTTGTCTTTAAAGAGAATGTCGCATCAAAGTCATTGGCGGTACACCAAATATCTTGTATTTATTAAATACATTCCTCCTCATCTTAGAAATAACGAACTTGTGTTTCATAACTATTTCGCTCACCTTAAGGATAGTCTAGAATGTCTCCGGGAGATTGTAGAAGAGGATTTCATAAATAAGTCACTTTAGAATTAGGTTTGCTTGCATTCAGGGCCAAAGCGATCTCGGGAGTCTGTTAGAATGTTTAATAGCAACATGTCCTAAATCCTTAGGTGTGAAAGATAAACGTGATACCTTGTTCTATGCCTAGTATTAAGAAAGTGAACTCTAAAGTGCCTTCAAGTAGTTCAGATCCCTGCACTTCTAGTTCAGGAATGCAAAAAGTAGCTTAACTAACTAATGTTCCCATAATTCCCTCTACAAGAGTAATCAGTGACACAAAAGCAAGCGGGTCAAAGCCTCCGGGCAATACAAAGCAAGATAGGACCTCAAAGCTAAGAATGTGCATTGGAAGAGAATAGAAGACCACCCTAGGAACACTAAGTTTGAGTTGAATAAAAGAATCGTGTGTTGATTCTAGTATTAGCTATAAGCGTCTGATGATTAATTCAAATTCACCCACTATCAAAACCCGTGTAATGATACGGCTTGATTTCTGTTACTAATCATGAATGTGGTGTGAATGATTTGCTTAATCTTTTTAAATGCAGTTAAAATTGTTAATTTAAAAATCAAGCTAAGAAGGCTAAAAGGCAAAATGAAAAGAAAGTTAGAAAACATTGGAAACTCACAGGAAGAAAATTTAGTAATATAGGTTATCAATGGATACCTCTTGGCGTAAGTTTAATCTTAATGAGTTTTGCCCTAAATTTGCTAAGTCAATAGCCATTAGAAAATGGATGCCTCTTGGTAGAACTATTCCTTTAAGAAGTGAACATACTTTGAATAGGTCAAATCTGGACACTAGCAGCATCTATTCATTGATTCCATTGTTTCTACTTACGATGTGGGTGTTCCAATCACTGTTACTAACCAAATGGAACCCATTCTTGCATAGGGATCCCAATTATCGATTATCCATTCTCGTATGTGTTCAATGCTGATTGTTCAAATCGTTACGTGGTACTGGACTCAGGCTATTCCAAGCATATGGGAGATCGCTCGCGGCTCATGAACCGTGAGAGTAAATTCATCGAGGCTATTAGATTGGAATGACCATTTTGGAGCAATTATGGGTTATGGAGACTATGTTGTTGGCAATAGTGTTATCTCCAGGGTATATTATGTTGAAGGTCTTGGTCATAACTTGTTTTCATTGGTTAATTACGTGATTCGATCTAGAAGTGGCATTTAGAAAACATACTTGTTTTGTTAGAGAACTTGATGGTGTGGAACTGTTAAGAGGAACTCGTGGTTCAAATCTATACACCATCTCTATCAAAGACGTGATGAAGTCTTCTCCAATCTGCTTGTTGTCAAAGGCTTCTAAAACAAAATCATGGTTATGGCATCGTTATCTCAATCACTTGAACTTCGGCACCATTAATAATCTTTCCAGAAAGGATCTTGTAAGAGGCTTACCCAGATTAAAGTATGAAAAAGATCATATTTGTTCTACATGCCAACTTGGAAAAAGCAAGAAATATGCCCACAAACCCAAACCCACAAACTCTGTAATGGAAGTTCTGCATACCCTTCATATGGATTTGTGCGGACCAATGAGAGTGCAAACAATTAATGGGAAGAAATATATTTTAGTCGTTGTTGATGACTACTCTCGATTTACTTGGGTAAAGTTCTTGAGGACAAAGGATGAAACTCCTGATGTCATCATCAAACTTATCAAGCGACTTCAAGTTCGACTTAACAATACGGTTAGAATTGTACGAGCGGACAATGGCACGAGTTTGTTAACAAAGACTTAAGTCAATTTTATGAAAGTGTTGGAATCAGTCATCAAAGAAGTGTTCCACGAACTCCTCAACAGAGCGGTGTAGTTGAAAGACGAAATCAAACTCTTGTGGAAGCCGCAAGAACAATGCTAGTTTATTCAAAGGTTCCAATGTGTTTCTGGTGCAAACCATTGCCAGCTGCTTGCTACACCCAAAATCGTTCCTCATACACATCTCATGGAAAAACTCCATACTGAACTTGTCCATAAACGAAAACCTCTCTCTACCTTCCGTGTGTTTGGTGACTTATGCTATCCGGCGAATGACGGTCAAGATTTAGGTAAATTAAGAGCTAAAGCGGACATTGGAGTTTTTGTAGGTTATGCATCAAACAAGAAGGGTTACCGAATCTACAACAAAATAACTTCGAGATATCATGGAAACTATTCACGTCCGCGTTCGATGAGCTATGGAAAATGGCTCAGGACAATCGATTCAGGACCGCATCAACCTTCATCAAGTAGTCCCATCGGTTCTACTCTTGTACTTAATCCCTCACCGCAACTCCTTATGTACCTCCTCGGGAAGATGATTTGAAGAAATTGTTTGATCCAATGTTTGATGAACGCTATGAGCCAATTGCTGATAATTTGTCAATTCCATCATCGAGGTCGTTCCTATCCTCATCAATGAAGTTAACCCTTGGTTTCTATGTCATTAAGTCAAGCGCACTCTTCTGATAACTCATCTCATCAACAAATCATCAATCATCGAGTGTACATCATGAAATTGTGTCTAGCACCTATGATGGAGTTAATCCCTTTGCTACTCACAAGATGCCTCCTTTGAAAACATATTTGCTCACGAATCATCATCGAGAACCATCTTCATCGGAGAGAATTGACTCGCTACCAGTTCCTCAACAACAACCCCACGAACACCTTAGAAAATGGACACATGATCATCCATTGGACAACATCATAGGAAATCCCTCTCGTCTAGTATCCACTCATAAACAACTTACAAGCGATGCCTTATGGTGCTTCTTCAATGCATACTATCCAGGTCGAACCAAAGGCGTTAAACGCCATGAATAAAGACAATTTGGTTCAATGCCATGCAAGAAGAAATTCATAAGTTTTATCGATTAGATGTATGGGAATTAGTACCGCTCCGGCGTGCTATGATCATTGCTCTAAAGTGGATCTTCAAAGTAAAACTTGATGAGCATGGTGATGTATTAAAGAACAAGGCTCGATTGGTTGCAAACGGATCGCGTCGAAGGAGGGTATTGACTTGGAAGAATCATTTGCTCCGTTGCTCGTATCGAGAAATCAATCTTCTTGGCTAATGCTGCAAGTAAGAACGTGGTAGTCTATCAGATGGATGTAAAGAAGGCTTTTCTTAACGGAGATCTTAAAGAAGTTAATCGTCGGCCAACTCGAAGGTTTTGTGAATACAGAGCATCCTACTCATGTCTATCGCTTGAAGAAGGCTCTGTACGGTTTGAAGCAAGCTTTAAGGTGTAACACCCCAAAATTTGGTTTAGCGAAAGCATACGTGTTATTTGGGAGCATTACGGGATCGGTGAATCATAACACAAGTAATAAAGAACGGAATACATACTCCGTTTAATTCCATAAAATACTTTAAAACATTGTCTTACAACATTGTTTAGATAAATGGGCACATCCCATTAGTTTTAGTGGTCCCAATGTAAAACATCGTTTCTGTGTAAAAACACTTCTTTGATACTACGACGACCATTTATCCGCATCTCGCCTTGAGAAAATATGCTAAAAAGGTCAGCTAAAAGCTGGTGAGTTCATAGGTTTAAGTTAAAATAGTAAGTTTGGACCATAAGCAAAGTCATATAATCATTAAAACGAATATAATGATATATGGAATGAAAGTCTATTACGTTAGCTCTAAGTTCATGCAACAGATACTCACGCAGTTTCGTATGCTAAAAGATGTCATACAATATAGGGGCCCATAGCGAGTGTTTTGTCCCTCAACACTTGGTTCCGACATGGTATCTCGTTTGGCGCTAAGTATGGCCAATCGAGCGGAGGAGTCACCCTCAATAGATCTATTTATAACATTCGCGTTTCCCAATGGGGAATTGATGGTTCATGAAAAGGGCATTCTCTAGGGACATAAGGGCTTAGGCTAAACCACGTAAAAGTAATCATGTAATAGTTCGAGTCCATAAAAGGTTTTGCATATTTCTCACCCCAAAGTGTATAAAACAGTTTATCATTTAAAAGAGGGGCTATGAAAACTCACCTTAGCAAATGTGCAATCCAAATGTGGGATTAGTGATGGTTGTGGAGCGGCATCGACCTAGATAAGGAGGGTAATGTTTTAGTTCATTTTTTTAAGTATTGCTTACTCAAAATAGTTTAATTGTATTAAAACTAAAATTTAGTTTGTAACAGTTATAAAAATGATTTTACTAGTGCATTATCACGAGTATATATATACTTTTCATGTTGACATTAATATGGTTTTAATATCCAAAGTTTGATATGAAAATGACTACAATGTTCCACTAGTAAGTATATAAATGTATATATACTCATTTAAGTTGACACCAAATGGTGTTGTCAAAAATATATATATATATTTTATTTATTTTCTAATTTTATTTAGAAAATATTCAAGTTACATTTGAAGACTTTCGAACTTAATATATGATAGAATGACATAGCGGTCTCTATTTATTTATCAAAGTTTATTTTTAACCTTTTTCATTTCCTACTAATAGTTTACTTGTTTTAAATATGTTAATGCGTACATATTGACGTAGGCACATTCAAGTGAATCATGTTTTTAAAGCATTTGATTTGTGTATTAATACCTTTGCGCTTGTTTGTTTGACGTTGCATATGAGTGTAAGTCTAAGCTAGAAGATTTGAATATGTAGTAGTAGGTTATGTTTATAAAAATTTTCGGTTTACGTTAAGTGTTTCATTTTTTGACTTGGCTAAACTACCAAAGCCTTGTAGTATGGGCTGAGGCCGTGCTCAAAGTGTTAGGATAGTCGGATTGGGCCTTGGCCCGAAGTGAGGGTGGTATATAATGAATATTTGGGCTCATCATTGGTTGGTATTATTTCCTGGGCTAAGGCCCATTGTTACGAAGCAATTTTAACATGTTTGTTACATTACGATTATTTGATTCAAATTTGATACTAGGCAATTGGACTTGTAAATGAGGAAAAACCATGTGCTATATTGGTTGCTCAAATGAATTTTAGTTAAGTTTTAAATGGGCATGTTACAACAAATAAATAAGTTGCTAGTGTAGTTGAGTTTGACGTAGTAAAATTCAACATGTCCGGCTATGACTTCAAGGTATTACTCGACTCTAGTATGAATTTGTCTTGTGATTTTGAGATCACTTGACCATAGTTTAGACTCTACCAAAATACATTGTCTCGCTAGAGAGCACCTACTGGGTTCTTCTTGGATGTTATGTGTCTCGGTGGTTTGTTTCCAACTATGTGTGAGGCATCTTAACGGCGGGTAGACCGAGGAAAGGTCGAGTACTACTCGACTTGGCTTTCCCACACAGCTAGTTTTGAGCACCCGAAACAACATCACGTCAAAAGTCGCCATTAGGTTCATTATCATTTAGAACAAGTATTTTTACAAAACTTAACCCTCCCTAAGCTTTCCTTTATTGAAACTAAACCGACCCATTTTGTAAACGGCTTAGTTCATGGTCACATAAATCGTTTATCAATCACAAAGATTTTTAACATCACCTTGTGCTTAGTCTAACTTGTAAAGAAAAAAAACTACACTTTTGTTTTCTTTGATTCATAAACTCAACAAGACTAAAACCAGAGATCCCAACAACCAACCAAGCTTACATGAGACATTTATCATATACTTGAAATCATAAGTTTAAAGCAACAACAACAATCTCTTATGCTATTGAACCTTGAGGAAACATCATTAAATAACATGTCATTATAACGAGATTACAATAAGAGAAAGACATTGGACCTTGTTAAGAGTGAGATGAGTAAATGTTGAGGATGAAGCTAACTCAGGAACCCACACAAATCAAACCCCTTAACTGATTCAGAGCAAACCCAGCTTCGACACCCGAGAATATCACTCTTTGTGGTGTGTTTGAGATTTGATTTGTATGTGTCCTTGGTCATTCGAGTTGCTTAAGAAGGGATTAAGAGAGGAGTCTTTGACCAAGCTTTCTCATCTTGTAACTTGGTTTGAAGCCAATTTTAGTTAACTTCCAAAACTAAATGAATCTTGGACATAGGCTCAAGATGGATTGGTGGAAAGATTTGTTTCTCTCATGTGGTTTATCTTGATTTTCCTTGGATTCCATCAGAGGGTAGCGCATCAAGAGGGATTTGGGAAGCAAAACTTTCATGAATTTGGTATGAAAGAGGAAGGGTAGGATGGATGAATATGTTGGGTTATCTCCTTTTGGGGAGATTCGGCCTAGGTGGAATCGCAGGGCTAGGGGAGGAAGAAAAAGATATGATATCTTATATCCACCTTTTGTGTTGGGTTCTTGTCGTGTGTGGGAAGAAGGACAAAAGATAATATCTCAAGTTTTAAGTAAAGGTTTTGTTTTAGAAATAATACATTTAAGTGAGTATGTATATGTTATATTTTACTTAGGTACATGTAGTATGTTGTTTTTACTTATGAATAATTGTGTTTGAGTTTTATAAGGGTTATTGTTTAAGTGATAGTGTGTTAAGTATTTTGTGTCCTTGAAATTATATTGTGACCAAAGTATCATTGTTTGATAATTTTTATAACGTAGTGTCTTATTGTTACGTGTATGAAATATTCTTATTTTGGTAATATTCCATATCACAGACATTTGTCATTTGTTTTATCAAGCCCTTATCATAGTGTCGGTATGCGTGCGATTAAGGTCCTTTGGGGAAAAGCGAGATAACCTCTCGTCTTAC
The DNA here is from genome assembly GCA_910596185.1 of Chrysanthemum makinoi. Taxonomy (NCBI): domain Eukaryota; kingdom Viridiplantae; phylum Streptophyta; class Magnoliopsida; order Asterales; family Asteraceae; genus Chrysanthemum; species Chrysanthemum makinoi. Next base: position 255,753,322 of record OU343219.1, read on the forward strand.
AATTTAAATCATAAGACAAAATGAAATATTCATAAAATGATATGAATGTAAAAGTGGTGAAATTTTTATGTATGCGAGTTATCTACTCAAATGATCAGGCAAAACTTATGCATGCTTAGTGGATTAGGCTTAGTAATAATAAATTACTAATTATTAGTTAAATTTTAGTGAAAATTTACCGTGTGTCACATCCTCCCCGCCTTTGAAGAGAAAACCGTCGGTTTTCGCTTAGGATTACTTGATGAAGTAGAGAAAAGGTGTGGGTATTTGCGATTGAATTGGTCTTCACGCTCCACGTGTATTCGGACCTCTTAGAGAGTTCCAAGGACTTTGATGAGGGATGCGGCTTTGCTTAAGCCGTTTGATCTCTCTATCCATAATTTCAATGGGTTCCTCGACAAAATTCAATGTTTCGTCAACTTGGATTTCTTCCAAGGGAATAGCAAGAGTTTCGTCAGAAAGACATTTCTTCAAGTTGCACACGTGAAACAGGGTTGTGTACTGAGTGAAGTTCTTGTGGTAATTCAAGTCGGTATGTACTACGTCCGATTCTTGCGAGAATTTTGAAAGGTCCAATGTAACGAGGATTTAACTTTCCGTTTTCCAAAGCGGACCACGCTTCCACGGCGCAACTTTGAGCATAACTTTATCTCCCACTTGAAACTCAAGTGGTTTCCTCCTTTTATTCGCGTAGCTCTTTTGGCCTCCGAGTACGCTGCGATCGATTTTTGATTATACAATCTTCTCGGTAGTTTCTTGTATTAACTCCAGAACCAAGTGGTTGACTTTCTCCAACTTCGCCCACACACAGTGATCTACACTTCCGCCGTAGAGTGCTTCATATGGCGCGCTTTGATGCTTGTGTGATAGTTTGTTATTGTAAGAAAACGGCTAATGGTAAGTGCTTATCGACCATTTCCAAAGTCTATCACACATGCTCTTAGCATGTCCTCCAATGTTTGAATGGTTCTTTCGCTTTGTCCATCGTGCTGGGATGATAAGCGGTGCTCATGTCAAGGTTAAACCCTAAAGCATCTTGAAGTGATTTCCGAAATTGGAGGTGCGGCTATCCACGCTGCGAGATAATGGAAATTGGTACACCATGGCGTGCGATGATTTCCTTGGTATAATCTGTCAAAGTTTTTCCGTTCCATCACTTTCTTTCATGGTAGGAAATGTGCAACTTGGTGAGACGGTCAACTATTACCCAAATAGTGTCGTAGCCTTTAGAGGTTTTAGGTAACTTAGTGATAAAGTCCATTGTTATGCGTTCCCATTTCCACTTTCGGGGATTTCGGGTTGTACTAGTAGGCTTGAGGGTCTCGATGTTCGGCTTTAACCTTTGAACAGGTTAAACATCTGGCGACATATGTTGCAATGTCGGCTTTCATGTTTGGCCACCATCAAATTTCTTGGATCAAAGTACATTTTGTCGGATCCTGGGTGTATGGAGTATTTAGACTTGTGGGATTCGTGCATAATAATGTCGTGAATTCCTCTGTAGAGTGGTATCCAACCGTCTTTGAAACACAAAATTCCATTCGACCTTTTTCGAATCCATTTCACTCTACGGCATTCCGTAAAGGTTCTCATTCGGACGATTCTCTTCCTTGAGAGCTTCCATTTGAGCCTCAAGAATCTTGGATGGAAGAGGTGAACTAATTGTCATACCCAAGGATCTGACCCTAAGAGGTTTTGGTGCTTCTTTTCTACTCGAGCATCAGCAACTACATTCGCTTTACGGGATGGTAACGAATCTCGATCGTAATCACCGAGTAATTCTAACCATCGGCGTTGTCTCATGTTCAGCTCTTTTTGATCCAAAATGTGTTGTAGACTTTTGTGATTGGTGTATACGACACATTCGTTGCCATACAAGTAGTCTCCAAATTCGAGTCGCGAACACAACTGATCCTAACTCCAAGTCGATGCGTTGTGTAGTTTTCTCATGAGTCTTCAAGCTGAGGAGAATTATGCTATCACTTTCTCTGTTTGCATTCTGCAGCTCCTATCCGCATTGTGGCGTTGCAATAAACAACAAAATCTTCACTACCTTCGGTAAGGCCAAGATAGGTGCACTACACAACTTTTCTTTAAGGAGTTGAAAAGCTTTTTCTTCTTTTTCTCCCAGACCAAACTTAAGGTTTTTACGGGTTAGCTCGGTTAAAGATTTGGCAATCTTTGAGAAACCTTCAATGAATCTTCTAGTATCCAAATGAGTCCTAAGAATTGCGTATTTCAGGTAGGAGTTGTGGGTGTCGCCCAATCCTTTATTGACTCGATCTTAGCGGGGTCTACATGAATACCCTGACATGATTACATGACCTAGAAATTGTACAGTAGATATCCAAAATTTACACTTCGAGAACTTTGCATACAGTTCTTCCTTCTTCAACAATTCCAAGATCAATCTAAGATGCTCTTCGTGTTCTTTCACACTCTTGGAATAAATTAGGATATCGTCAATGAACACGATCACAAATTTATCCAAGTAGGGTTTATACACTCGGTTCATGAGGTCCATGAACACAGCTGGTGCGTTGGTTAACCCAAAAGGCATGACTTGGAACTTGTAGTGTCCATAACGAAGTTCGAAGGCGGTTTTAGGAATGTCTTCTTCCCGAACTCTTAGTTGATGGTATCCGGACCTTAAGTTGATTTTTGAATAAACACTCGAACCTTGAAGTTGATCCGAAGTATCGATCCTGATCGGGTAACGGTTCTTAATGGTTAGTTTATTCAATTCAATAGTCAATGCACATTCAAGAAGTTCCGTCCTTCTTCTTGACGAATAAGACTAGTGCTCCCCATGGTGATGAGCTCGGTCTAATGAACCCTTTTCCGAGTTCGACAAACTGGTTTGACAACTCTGGAGTTCCGTTGGAGCTAATCGATAAGGTGCTCTTGCTACGGTGCGGCACCGTGCACTAAATCGATCTGAAATTCAACTTGTGTCGGAGTCTTGGCAAATCTTTAGGAAAGACTTCAGGAAATTCCCTTACTATTGGCACGTCTTCCAGACATTTTTCTTCCTTTTCTTTTTCGTCTTTTCCAGTGACTTGTGCTAGGAAGATGTGACATCCTTTCTCTATACACCTTAACACCTTGGTACGAGAATGACATGCGATGGAAACGCTTCTTCATCATACGTCCCCTTCTTGTTAGGACTTCATCTCCATAGGGTAATTGGACTAGTTTCTCGTCACAAATGATGGCAGCATGATATTTTGCTAACCAATCCATTCCGACGATGACATCGAAACTACCCAATGCTACGGGTATTAAGTCGATATTGAATGGGTGATTTAACAGGTTAAGGGTGCAACCTCTTATGATGGTATCTACCCTTTCTAATTAGCTAGTTCCACGTTGTATGCATCTCCTAATGTAGTTGGGGCAATATCGAGTAGTGGACTAAATGTATTAGAAACAAAACTCCTATCGGCTCCCGTATTGAACAATATGGATGCATAACGGTTATTTATAAGGAGCGTGCACGTCGCAACATTCGGTCTTCCCGAGCTTCCACTTTGGTTCACGCATAGACTCTTCCACGAGCTCCTTCGCCATTTCCTAATTACTCGACATCCAACATTACCCCAATCCACCTGCCCATTCCCATGGCTTCTGGATTTCCTCGGTTTCCTTGATTTCCTCCATGGCCTTGGTTTCTGGTCTTTCGGCATTCATTCTTATAATGCCCTTTTTTACCACAACCAAAGCATGTTATGGCTTTGGGTCTGGTGGGGGCCTTTTGAACCGTCGCCAATGACTTGGACTGCGGTTCTGGTTAAATGTGCGACTTTCTTACAATTCGGACATTTGTACCTGCCCCGCCTTGTGATGCAGTGTGCATCGATTACACAATGGTGGAGTCCACGGAGTCACGGTTTCCTTTCCACACCATTGCATAGGCTCTAGCAACATTTTGCCTCTTGCTTTGATTGTTGTTGTTGTTCCTACTGTTGTTGCCACGGTATTCATGGTTGTTGTAGCCTTGAGAATGGTCGTCCCATTTCCTCTTATTGTCAACCACTTTGTCCATGGAATCCTCAATCACTTGGTCCATGAGTTTGTTGGCTACTTCGATAGTTTCATGAAGATCAGCAGTCTTAGAAGTGGTGACATTGCCCTTGATAGGTTGGGCGGTCCTCGGATGTATCTCTAACAATCGGTCTCTGGGGACCATTTCAGGGACAATAAGGCTAGTTCTTGAAATCGTGATTATAAGCAGTATATTGGTGCCTTGAACCTTGAGGTTCCAAAACTCATGCTCGAGCTTGGTAATCTCATTACGAGGACAGTACTTTCGAAGTACCATTTCCTTGAAGTTCTCTCATGGCATGGCATAGATATCGATACGGCAGATTTCAAAAATTGTTCCAGTGTCAAGGCAACATCTGTGAGAGTGAATGATGCATACTTAACCTTAGACTCTTCTTCACAATTGTAGATTCTAACACGATCTTGAGCTTTTCGATCCATCTAGTCGAGGCAAGCTCCTTCGGTTCCACACAAAACCTCCAGCATGGTTTTATGAAAGTCTGATAAGTACAAGTGCGGCGTGTGGTGGGTGGTCTCGAGTTCCAGCATTAGTAGATGAGTGGTTTGCTGCGGCTAAAGCGGCGTTCACTCGCTCATTGACTAGTTGGTCAATCATGGCTTGATTCATGATAGGTTGGATTGGAGTAGCCCTAGCGGGAGTAGTAGCCCGGTGATCGTCGTGTGTGACGCTGTTTGGAATAGCAGCGTTTGCGGCTTGGTTGCAGTAACCCCTTGGAATAGGAGCATTGGAAGCTCCACCAGGGGTTGGTGCGTTTCATCTTCGTTTTGGCGGCATTTCTGTAGTAGGAAAGGTAATGAGATACATAACCTTTTAAACAAGGTAAGTGCTAAATAACAAGTGTGATTGTCGAGATAGATCATATGAGCAATCTATAAAAGGAAAGACAATAGGATAGGAAAATAAGTTTGACATAGATAGAATTTCAGTTACAAGGTTTCTAAAGTACATGATGAGATACTAGATGGAGTACAACCAAAATACAACGGAAATATAATGGAAATACAAACTGAAGTACAAGAGTGATAACTAACACTAACTGTTATAAATCCAGTTTAGTGTGATACATCATGAAATCATATCTAAGGATATCTCGCCGATGCGGAGTCGCCAATGGTAGCAATCAACTCTCGGCGTATCTTCCAAACTCGCGATACGTCTCATCCGGGATGCTAACATAGACTCTAAACCGAGTCCTCTGCCACTCCTCTCTGCAGTATCTCTAGCCATCCACCGGACGCGCTCTAGCTCCTCAATCGTCCGTGCATGCGGCTTGACCTGCGCTAAAAGCTTGTCCCATCCAACTCTCAACATCCTCGACCTGAGCCTCAGCCCTAAAACCCGGTCGAATCCGCTCGTGTCTCGAGCTCCATGATCTCAAACAATACATCGGTAACTTCGGTCTAAACCCTCAATACGCTGCTCGCAAGCTTGCAAGGCTGGATGGACTCTCTCTAGGCGATCAGATGGACTCCTAGCGAGTCTCATGAGAGTCCAAATGAATAAATATCCTCTCGGTGGGGTCGGATCACCATCGGAGATCCCGATAGGTCAGGGTTGAGGCTGTGTCCTCCAGTGCACTTCCTCGATGGTCTCAATTTGTCTAGTGGCGTGCAAAGGCTCCATGTCTGCGGATGGTATGAATGAAGGTGATGATGGACTATAGCTGGATGCGATGTGTGATGCGGTACGTCACACAATCAATATCTCTCAAGTAATCTCATTACTTTCCCCGGCTCTGAGGAAGCGGCTCTCTGTCCCAATCCAAATGGTGCATCAATGTCCGTCATCGCCATTTCAATCACGCCATCCCGGAGCTTTGTCCTAGCTCCCGAATACTATGGACAATCTCCGACCTATTATATCCATATCTGCTTTGTTGTGCTAATGTCGGGACACTCTCGGTGGCGTAGGCTACGGTAGTTCCTCCTCGGATCCTCTTCCGGATCTTCTTCGGGTCTTCCTCAGTAGGGAATCGGTAGATCTCTTGAGTCTCGATGGTGGTGACTCAGTAGATGATGGTGTCAGTGACTCACAGTAGAAGAATGACCCATGTAAGGCGGCCTGGTCATCCGAAGCTAGTGCAGTGCACAAATGAATACCGCTCTAGTATCCGTGTCTCTCACAATCATGCGGGGTTTTGCTGCTGGCTCAACAAAGCCGATGGAGTGGTGGTAAGGGTAGGTATAGATGGAGTAGGTGCAATAACCGGTGAAATTGCTAATGTGGCCGAATATACGGATCGATGGCTAGTGTGCAAGCAGGAGGGTGGTAGGTGAGTGAGCTAGTAGGATATCCTCCTAATCGTGGGGAAGGATGGTGAAGGCATAGTCTGTGATAAGACGGTGCATATGTGTAAGTATGTGGAAAAATATGCTCATAATGAATATGAAGTAGTGCATAAGTAAATAGGAAATAAAACATGTAATCCTATTTAAATAAATTTTAAGTAAAATAGCAAGTAAGGCAAGCGGCGGTCGGTCGTAGTATGATGTTTTTGGTGAAAAGTAGTTATAGTTTAGGGTTTATATGTACCTAGCTCTCTATAACCTTGGCTCGATGTTGCCAATCGTAACACCCAAATTTGGTTTAGCGGAGCATACATTGTTATTTGGGAGCGTTACGGGATCGGTGAATCATAACACAAGTAATAAAGAACGGAATACATACTTCGTTTAATTCCATAAAATACTTTAAAACATTGTCTTACAACATTGTTTAGATAAATGGGCACATCCCATTAGTTTTAGTGGCCCCAATGTAAAACATCGCTTTATGTGTAAAAAACTTCTTTGATACTACTACGACCATTTACCCTTCTCGCCTTGCCTTCATGACATAACTTAAACACACGAGAAAATATACTAAAAGGTCAGCTAAAATCTGGTGAGTTCATAGGTTTAAGTTAAAATAGTAAGTTTGGACCATAAGCAAAGTCATATAATCATTACAACGAATATAATGATATATGAAATGAAAGTCTATTACGTTAGCTCTAAGTTCATGCAACCGATACTACGACAGTTCTGTATGCTAAAAGATGTCATACAATATAGGGGCCCATAGCGAGTGTTTTGTCCTTCAACACTCGGTTCCGACATGGTATCGTTCTTGCCTTGGCCTAGTATGGCCAACCCGAGGAGTCACCCTCAATAGATCTATTTATAACATTCGCGTTTCCCAATGGGGAATTGATGGTTCATGAAAAGGGCATTCTCTAGGGACATATGGGCTTAGGCTAAACCACGTAACTGTAATCATGTAATAGTTCAGGTCCATAAAAGGTTTTGCATATTTCTCACCCCAAAGTGTATAAAATAGTTTATCATGTAAAAGAGGGGCTATGAAATCTCACCTTAGTAAATGTGCAATCCAAATGTGGGATTAGTGATGGTTGTGGAGCGGCACTTGGACGCGACCTAGATAAGGAGGGTAATGTTTTAGTTCATTGTTTTAAGTATTGCTTACTCAAAATAGTTTAATTGTATTAAAGCTAAACTTTAGTTTAATAAATTATAAAAATGATTTTACTAGTGCATAACGAAGTATATATATACTTTTCATGTTGACATTAATATGGTTTTAATATCCAAAGTTTGATATGAAAATGACTACAATGTTCCACTAGTAAGTATATAAATGTGTATATACTCATTTAAGTTGACACCAAATGGTGTTGTCAAAAATATATATATATATATTTTATTTATTTTCTAATTGTATTTAGAAAATATTCAAGTTACATTTGAAGACTTTCGAACTTAATATATGATAGAATGACATAGCGGTCTCTATTTATTTATCAAAGTTTATTTTTATCCTTTTTCATTTCCTACTAATAGTTTACTTGTTTAAAATATGTTTATGCGTACATATTGACGTAGGCACATTCAAGTGAATCATGTTTTTAAAGCATTTGATTTGTGTATTAATACCTTTACGCTTGTTTGTTTGACGTTGCATATGAGTGTAAGTCTAAGCTAGAAGATTTGAATATGTAGTAGGCGAGTTATGTTTATAAAAATTTTCCGGTTTACGTTAAGTGTTTCATTTTTTGACTTGGCTAAACAACCAAACCCTGTAGTATGGGCGAGGCCGATGCTCAAAGTGTTAGGATAGTCGGATTGGGCCTAGGCCCGAAGTGAGGGTGGTATATAATGAAGGTTTGGGCTCATCATTGGTTGGTATTATTTCCAGGCTAAGGCCCATTGTTATAGAAGCAATTTTTAACATGTTTGTTACATTACAGTATTTCATTCAAATTTGATACTAGGCAATTGGACTTGACGAAATGAGGAAAAACCATGTGCTATATTGGTTGCTCAAATGAATTTTAGTTAAGTTTTTAATGGGCATGTTACAACAAATAAATAAGTTGCTAGTGTAGTTGAGTTTGACGGGGAAAATTCAACATGTCCTTATGACTTCAAGGTATTACTCGACTCTAGTATGAATTTGTCTTGTGATTTCGAGATCACTTGACCATAGTTTAGACTCTACCAAAATACATTGTCTCGCTAGAGAGCACCTATGGGTTCTACGGGATGTTATGTGTCTCGAAGTGGGTTTGTTTCCAACTATGTGTGAGGCATCTTAATGAAGCAGTAGAGCAGGGAAGGTCGAGTACTGACTTGGCTTTACCACAGCGCAAGTTTTGAGCACCGAAACAACATCACACCATCAAAGTACGCCATTAGGTTCATTATCATTTAGCACAAGTATTTTTACAAAACTTAACCCTTCCTAAGCTTTCCTTTAAGCGAAACTAAAACCGACCCATTTTGTAAACGACGGCTTAGTTCATGGTCACATAAATCGTTTATCAATCTCAAAGATTTTTAACATCACCTTGTGCTTAGTCTAACTTTTGTAAAGAAAAAAAAAGAAAACTACACTTTTGTTTTCTTTGATTCATAAACTCAACAAGACTAAAACCAAAGATCCCAACAACCAACCAAGCTTACATGAGACATTTATCATATACTTGAAATCATAAGTTTAAAGCAACAACAACAATCTCTGTTATGCTATTCGAACCTTGAGGAAACATCATTAAATAACATGTCATTATAACGAGATTACAATAAGAGAAAGACATTGGACCTTGTTAAGAGTGAGATGAGTAAATGTTGAGGATGAAGCTAACTCGAGGAACCCCACACAAATCAAACCCCTTAATGCTGATTCGAGCAAACCCAAAAGCTTCTCGACACCCTTGAGAATATCACTCTTTGTGGTGTGTTTGAGATTTGATTTGTATGTGTCCTTGGTCATTCGATTTGCTTAAGAAGGGATTAAGAGAGGAGTCTTTGACCAAGCTTTCTCATCTTGTAACTTGGTTTGAAGCCAATTTTAGTTAACTTCCAAAACTAAATGAATCTTGGACATAGGCTCAAGATGGATTGGTGGAAAGATTTGTTTCTCTCATGTGGTTTATCTTGATTTTCCTTGGATTCCATCGAAGGGTAGCGGCGCATCAAGAGGGATTTAGGAAGCAAAACTTTCATGAATTTGGTATGAAAGAGGAAGGGTAGGATGGATGAATATGTTGGGTTATCTCCTTTTGGGGAGATTCGGCCTAGGTGGGATCGCAGGGCTAGGGGAGGAAGAAGAAGATATGATATCTTATATCCCTGCTTTTGTGTTGGGTTCTTGTCGTGTGTGGAAGAGAAGGACAAAAGATAATATCTCAACTTTTAAGTAAACACTACAAGAAAAGTGGCTTTTTAGGACCCCCATAAGCGTCATAAAATTGTACTTTTTAGGATCTTTCATTTAATAGGACCAAGGATGAAAGCGTTTCATGTAAGGCGGTTGTAATAGGTCCAAAGCGTCCTAACCCTTATGAAACCAATTTTATGGTCGTATTATATGTCTATGAACAACACAAATAGCGTCCTAATAAAACCATATTAGTTCACTTTTACAATGTTTTAACATGTGATTACCTACTTTTAATCTTTTGAGACACATAAAAACGTCCTTAAAAGTATTGTTAGGACGCTTATGATGTAACATCATAGCTACTTTAGCAACCAAGAAAAGGGTACTAATAACTCAAATAAGATTATGATACCAATTTTATGGTCGCATTTTAGGTCTATAAACAACACAAATAACGTCCTAATAAAACATATTAGGACACTTTTCCAATGTTCTAACATGTGGTAACCTACTTTTAATCTTTTGATACACATACAAGCGTCCTTTAATGTTAATTCTTAGGACGGTTATCATATACCATTATAGTTACTTTAACACCAAGAAAAGGGTCCTAATATCCCAAATACGATTATGAAACCAAATTTATGGTTGCATAATATGTCTATGAACAACCAAATAACGTCCTAATAACAACATATTAGGACACTTTTACAATGTTGTAAAACGTTGTTACCTAATTTTAATCTTTTGATACACATACAAGCGTACTTAAAAGATAATTGTTAGGACGCTTATCATATAACATTATAGCTATTTTAGCACCAAGAAAAGGGTTCTAATATCTCAAAGAAGATTATGAAACCAATTTTTTGGTCGTATAAAATGTCTATTAACAACCTAAATAACGTCCTAATAACAACATATCAGGACACTTTTACAATGTTAAGTTAATTGTTAGGACGGTTAATAAGTTTAATAGGACAATTTCAAAGTCCGGACAAGTCATATGATAGGACGCTATTTTCACCATGCACACTCTATTATTACGATATGAATAAAACATCAACTAAATATTAAATGAATAAAACGAAATTGTATTCACTACTACAAAAATCGTCATAGAGCCTTGTTGAAAAGGCTTATAAATCCCGGTTTTGCATAAGGGCACAAAAGGGGGGGGACTCTATTCGAAATACAAATAGAGCCCGGTTTACAAAACGGGCTCTATTCAAAGTTATAGAGCCCGGTTTTCATGAAAAGAACATGGCTCTATGTGAAAAAAAAAACAAAAAAAAAATGTATATTCTCCAATTCCAGCCATTGTATCAAGTTTTGAGGAGAAAAGTGACCCATTTCTTGAGTTTTCGTCCTTGCCGAATCATCATATATACAGCTGCATATAAAGCATGACTCGTAATTAGAACAAGTTAAATATATAATAGTTTTGATATCGAAGGGAAAGCGTAGAGATTTTAATGAAGCATCCCCGACTACTTTAACCATTTAAGAATTGACTTGCAAGTAAAAAAAAAGTTCAAGCATTTAATTAACCATAACTAAGTAGCCTACATGTCCAAGAAGTAGCTACGCCAAAACACAAATGATGAACCTTCTTCATAGCAACAGTTTCATATGTTTGAGCGCATTTCGTCTAAAAAATAAACAACTATTAAGTACTTGGCATTCATCATGTAACTAAATATCCTAACCTTACACTTAGAATCCCAACTCTACAAAGTTTATTTCTTAGTTTCCCTGTGAGTAATCAGATATAAAGCAATGTATGTTGATTGATCATGGAAACTACCCTTAACATTATAGTTTAGCGATCATTCGTTTAATTAAAAACTTACAGTAGTTTTCAGTAATCTCAGAGATTGATATCGCCTCTGCTGATTTTTATCCTTTGTCCTGTTTATATGTGGGTTCAGTTTATTACTAAAAATTTGATATAGTGATAAGTTTGTTAACCGAGTTCAACATAGTCTTTTTTACTTTAAAACCAATAGCTAGGGATATTTAATAAAGTTGTTAGCAAAACAGATAAAACCAAGAATACGGCTTTAGTTTCAATCACAGATTCAACAATTTTCATATTCTGAGCATCATCAAAATCAAATACTACAATTAACAATTTTAAGATAACAAGCACATGAAAAAAAGTAAAACTTACAATCTTTGAACGGTAGCTACATAATTGAATCTTTCTTGTTGATATGCTTCTGCAATTTAGTCCTCATATATAACTGCAAGTCTATAGAACCAAAAGAGATACAGGAAATAAGCATACATGACTAGTAAGTTATACATACATTTTCTCCTTGTTCAGCTCCATATCCAGTAAGTTATGCGTACATGTCTTGTGGTCTATGTTGGATTCTAATACTATAATTCCAGTTGTTATGACAAACTTTGAGGTGTAAAGAAACCAAATCAACAACTTCTTCTGCCTTTTGACTTCAAACAATTCCAGATGCAATTGCAATAAATCAAATACCACAATTAAAACTCATACAACTCAGAAGTGTAAGCACATATTTTTCCCTTTTCAAATGATTCAATTGAAACATAACACTAGTTACCTGCATTTCTACAATGTTGGAAATAATTCTGTCCAACTCTAGCTTTTTCTTGTCTAGCTGCAATAAAACCTAAGCAGTTCAATCCCCCAATTCCATACAGCCCCATAAAACCTAAGTTTAAATTAGAAATCCCAAATAGCCATAATGATTATGAGTCACCGACTTGACCTCAATGATTATGAATTCACTAAATTCTGAGAAAATATAACTTACAACTTTATGTCGTAGTTTGACACTATCTTATCCTGCTGATTACAATCCAATTAGTGAGTCCACGTAGATCCTGTCGTTCATTATCCAATTAGTCAAGAATTGAGACATACACAAAACATACAACAATTAAAGATAGTTAACAACAATGGTTGGTTATGCATGCTTTTTCTAGTCTTTCTCGAGTCTCTACGAGTGCGTCTTTTGTTACTAATGAGAATATACTTAACAACAATTCATTTATTACTACTAAAATCAGACACAAAAGTTTTAGATCAGCACGCTCTGTAGGATTTGAACCTACGACATTGGGTTTTTAAGGCCCATATTCGACCAAGCTGAATTAAGAGCGTTGGGAAAGAAGGATAAACAAATGGCACCCGATTCTGTATTAAGTGACGGATATGTAATTTGTAAGTAAGCAACTATGCATACACACGACTTTAATAGTTTTTTTGAAAACAAATTGAGAAGATTATTGAAATTGAAGTAGTCAACAGCAACAAATATTTAAGGATATGATATGGTAGACTAGACATTGTTTAATGTATTAGTGCAAAATATGAAACTAATCTCATACGCATAATAAAACTGTAAATGCTTAGTACAATTGGAAATTGCTTGAAGTTTGGTTTAGACGAACATTATTCATTGGCAGATTTAAAATAGAAATAAATTGGTGTAGCAAGTTTATCTTCATGTTTAATTATCACATAATTAGTCATTGTTATTTAACTCAGCTCTGGCCATTTATATGTTTAAAGCATTACTTCACACTATGTAAAAATAATACAATCTATAAAAGTTTTTTCCACAACCTGCGATGGTGGGTGGTATGGTTGACCATAGGGTCGGGTTTAATCGGGTTCGAGTGTAAAATTTTGTCGGTTTATTTGTACAATCAAGTGCAGATGCTAGACTAAATAAACAACATTAGCAATTTTGCGCAAAGAATCATCTATTTCTATTATTACCAATTCGTTGATCAACAATCTTCGTAATTACCGTAGAAGCCCCTTCATGGTTACCTTACTCCAAAGCTACTTTCAATATGGAAGGCAAAATGTAGACACCTTTATGTGTATATGTTAAACTTGTGGTTCCTCTCTACTAAGCCAAAGAACATAGACAATTGTGTGAACTCAATATCAGTACAAACCATGAACATAGACAATTGAGTAAATTCAGTACTTGGTTAGATTTTAATTTATTTAGTCAATTCATAAAAAAGATATGAAAGAAATTACCTTCAATCTAAGTCGGTGAGAGGAATTACCTTAAGAAAAAAGAGTAATGTACTTTCAATGCCTTTTGAATTTGTTGAACCTCATAATAAAAACTCAGATACATTGAAGACATCAATAGTTCAATCACAATATACATTTACATGTATGACAAAAGCACAAGCATAAACACCCATGTATTACAAACAAAACACCACATCCAAACACCCCATTAACAACAGACAAAAACAGTTCAAAACCCCTAGTTTGTGAGGCAAATTTTTTTGACCAAACCCCCCATTTATGACAGCAAATAGCATAGCCAAAAACACCCATTAAAACAACCATTTACAACTAGTTTTAGTGTCTTCGTATTGAAAATAAAGATTTGTTTTAGTGTCATATAATTAAAAAAAACAATTAATTACAACAATTTCATTCCAAAATCAAGACTTTATTACCTAACAATACAAAAAACATATAAACAAATGAAACTTATGCCTGAATAAAACTGAACAACAGCATTAATGAGAAATTAAAGGTTTATTGAACAATAACATCCATTGTAGATTTGTAGCAGTTTGGTATCTCCTAATTTGATTAGTTTGCTTGGTTGTGTGATGAAGGTGGCTTGTGGGTAATGGTGTGTGACGGGTGACGTTAGTTAAGGGATGTTGTTGTGAAAGTGAAAGTGAATCTGGGATTGTGAATAGAGGGGGAAAAGTTTAGGGTTTGTTAAGGTAATGAAAATTGGGGAGGGAAATTAAGCGCCCAAAAGTTTTCAAGTATTTTCATTTGATGAACCGCCTATGACAGCTTGCAAAACAAAATTTGATAAAGCCCGATTTTAACAAAGAAAACATGGCTCTAACGATTTTTTAGATAAAGCCTGGTTTTTACAAAGAAACATGGCTCTATAGGAGGAATAGAGCCCGTTTTGTGGAAGAAAACACGGCCATAATGTTTCAAACATAGAGCCCGGTTTTGCAAAAGAAAACATGGCTCTATACCCTTTTTAGAGTATGGAATTCTTTAGAGCCCGTTTTCACTAAAACCGGCTCTATTAAGGGGCTCTATTTCAAAATCTCTAGTAGTGATTTCAAATTAGCAATTGTCATAACAAAATCACTAAACATAAATAAGGTAGACAGAATCTAACATAAAGTTTGTTAACATTAAAGGATATATGATTAATGAAACAAAACAGTACAATACAAATTAGTTGGATCTCGAAAAAACAAGGTGTCTGTTCTTAAATTTGAGATGGGGCGAGAACTCTTGAAGTTTAACAAAATCAAATTTTGTTACTTGCTAAATGGTACATACCCGAACCCGACTTGTTTGACCCGACTTGACCCGACCCGATTTGGGACCCAACCCGACTAACCCGACCTCAAATAGGGTCGGAATGCAGTATATTAATTTTAGCCTTTTCGACCGACTTGGACCCGACCCGTTTGACCCGAACCCGACCAACCCGACCCGAATAACACCCCTACATGGGAGTACAAAGGCGTTTTTATATACTTTTAAGCAAATTAGGAAATAATTAACTTTTATTATTAATCTACATCTAAAAATTAAATCGATTAAAAAATATTACCAAATAAGGTATGGACTTTTTGATTTTTTGAAATGAAAAATTTAAAATTTTATGGGTTTTGTTTTATTATATAAAAGATATAAAAACTATATATTTATGTAAATTGATTGTTTGATTGAAATAGCCAAAATCATGTCCAAACAAAAACTGAATTTTTTTCGATCGGTTATAACTTTGGTTATGTTTGATCGGTTCGATTCGGTTTGATTTATTCAATTATTACCCAAACAATGCACTCATAAGAAGCGTCATGCATCATGTAAGTTTATAATGTCAAACTTTTATGTACCGCCATGCAACAACTCGATAAGTATATTTTATAACATGTGCGACGGATAACTTTGTAAAGTTTGAAATCCACAAGCTCAAACTTATGGATGATATCAATGTCACAAATGATATCTAGCATCGCTTTTACTTAATTTGAATCAGAATCACTATTTCTAATTAGAGTTAATTACATAAATGGTCACAGTGATTTGGTCATTCTTTCACTTTGGTCACTAAAGTTTTTTTTGATTGGTTAGGTTACTTGTGGTTTGCATATGTTACGGATCAGTCCATATCGAATGAAATGACCAAAATGTCCTTGTCATCTTCTTTTCAAATCTTTTGACAACTAAGTAGCGACGTTAGTCCTTTACGTTTTCATTATTATTTACCGCGTTTTAGTCCGTATTTACACGTTTTAGTCGTTTGTACGTTTTAGTCGTATTTTGCATTTTCATCCGTATTTACCGCGTTTTGTCCGTATTTTACGTTTTAGTCGGTTTTACCGTTTCGTCCGTTTTTACACGTTTTCGTCAGTTTTTACACGTTTTTGTCCGGATACACGTTTTGGTCCGTTTTTACGTTTTCATCGTATTTGCGTTTTGTCCGTATTTACCGTTTTAGTGGGTTTTACGTTTTGCGTGCGTTTTACTGCGTTTTCATCGTATTTGCGTTTTTGCGTCGTTTTTACCTGCGTTTTGTCCCGTTTCGTCGAACCGTTTATGGTTTCAGGAGCATCAAACGTCCGCATTTTTACACGGTCTCATCCGTATTTACATGTTTTCATCCGCATTTACGTTTTCATCTGTTTCCTGCGTTTTCATCTGTTTTACCGCGTATTCTTCGTTTGTACCGTTTTAGTATGTTTTACACTTTTCATCTGTATTTACGTTTTCGTCCGTTTTACACATTTCATCCGTATTTACCGTTTTCGTCCATTTTTACACGTTTTCATCGGTTTTACGTTTTAGTCGTTTATACACGTTTTCATCCGTATTGTTTTCATGTATTTACGTTTTCGTCCGTATTTACACTTTTCCTCCATTTTTTACGTTTTCATCATTATTTACGTTTCGTCTGTTTTACATGTTTTATTCGTTTTACCGTTTTATCGTTTTACCGCGTTTTCATCCGTATTTGCACGTTTTCGTCCGATTTTACGTTTATTCTTTTTACACATTTTAATCATATTTACATTTTAAATCCGTTTTACATGTTTTCATATGTTTTACGTGTATAAACGGATGAAAATATAAAAGCAGACAAACATGTGAAAATGACCGGCGATGTAATTTGACGAGTAGTATGAATGGGCGAAAACATGTAAATGCGGGATGAAAAACAATGCGGAACAAAAGCGTGAAACGGAAAACCTGCAAAAACGGCGAAGCAACGAACAACGTGTGTAGGAAGGCGTGTAAATGCAGATAACGTGTAAAGATAGCGTGTAAATGGATGAAAGATGGAACATGTATAAATGGACGGCGTGTAAATAACATGTATAAATGACGGCGTGTAAATGGCGTGTAAATACGGATGAAAATGTATGGGCGAAAACTGTAAATACGGTGGCGTGTAAAACTAACAACGTGTAGCGGCGAAATGGCTCGAGGCAGCGTGTAATACGGATAGCGTGTAAATACGGATGGCATTATCTGGATGGCGTATACGCGGGCGCTTTAACGGGCGAGCGTGGCAAATACGGATGAAAAATGGCAATACGGATGGCGTGTAAAATGAACGAAAACCAAATACGAACGAAAATGATGTAAATGCGGATAATATGCTTTATCGCGGATGAAACGTGTTATGCCGGAAAAACGTCTTTAATACAGGCAACGTGTAAAAACTTACGGCAGCGTGTAAAAACGGACAGCATTAGCGATCTGGGGAAAGCGTGTAACGATAAGGACAATACAAAGACATATAACCCATACATAACTTCCAAAAGATTGAGACATATAACAATACAAAGACAGATAACAAGTGTCCTATTATGGTGTATCAAGTTTTGATACCCAAGTATCAAGTGTCATACTAACTAATGTTTAAATAAAACTTTTGTAAATAAGCGTTCTAAAAAATTGATGTTTTATGACTCAAATAAAGGGGTGTTCTATTATGGTAGGTAGGATAACCTACAACAAATAAGCGTACTATAAAGGTTATGTTAAAAGACACAGTTGTCAAGGGTCACATTAATTTTTTCAAATAAAACTTTTGCAATTAAGCGTTCTATAAAACTGAATAAGCGTTATAAAATGTGCTATATTGTGGTGTATCATAAACAAACCATTATGAATAAGCGTTCTATAAAGGTTAACGTTATAAGACGCTATTGTCAAGGGTCCTATTCACTTTTCTTATAAAAAAAACGTTTGCGAATAAGTGTTCCATAAAAACGATGTTTTATGACTCAAATATCAAGTGTCTTATGATGGTGTATCAATCTATGGGACCCAAGTGTCAACTGTCATATTAAGTTATGTTTTAATAATACGTTTGGAATAAGCGTTTTAAATAATTAATGTTTTATGACTTATATATCAAGTATCCTATTATGGTGTATTGTAATAAAACCATAATTAATATGCATCCTTTAAGGGTCCTATTAAGTTTTGTTATAATAAAACTTTTGCAAATAATCGTTTTATAAAAATGATGTTATAAAACCATTGTACATAAGCGTCCTATAAAGGTTAACGTTATAATACCAGTGTCAAAGGTCTATTAAATTTTGCTATAATAAAACTTTTTATGAATAAGCGTTTTAACTAACGTGTCTTATGACTCAAAAATCAAGTGTCCTATTATGGTTTATTATAATACAACCATAATGAATAAACGTCTTATAAAGGTAATTTATTAGGATCCATATTTTAAGTGTCATTTTAAGTTATATGATAATAGGACCCCAAATCATCGACCATCCTATTATATACCTTTTTAGGACATCGCCTAAGTAGAAAATATTTAAAAAGGACCCTAAACGCTCATATGTCCTATTAAACAGTTTGTTAGGACTCCATTATCATACCGTGCCACACAAAGGGTCCTAAAAAGCCACTTTTGTTGTAGTGAAAGGTTTTGTTTTAGAAATAATACATTTAAGTGAGTATGTATATGTTATATTTTACTTAGGTACATGTAGTATATTGTTTTTACTTATGAATAATTGTGTTTGAGTTTTATAAGGGTTATTGTTTAAGTGATAGTGTGTTAAGTATTTTGTGTCCCGCGAAATTATATTGTGACCAAAGTATCATTGTTTGATAATTTTTATAACGTAGTGTCTTATTGTTACGTGTCTGAAATATTCTTATTTTGGTAATATTCCATATCACAGACATTTGTCATTTGTTTTATCAAGCCCTTATCATAGTGTCGGAATGCGGCGTGCGATTAATGGAGTCACTGAGGAAAGAATAACCTCTCGTCTTACAATTTAAATCATAAGACAAAATGAAATATTCATAAAATGATATGAATGCAAGAGTGGTGAAATTTTTACTATATGCGAGTTATCTACTCAAATAATCAGGCAAAGCTTATGCTTGCTTAGTGGATTAGGCTTAGTAATAATAAATTACTAATTATTGGTTAAATTTTAGTGAAAATTTACCGTGTGTCACATAAGGGCATGGTATGATACGCTATCAAAGTTTCTTCTATCTACTGGATTCAGCAAAGGAGCAGTTGATCCGACATTGTTCACCAAAAAGTCAGGCAAACATTTAATTCACGTTCAAATTTATGTTGATTATATTATTTTTGCCTCGACTGACCCCAATGAATGTGACCGTTTTTCTAAGGAGATGGGCTCCAAACTTCAAATGTCAATGATGGGACAAATGTCATTTTTATTGGGATTACAAATTTCACAAAGCCCCAGAGGCATTTCTAAGGAGATGGGCTCCAAACTCCCATGATAGAGCATACTAAAAGCGGATGAGGACCACTCAGGGATCATGGTAGATCAAACGAAATATCATAGTATGATTGGATCCATGATGTACCTCACAGCCGATGAACCAGATATTCAGTTCGATGTATGCATGTGTGCTAGATACCGAGCTAAGCCCAAAAAGCACATTGATGCGGTTAAGCGGGTATTTCGGTATCTCCAGGAACCATCAATATGGGACTTTGGTACGAAGAAGACGGTATGTCACTAACAGCCTATCACAGATGCGATCATGCGGGGGTGTCAAGATACACGTCGAGCACGTCAGGAGGTGCTTCAGTTTTTTGGTGATAAGCTTGTAGTTGGTCTTCTAAGAAACAAATGAGTACTTCTATATCCTCATAGAGAATACATAGCCATGTCTTCTTGTTGTGCTCAAATCTTATGGATGAGATCCCAATTATCTGACTATGGCTTTGAATTCAACAAAATCCCTCTGTATTGTGATAACAAAGTGCCATTGCTCTCTCATGCAACAACGTACAACACTCAAGAGCAAAGCACATGAGCATTCGACATCATTTCATTAGGGAGCAAGTGGAAGCGATTGTGGTGGACTGTATTTTGTGAGGGCTGAATACCGGTTGCGACATCTTCACCAAAGCTCTTCTAGAGAACGTTTTGAGTTTATCCTCCCACGACTTGGTCTAAAGAGTCTTCAACCGGAAACACTTAAGCGTCTTCAAGAGGGAGAAGAGGAGTAAAAGGTTTTTCTTCATCCATCTCTTGTATCTAGTTATTCAAAAAGCAAAATACAAAATTACAAAACCAACAAAAAGCAAATAGAAAAATATAAAACTTTCAAAATGTAACACCCCCAAATCTCGGTACAGCGGAAGACTTAATCAAGTTTTCTGGGCATTACTTTTGGATTGGTATCGCACACAAGTATAGCAAAAAGATAGTCACTTAATATTCAAAACCAATCCCAAATTTAAGTATTCAAAACATTTAATCCAAAATATAAATATTAGGCCCAAAACATGATTTATTAAGATAGGTCCCCAAAGTTTATCAGAGTCAAAAATGATCCTTGAACCCCGCCTTCTTGCCAAGCTTCCACGATCAAGTAATCAAACATCTCTCAATTACGAGAAATCATGCTAAAGGTGGAAACTACGGGTGAGTTCATAGGTTTAAGTTCAACAAAATCATAGTGGACACATAGAGTTGATTTGCTATGCAGACCTAAGATAGGTAAATACATTGCACACATGATCTACCGGATCTCCAATCAAATCCCACATCGAGGGATTATCGGGCCCCTATGACTCTAGTCGGCCTTTGTTGTGGCAAAATCTAGAACAATTGCCAACCCCGAACTAGGTCGATGTAGAAGTCTATTCTTTGCTAGGCATGGTTAAACCTAGACTAAGGCAACAACTACCGCACATCTATCTATACAATTCAGCCCAAAGCAAATCCAAATAGTTCTCACGGTCCAAAAATAGTAGCATGATTCTCACAAAATAGTTCAAAGCGTAGTCAAAACGTAGATAAAAGCGGGGCTATGAAACTCACCTCAAGCAATCAACGCAAGCAATCAACGCACAAATAAACACTAGCGAGAGAATATGATATCAGTACGGCAACTATCTAAACTTTTAACCTATTAATGTAGACCAACCTTAATATATATATATATTCCTCGAAATCGTTATCTACCCCATATTCCCTTTCTTTATTTCCAACGTCTGTTTCACCATTTAATCAAGTGTTTGGTATTCTCATGTGGGTGTATCGACTCAATATGATGCCATGAATGCACTCAAACAACCAATATATGCAGCCGCAATACAATATGCAACTCCATTCCACACAATATGTGACTCAATGCGACACAATGAGATGTCTATGCGATAAGCTCCATAGTCCAATAAGTTTGAGGAATAACGGTAGACCTTATCGAATTCGTCAACTTCGATAAACTCAATTATTCATTCGTATCGCTTTATTCCATAAGTGCATCCTAACGAGTTATAAGGATAAGTCACCCATTAATAAGGTTACCTAACATTGCCTCGCGGGCTCTTATTAGATTCGATCTACCTAATAAGTCCGCTAGCCACGTCAGGTCAACACTATTAATGCTAGGTTATCATAACTTATGCACATGAAACTAGTAGAATACTTGAAAAACTAGTATTAAATGCCCATAATTATATAAGCTAAACGTATACTCGAAACATCAATTATTTATTTATTAGAAAACATTTCCATTTTTAGTCGTTAGTTTCCGTTAAAAATAGTAAATAACAAGATAATTCTTGTTATCGATATCTTTGGTACAAAAGCCCATTTATTATTTACATTTCATAGTTTATTAGCATTTCATTAATAAATATGTATTTCGTCAAATTCCAATATTAATCTCATATCGTTATTTGTTTCGAGTCCACAAGCACGAGTGATGAGTGTGCAAATACTCATCATTTTTATACCTTTTAGTCTGCAAAAACATCTAAAAACACTTAGAAATACATCAAAATGATAAAAATATCACAAATAAGTGTTTTATGTGTTTTAAATGCAAAAATACCAAAATCAGGTGAAAAATGTATCAAGTTTGCACAATTGGCAGTTTTAGTCCCCCAAGTTTCAAAAGTTGTCAAATACTCCCGGTAAATCAAAATAAAGAAAAATGTTATTTAAAGTCTCTAGGGATTCATGAGTTGTCAAAAATAGTCCTTTGAAGTTAAAATTGCATATTTGCAACTTTGGTCCCTCAACTTTGAAAAATGTCAAAAATAGTCCTCGGATATTTAAAAATGGAAAACTATCAAATATTACCCTTGTACTATTCTTATATGGCATAATTGGTCCTTGGAATAACTTTGGAAAAGTTGCTAATTCAGCCCCTTAACTTTGGAGAAATTGCAACTTTGGTCCTTGTGTATTAGCTACAAAAACCAAACCGGACCCTATATTAATACCAAATCCAAGCCCAATCCCAGCTGAGCCCAAATGCAAACCCAACCCACACCACTTGACCCTTCAACCTTGAGCTAGTTCAAAATCTCACTTGACCCACACCAATATCCATTTTGACCCCCGTTATTAATATCCACAGGTCAAACGGTCAACGCCATAAAAACCAGATATCTTGTGCTTCTTCCTCACCATCCGCAAACCAAAACGAGTGGTTTTCCACCTTTCCACCTGTTATACAGCGTTTGTATACATCCCACCTCCATCCTCCCCAAACTTCTTTAAATGCAAAAACCTGCTCAAACACCTTTTGCCGCCAAATGCCACATGTCTGCGAATGATGAGATTGATGAATTCAAGGGTTGAAATCAAGTGGGAAACGTTCAGAGGTGGCACCAAGCCCAATGAGATCAATATAAAGAAGCTTGGAGCAATGTAGAAGACTATCTAGTGTAATTTTTAAATACCTTAGTCGTTTTAATTACTTTAAGCTTTCAGTGTAAAATGAGATTTCAAGTACTTTGTTTAAGTTATTTCAGTGTATGTGAACCTTTTTTCAATAATTAATTTAGGTGTTAAGCTTCATTTCAGTTTGTGCAATTTTAATGTCAAAATTCTCATATTAGCTTAAAGTTGTTTATAGATGTTGTATTGGACTTACAAGCTCATATAAGCTCCTTATATAGCTTATGTAAGCTATTAGAAACCTTAAAATCCAATTTAGTATCAAAAAAAGCAAAATTATCAAAAATCAAGAAAAATAGTTGGAAAATCAAAAAATCAATGGAAATGAAGATCAAAGCTGGAGCAAGGTAAATATTGGATTGCCTTGGGTTAGAAGCTTTGTGGAAAGCTATTAGGATTGGTCTTGTGCTTTGATTCTCAGCTTTCACTTGGAATCCATCTTGTAAGCTTGTTACTCCATTTTAGCATTTAACTGTTTAAATCACTTATTAGCTTAAAGCTTTGTGTTTCTATGTTTATTAGTTATAGTTAAGTAGAATTAAACATTAAAAACAGGTTGCTTGTTCATTAGAATTTGTAGTTACTAAAAATCTTATTTTAACAGTTATTATAGCATAAGTGTCAATTCTTAGTTTCATGTTGTTATTGTTGATGTTTAATGCTTATTTAGTCTTATTGTATGATAATATAAGGTCTTTAATCAAGTGTATGGTCTGAATCTGTGAAATCCTTTGGAAATCTTCAAATCAGTTAGTTAAAGTTTGTTTGGATATCTGTGTTATCGTGCTAGAGGCCATTGTGTTTTGCTTGTTGTTGTTCTATGTCACAATAGGATCTTATAACTTAGTGCAACATTAAAAACTAGTCCTTGTTTGATAAAAAGTCAAATTCACTTTTAATCTCACTTAAATTGTTCTGTTAGGTTTAAAGTGTAAAAATATCATAGTTGCTTAGAACTTGTTAATCTATCTTAATTTCATCTTAACATAGCTTATTATAACACAATCAGTGAGTAGGATCAATCATAAGTTCACTTTAGTCAACTATTTAGTTTTGCATAAAAAGTCAAATTTTCTTAGTTGTAGTTTTTGAATAAAATAGATAAATTTCTATAGGATTTAATATAGAGTTTCATGTTTTAAGCTTTTAGGTTTATAAAATTTAGTTGCTCATCTTAATCAGAGTATTTTTTTATAATTTCTAGTTAGCTTATTAAACAGCTTATTTCTTATCTTCTTTTAAGCCCTTTTCTAAAAATGTGTCTTGTGCACAGTTGAGCTAACCTCTTCATAAGCTTGTCAAAGCTCATTAGTGAGTCTCGACTTGTGTGCCTTAGCTTTTTGTGAAGCTTATCCACCCATCTCTTTAGTTCATTGCTTAATCTCCACTTTATAGCTTATTTGATAGGGCTGCAACCAGCTTTTAAGTTGTCCATTCCATGTTGTATACTGAATGTTCAGTATATCTTGAGTGTTTACAGCTTTTCTCAAGCTCACCAGAGCTTATTAGTGGACCCCATAGTGAGGCTTTGCTTTTGGACACCGCCCATCTCTATACCTCAGTTCTTATTTTGAGCTTTTAAGCTTATTTCATAAGCTAAAATTGCTTTTAGATATATTGCTGAGCCTGTTTGGTAGATAGACTTAGCATAAGTGCTTATTTGCTTATTTTAAGCTTATCAGTATGATTTTCTGTGCCTTTTAGCTTCATATAAGTTCCTTTAGCTTATTTGTATCTTATTTTACCTTTGGTTCCAGCTTGTGAGCTTATTAGAACTTAAAAAATCAAAATAAGCCAAAAGCTTAACTGTTGAGAACATAAGCCTTCAAACTGCTTATTTTTAAGTTGTAAATTTTTTTTTTATTAAAGTTACTTATAATCAGTAGTATAATAGTTTTGTAAAAGAAAAAAAAATACAAAAACATCATTTTAAAAATAGTGATAGCGTTTATTTAATATAAATTAGCTTTTTAATTTTCTTTTTCAGCTTATTATTAAGCACTTTCTGTTTTTATAATTTTCTTAGCTTTCTGTCATCATAGGATAATTTTATAAAAAATTTCATAATTTTCTTAGCTTGTTTAGTATTTATTAGAATTTAAAATAGTTAAAAAGTATTAAATAATTAATAATAAATAAATAAAAAGCTTAAAAAATATATTTTCAGTTTTAAAATAAGTTTTATAATATTTTAGATTTTTCTAAGTCATAATTTCATTTTCCTAGCTTTATTTCATATTTTATTATATTTTAGGGTATTATTAAATAGTTAAAAATAGTTTTTAATTACTAATAATTAAATTAATAGTTATAAAAATAATTTTAATTTTCCAATAAATTTCTTTTATTATTATGTTTATAAAAATATCATTTTCATATCCATAGATGTTTTATTCTTTTAAATTTACGTTTTATTTTTATCGTTTCGTAAAATTTAAATAGCATCGTATTTACGTTTGTTTTAATCGATTGTTGTGCTTTACAATTCTGTATCCAAATACCATTCCAATCAATCAGTAGTGTAGTTATCAATCAAAATCCTTACTGATCATTATCCTTACTGATCATTCTATTTCTGAACGTTTTAAGCACCATTAATCCTCCGTGGGACTTACGACCGGGGAATCCACTATATTCCAAGGGAAATTGCATTGGTTTTAAACTGTTTGAATTTTATTACGGTTGACCATTCACAAGTGGTTGACTTGTGTAATAAACTTGACAGTTTTGAAGCGAATCAAATTTTGGCGCCGCTGCGGGAGGCTTTAGTGTTTTAAAACTTTTCTCGACCCATACGCACATATACCATCTTTGTGAACAGTTTTTTGTAAAGTTATCAAAATCTAAAAGTTCATTAACACTTTTCCTAAAGTGTTAACAACACCAAACAAAATATAAAACAACAAAACAATCGTAACGTTTTCTATCTTGTATTTTCTTTAAGGTGATTCTTAAAGAAATACGATTTGGTTAAACGAGACGATACCAAAAATATTGTCCAAAAGTTTTAAACCTTTAGCACAAATCCATACCTCGTCTTTTAGTGGTACTTAATAAATACATAAAAAATCAACCACCGCAAACCAAGGCAGAACACCTACCAGGGGGTGTGAACATTAATAAGTTCCCAATCTTAAAGATCAAAACTTGCCTTTGTGTCCTTGTGATTTGGTGTACCTTTTTCAAAGAGGCCATTTCATTTGTGATTATTGGTTTAAGTTCACTT
This sequence comes from Chrysanthemum makinoi, assembly GCA_910596185.1. Taxonomy (NCBI): domain Eukaryota; kingdom Viridiplantae; phylum Streptophyta; class Magnoliopsida; order Asterales; family Asteraceae; genus Chrysanthemum; species Chrysanthemum makinoi. Next base: position 255,779,520 of record OU343219.1, read on the forward strand.
GTCGTTTTACCTCGCATTTGTTTTGGCGATTTTTAAACTTAGTGCATGCGCATTCGTTCTTCCAGCTCCACCAGTCCACTTTCAGAGCTTGCAAATATTCCTCGTAGGCGTAGAGGCGTTCGCTCCTTCACCCGTGGTGAGGAACGTCTAGCACCACCATGTCGTAATGGCGGAAGATAAATCGATGAATGAGCTTCTCCAAGCACCCATCGAGGGTTACGGAGATGCCATTATTGTCCCAGCCATCGTGGCTGATACCTTCGAGCTCAAAACCGGGTTGCTTAATCTTGGAACCCAAAGCCAATTTTATGGTTTTGAGCGGGACGACCCTCATGCTCATATTCGATGGTTTAACAAGATTTCATCTACCATCAAATACAAGAATGTCCCACATGAAGCAATTAAGCTTCTTCGTTCCCATTCTCTAGAGGACAAGCCGAATTGGCTTGAGAAAAAACCCCCTCGTTCCATTGAGACATGGGAGGATTTAGTTACTAAGTTTGTTAACGAATTCTATCCTCCATCTCGAACTACAAGTCTTAAGAATGAGATAATGAAATTTGCTCAAAGATTTGATGAATCATTCGGTGAGGCATGGGATCGTTACAAAGAGTTGCTCCGAAAGTGTCCACATCATGATTTTACCGAGTTAATGCAAATGGATACTTTCTACAATGGTCGAACCAAACTAACAAGACTCTTTAAATGCCTCCGCGGGAGGTAATTTCTGAGCAAGACCACAAAAGAAGCCTTGCAAATCATTGAAAACAAGTCCCAGGTCCGCCCTTTTCGAACAAAGACATATCAATCTCAGTCTAATGCTGGACCTTCTACTTCATCTCACGTGAGTACATCTAGCACCGATGCTAAGATTGACAAACTCACGGATATTATTCAGCTTTGGTTCTTGCTAACCAAAAGAAAGTCACTTTCACACAGACACCATCACATGGTGAAGTGAAGAAAGTCGAGGTCACTTGTGGTGGCCCTCATGCATACTACAAATGCGCCACCGATGGTAGCCCATTTGAAGCCAATGCTATAGCCGGTACTTCATGGGGAGGTAATCAATACCGTCCTCAAAATGAACCAAGCTACCGTGCTAATACTTATCGAGGACCACCGGTTTTAACCCGAATCCTAACATGCAAAACCGGAATCAGAACCAACCTAGAATGAACCAAGGTTATCAAAACCAAGGTAATTTCTATTCCGGACCAAATCAAGGTTTCCAACACCAAGGAAACTTTAATCAAAACAATTTCAATCGAGGGAATCAATTTCATGGGAATATGAATCCTAACCAAGGAAATTTTCAAAATCAAGGCCTTAATCTGAACAATAGAGGCGGAATTTTCCTAATCAAACTCAAGCCATTGTTCCAACTGGACCATCATCCGATGAGCTATTGAAGCAATTCATGAAATCCCAAGATGAAATGAACAGGTTGTTGGTTAGCGGATTGACATTAAGAAGTCTTTAAATGATCAACCCTCAGGCTCAGGAAAACTTCCAAGTAACACGATCGCTAACCAGGGATGCAAAGGCGATCACAACCAGAAGTGGTGTTTCATACAATGGTCCCGCTATTCCTACTACCTCTTCTTCTTCTCTCCCGAAGGTAGTGGAAAGTGAACCTTAGGCGACAAAGGACAAGGAACTTCCTACTAATAACGGAGGTACCAACGATGTCCATCCTCAAGTTGTCCCGAAACCCAAATCCAATCCAGGAGTTGTTTTTGAAACTCCAGTAGCTCCCGTTGAAAACCCCAAATCCCAATCTTCTATTCCTTACCCATCACGTTTGAATGAGCAAAAGCTCCGCGAAAAAGCCAGTCATCAAATGGACAAAAATTTTCAAATTTTCCAAGAACTACATTTTGACATAAGCTTTGCGGATGCTATCATGCTGATGCCCAAGTTTGCATCAACTTTCAAACACATGTTAAGCAACAAGGAAAAACTGTTTGAGATGGCAAAACTCCTCACGAGCGAGGCGCTCTGCAGATTATCACGAAAAGCTTGGAGATCCCTGAAATTTCTCTTACCTTGTGTATTTCAGGGATGGTTGAATGCTTTTGCCGATCTTGGTGCAAGCATCAATCTGATGTCTCATTCATATGGAAGAAACTTTCTCTTCGGACCTTACTCCTACATGCATGACTCGAGCTTGCAGATCGTACAATATCCGTCCACTTGGCATTGCGAGGATGTATCGTGAAAGTAGGAAAGTTCCATTTTCCAGCTACTTTGTAGTTGTTGATTTCGATGCTGATCCACGGGTTCCTCTCATTGTTGGACGAGGATTCATGAGAACGGGCCGTGCTCTCATTGATGTATTTGAGCAAGAAATCACATTACGTGGGGGTAATGAAGCTGTCACCTTTAACCTTGATCAAACTTCGAGGTACTCCGCAAACTATGATTCCGAGTCGGTTAACCGAATAGATATCATTGATGTTGCTTCTGAAGAGTACTCTCAAGAAGTTCTCGGTTATGATCATAATTCTTCGAGTGATAATCTCACTCATTCATCTCAACCCATCATTGCCAATTCTACTCCTTCTCTCACTCCGTTTGAGGAAAGTGACTTCATCTTGGAAGAGATTGAAGCATACTTGTCTAGTGATTCAGTTTTATGGGAAATTGATCATCAGAATTTGTCGAGGGATATTCTTTTCATCGAGAAGATGCTCAATGATGATCCTTCATCACTCCCTCCCGTCGAGCTTCATAACAAGGAAGTCAAGTCAGTTGAGAAAACTGAAGAATTTCCTGAAGTCGAACTTAAAGACTTACCACCTCATCTCGAGTATGCATTTCTTGAAGGTGATGATAAATTACCTGTCATTATTGCTCGAAATTTGAGTAAAGATGAAAAGATTGCTCTTATAAAGGTTTTGAAGTCACACAAGCAAGCAATTGCTTGGAAACTCTCCGACATTAAGGGTATCAACCCTGAATTTTGTACTCACAAAATCTTGATGGAGGATGACTTCAAGCCAGCAGTCCAACATCAGAGAAGGGTGAATCCTAAGATTCATGAGGTTATCAAACAGGATGTTATCAAACTTCTTGATGCCGGTTTAATTTACCCGATCTCTGATAGTCCTTGGGTTAGCCAATTCACTTGTGTTCCTAAAAGGGTGGCATAACTGTTGTCACAAATGAAAATAACGAGTTAATTCCAACTCGGTACGCGGGATGGCGTGTTTGCATTGACTATAAAGTTTGAATGCGCCACCCTAAAAGACCATTTTCCTTTACCCTTCATGGACCAAATGCTTGAGATTAGCAGGAACGAGTACTATTGTTTCCTTGATGGTTTCTCGGGTTATTTTCAGATCCCCATTGATCCACAGGATCAAGAAAAGACCACATTCACCTACCCATACGGAACTTTTGCCTATAGACGTATGCCTTTTGGCCTATGTAATCTGGCGCGTTCCAGCGATGTATGATGGCAATTTTCCACGACATGATCGGGGAAACAATGGAGGTGTTTATGGATGACTTCTCGGTCATTGGGAACTCGTTTCAAACATGTCTCTCCCATTTAGAAAAAATGCTCAAAGCGGTGTGAAGACACCAATCTTTGTCTAAATTGGGAGAAGAGCCACTTTATGGTCAAAGAAGGCATAGTCCTTGGCCATAAGATTTCCAAAAATGGGATTGAGGTAGATAGAGCAAAAGTCGATGTTATTGCTAAATTGCCTCATCCTACTACCGTCAAAGGTATTAGGAGTTTTTTAGGTCATGCCGGGTTTTATCGTAGATTCATACAAGATTTTTCTAAAATCGCCCGGCCTATGACCCATCTTCTTGGAAAAGATGCTCCTTTTATCTTCTCACCCGAGTGCATCAAAGCTTTTGAAACATTAAAGAAAAAGCTTACTGAGGCACCCATTCTCGTTGCTCCCAACTGGGATTTACCCTTTGAACTCTTGTGCGATGCAAGTGATTTTGCTATCGGTGCGTATGGGCAACGTATAACCAAGCATTTTCAGCCTATCCATTACTAGAAGTAAAACTATGACGAAGCTCAAACCCATTACACCACCACAGAAAAAGAGCTGTTAGCCGTGGTGTATGCATTTGAGAAGTTTGGCGTACTTAATCTTGACCAAATGTGTGGTGTATACGGATCACTCGGTTCTCAAATATCTCTTTGCAAAACAAGATGCAAAGCGAGATTGCTCGTTGGGTTCTCCTCCCGCAAGAATTTGATATCATTATATGTGATAAAAGGAGAGAACCGAGCTGCGATCATCTGTCACGTCTAGAAAACCCTCACCAAGATGTCGAGAGGAAATAAATGAAACATTTCCTCTCGAGACACTCAATGCGGTTTCTTTTCGTGGAAACTCTACTACCCCATGGTTTGCTGAATCCGCAAATTACCATGCGGGTAACTTCATAGTGAAAGGAATGTCGACCCAACAGAAGAACAAATTCTTCAAAGATGTTAAACATTACTTCTGGGACGACCCCTACTTATTCAAAATCTGTGCGTATCAAGTCATCCGACGGTGTGTTTATGGACAGGAAGCTATGGACATTCTCAAAGCTTGCCATGTTGGACCCACCGGGGGCATCATAGTCAAATTACAGCCAAAGGTGTTTGATTCCGGGTTTTAATGGCCCACGATTTACAAAGATGCCCACGAGTTTATCAAAACCTGTGGCGCTTGTCAACGTCACGGAAATATCTCACAAAGAAATGAAATGCCGCAAACCGCCATTCAAGTATGTGAGATCTTTGACATCTGGGGCATTGACTTTATGGGGCCATTTCCATCATCTCGAGGAAACAAATACATACTTGTGGTTGTTGACTATTTGTCAAAATGGGTTGAAGCAAAAGCTTTACCCACTAACGATGCCAGTTGTTGTGAAATTCTTAAAATCTCTTTTTGCTAGGTTTGGAACTCCACGAGCTATAATCAATGATCGTGGTACGCATTTCTGCAATGACCAATTTGATCGAGTCATGCAAAAGTATGGTGTAACTCACCGTCTCTCTACTGCATACCACCCCCAAACAAGTGGGCAAGTGGAAGTTTCTAACCGTGGTATTAAAAGAATTCTTGGAAAGGGCGGTAAAACCGTGCATCCGGTCGGATAAACTGGATGGCGCACTCGGGCCTTCCGTGCGGCTTATAAAACACCCATCGGGTGTACTCCATACAAGCTAGTGTACGGAAAGGCATGTCATCTGTCGATTGAGCTTGAGCACAAAGCATATTGGGCCTTGAAACATGCAAACTTCGATATTCAGACAGCTGGTGATCACCGAAAAGTTCAAATGAATGAATTAAATGAACTACATTGATCAAGCATACGGTTGTTGATTGATCGAGTCCTTCTTTTCAATTCAAGATTGAAGATTTTCTCGGAAAACTAAAATCCCGTGCGGACCATTCACCATCACTAAAGTATTTCCTTATGGAACTATTGAGTTATCTCAACCCGATGGTCCAAATTTTAAAGTGAATGGTCATCGATTGAAACACTATTTTGGAGAGGACATTCCACTCGTGGTTGTCCCAGATTACAAACTTTCCCCATGAACCAATGAATGCGGGGATCGAGTCAAGCTAGTGACTCGGTAATCAAAAACAGTAGCATACCATATGGGTTTTCACCCATATTTCTTTTCTTTCTATTTTCTACCACCCTAGTGTGGGGAGTTGCCCATTTTTGTATATAAAGTTTAAAAAAAAATATGTATATATAAAAAATAAAATAATGGCCGTAGTATTTCCCTTTTACGTTCTATGTTTCGGCATAACCGCCGGTACTTTGAATATTGAGGGCAATATTCATTTCTAGTGTGGGGGAGAATTCTCACAAATTTTATCATGTAATTATACCACCCAATTCCCCCATTTTTGGCCAAAATGTTTTTTTGGAGTAAGTGTTTTTCACTTACTCAGCATATGGTTATCAGTCCGCCATGTCTAATAAACTAAAGGATTGGATAATCCAGGAGCAAACGGCTCTTGGTAAAGATATCTCAAATCCGTTGACGGCTTGCAATTTGCCCAAAATTGTATGGTGTTCAGCTCACCATATCTTTAATTAGTGAAAAGTTGGCTAGCCCGCAAGTTTATGGCTTGTGGTAAAGGTAGTTGGAAAACCATAATTGGTAATTGACTCACCAAAGATAATATTAATAATTTATCTAAGAGTTGGCTAGTCCAGATGCAAACGGCTTCTGGTAAAGACAAATCAAAACCGTTGAAAGCTGGTGATTTGCTCAAAATTATTTGGTTATCATTGTACCAAGGTTCTTACTTGAGCTAAAACAATTGGCTACTCCAGAAGTAATGGCTTTTGGTAAAGAGATTCAAATCCATTAAGTTTTCTCAAAAGATTGCTAGGGACTAGCAATATCTTAGTGTGGGGGATTGATGAGTGTGCAAATACTCATCATTTTTATACCTTTTAGTCTGCAAAAATATCTGAAAACACTTAGAAATGCATCAAAATGATAAAAATATCACAAATAAGTGTTTTATGTGTATTAAATGCAAAAATACAAAATCGGTGAAAAACGTATCAAGTTTGCACAATTGGCAGTTTTAGTCCCCCAAGTTTCAAAAGTTGTCAAATATAGTCCCTGGTAAATCAAAATAAAGAAAAATGTTATTTAAAGTCCCTAGGGATTCATGAGTTGTCAAAAATAGTCCTTTGAAGTTAAAATTGCATATTTGCAACTTTGGTCCCTCAACTTTGAAAAATGTCAAAAATAGTCCTCGGATATTTAAAAATGGAAAACTATCAAATATTACCCTTGTACTATTCTTATATGGCATAATTGGTCCTTGGAATAACTTTGGAAAAGTTGCTAATTCAGCCCCTTAACTTTGGAGAAATTGCAACTTTGGTCCTTGTGTATTAGCTACAAAAACCAAACCGGACCCTATATTAATACCAAATCCAAGCCCAATCCCAGCTGAGCCCAAATGCAAACCCAACCCACACCACTTGACCCTTCAACCCCAGCTAGTTCAAAATCTCACTTGACCCACCAATATCCCATTTTGACCCCGGTTATTAATATCCACCAGTCAAACGGTCAACGCCCGCCAAAACCAGATATACTGTGCTTCTTCCTCACCCAATCACGCAAACCAAAACGAGGTTTTCCACCTTTCCCTGTTATACATTTGTTTAACCACTCCCTCCACCTCCACATCCTCCCAAACTTCTTTAAATGCAAAAACCGCTCAAACACCTTTTTGCCGCCAAAATGCCACATGTACGAATATGATGAGATTGATGAATTCAAGGGTTGAAATCAAGTGGGAAACGTTCAGAGGTCGACACCAAGCCCAATGAGATCAATATAAAGAAGCTTGGAGCAATGTAGAAGACTATCTAGTGTAATTTTTAAATACCTTAGTCGTTTTAATTACTTTAAGCTTTCCAGTGTAAAATCTAGATTTCAAGTACTTTGTTTAAGTTATTTCAGTGTATGTGAACCTTTTTCAATAATTAATTTCAGTGTTAAGCTTCATTTTCAGTTTGTGCAATTTTAATGTCAAAATTCTCATATTAGCTTAAAGTTGTTTATAGATGTTGTATTGGACTTACAAGCTCATATAAGCTCCTTATATAGCTTATGTAAGCTATTAGAAACCTTAAAATCCAGTTTAGTATAAAAAAAAGCAAAATTATCAAAAATCAAGAAAAATAGTTGGAAAATCAAAAAATCAATGGAAATGAAGATCAAAGCTGGAGCAAGGTAAATATTGGATTGCCTTGGGTTAGAAGCTTTGTGGAAAGCTATTAGGATTGGTCTTGTGCTTTGATTCTCAACTTTCACTTGGAATCCAAGCTTGTTACTCCATTTTAGCATTTAACTGTTTAAATCACTTATTAGCTTAAAGCTTTGTGTTTCTATGTTTATTAGTTATAGTTAAGTAGAATTAAACATTAAAAACAGGTTGCTTGTTCATTAGAATTTGTAGTTACTAAAAATCTTATTTTTACCAGATTATAGCATAAGTGTCAATTCTTAGTTTCATGTTGTTATTGTTGATGTTTAATGCTTATTTAGTCTTATTGTATGATAATATAAGGTCTTTAATCAAGTGTATGGTCAGATCGTGAAATCCTTTGGAAATCTTCAAATCAGTTAGTTAAAGTTTTGTTTGGATATATTGTGTTATCTGTGCTAGAGGCGGTTGTGTTTTGCTTGTTGTTGTTCTATGTCACAATAGGATCTTATAACTTAGTGCAACATTAAAAACCAGTCCTTGTTTGATAAAAAGTCAAATTCACTTTTAATCTCACTTAAATTGTTAACTGTTAGGTTTAAAGTGTAAAATTATCATAGTTGCTTAGAACTTGTTAATCTATCTTAATTTCATCTTAACATAGCTTATTATAACACAATCAGTGAGTAGGATCAATCATAAGTTCACTTTAGTCAACTATTTAGTTTTGCATAAAAAGTCAAATTTTCTTAGTTGCAGTTTTTGAATAAAATAGATAAATTTCTATAGGATTTAATATAGAGTTTCATGTTTTAAGCTTTTAGGTTTATAAAATTTAGTTGCTCATCTTAATCAGAGTATTTTTTTATAATTTCTAGTTAGCTTATTAAACTGCTTATTTCTTGGTTTCTTTTAAGTCCTTTTCTAAAATGTGTCATGTACTTGCAGTTGAGCTAGCCTCTTCATAAGCTTGTCAAAAGCTCATTAGTGAGTCTCAGCTTGTGTGCCTTAGCTTTTTGTGAATCCACCCATCTCTTTTGTTCATTGCAATCTCCACTTTATAGCTTATTTGATAGGGTGCAACCTGCTTTTAAGTTGTCCCATTCCATCAGTGTATCTTGAATGTTGATATATCTTGAGTGTTTCAAGCTTTTTCTCAAGCTCACACAGAGCTTATTAGTGGACCCCATAGTGAGAGTTTTGGCTTTTTGGACACCCCACCAGCCCATCTCTATACCTCAGTTCTTATTTTGAGCTTTTAAGCTTATTTCATAAGCTAAAATTGCTTTTAGATATACTTTGAGGCCTTTGGTAGATAGACTTAGCATAAGTGCTTATTTTCTTATTTTAAGCTTATCAGTATGATTTTCTGTGCCTTTTTAGCTTCATATAAGTTCCTTTAGCTTATTTGTATCTTATTTTACCTTTGGTTCCAGCTTGTAAGCTTATTAGAACTTAAAAAATCAAAATAAGCCATAAGCTTAACTGTTGAGAACATAAGCCTTCAAACTGCTTATTTTTAAGTTGTAAAATTTTTGTTTTTATTAAAGTTACTTATAATCAGTAGTATAATAGTTTTGTTAAAGAAAAAAAAATACAAAAACATCATTTTAAAAATAGTGATAGCGTTTATTTAATATAAATTAGCTTTTTAATTTTCTTTTTCAGCTTATTATTAAGCACTTTCTGTTTTTATAATTTTCTTAGCTTTCTGTCATCATAGGATAATTTTATAAAAAAATTCATAATTTTCTTAGCTTGTTTAGTATTTATTAGAATTTAAAATAGTTAAAAGTATTAAATAAATAATAATAAATAAATTAAAGCATAAAAATATATTTTCAGTTTTTAAAATAAGTTTTATAATATTTTAGATTTTTCTAAGTCATAATTTCAATTTTCTAGCTTTATTTCATATTTTATTATATTTTAGGGTATTATTAAATAGTTAAAAATAGTTTTTAATTAATAATAATTAAATTAATAGTTATAAAAATAATTTTAATTTTACAATAAATTTCTTTTATTATTAGGTTTATAAAAATATCATTTTCATATCCATAGGTGTTTTATTCTTTTAAATTTCGTTTTTTTTTATACGTTTAAATTTAGTAGCATCGTATTTACGTTTGTTTAATCGATTGTTGTGCTTTACAATTACGTATCCAATACCATTCCAATCAATCAGTAGTGTAGTTATCAATCAAAATCCTTCTGATCATTATCCTTCTGATCATTCTATTTTGAACGTTTTAAACACCATTAATCCTCCGTGGGACTTAACGACCCGGGAATCCACTATATTCCAAGGGAAATTGCATTGGTTTTAGACTGTTTGAATTTTATTACGGTTGACCATTCACAAGTGGTTGACTTGTGTAATAAACTTGACAGTTTTGAAGCGAATCAACGAGTCATAACTTCTCGGCTTTTAATCAATCAATAGTCCAAATTATACTAAAGTCCATGTTACGGCTTTGTCGGAGTCAATTATTGACTAAAAAGTCAAAGTGACGCCGATGTAGCTCAAAGTCAACAATATATATATCAAGTCCAAATTAAATGTCATATTAGCGCAATTCAATCCCAAATCAACGCAAATCAATCTCGCCAACCAATCAATTAACCAAATATACTCGAAACCAATGTTATGACCCTAATGGTCATGACACGGTCATGGTCAAGACCACGTGAACCAAACAAGCTCTAGAAGCTTTTTGACTCCACAGCGTCTCATCCAACCTCAACAATACGAATCAATAAGCTACCAATCGACCCGACTTCGGACCATTTGGTAAGGCATTGCGGCCAAGAAGGCCTAAATTTTCAACGGCTGCGTACCTACGAACCAATCCAAACACTACCAAATCAATTCCACAACACTCAAATCCAATCATTCAAGCTCCAAACACTAACCAAACACAAAACCCATCATCTATCTTAACAAAAATATACAACCTAAACCTAAATGCACAAACCCATCAAATTAATACACCACACGTATGCAGAACACTAATTACTTGTTTTAGTCACTAATGGCATTTCATGTTCACCCAAAACCCCAAAAATCAAAATTAGGTGAAACCTAATTTGCAATTGTGGGTTTTATTGCCCAATCAAGCTCAAAACATGTTCCATTTATCTTATCTAATCACCAATTGCAAAAGCCCTTTGAAACCCTAAAAGTATGATTCTTGATTCAACGATTTGAAGGTGTTATGAAGGTCCAAATGGGGCGTATTATATATGGTTGGAAAGAGGAGAAAGAGATCTTTCTTTTGGTGGTGGAGATGGGTGGTCACTCGTCGGAATTCGGCCGGAGGTGGCCGGAATATGGCCGACGGTGGTGGTGGTTGTAATTAGGATTTTTAGTGAGAGAAAGGTAGAGAGAAATGGTGATATGTGTGTTTTTAGAGAGAGAAACAAATGAGGTGAAACAAGGGTTTGGGTGGGTATTTATACTAGGCCACTAGGGACCTCAAAATAATTATTTTAGGAGGAGGGGGCGCCGGCTTCAAGAGAAAAGGGGAGGGTCGGAGTTGTAATTTTTGTAACTATCCCGTTTACCTATTCCCGAGCTCATAAATTGTCCCAGGTGTCCCACATTTATTCAACTTTCCAACATCGTTATTTATGTTTTTCCACGAGTTTTGACTATTTATTTGTCAATTTTCGAGTTACGGTCTAAAAGTTACAATAATTCTTTTTTTAGGCTTTTCTAGTGCCGAATCAAATAGTGCCTACCAAATAGAGTTAAAACTCATACGATAACTCATTTAATACTGAAATAAATCATGAAAACCAATAGACGATATAAAATCAACTCATGGTTTTTAAAAATAGTGTTAAAGGCAAGGCTCGGTTCAGTTTAACGTAATGCGGTTATGTTAGGTCACAAGGTTTACCACACAAGATTATAAGAAAGATATAGAAAGGCGGTTGAACAATAAACAAACAAACACACACACGTATGAATGAAATGGTTATAAGTAGAGTGGTAGTAAATTGAACAACCAACCCTCAAGTGAGGGTTATTACAAAGTATTTATAGGCAAGGAGCTACGGCAACACTCCTACTCCTTCCCTTTCTCCTATGGGATTGGGCCTAAGCTCATGGGCCTTCTACATAAGCTTAAGCCTAATAACAAACATAAAGGCCATAATAAGCTAACTATTACATATGAGTAACTAACACTTGAATAAGGTTTAGGAGTGATTCCAACAATCTCCCCTCAAGTGTTATTACATATGAGTAACAAACACTCAAGTGTTGGTGATGAAAAGCGGTGAAGGCGTTGATGTAATAGTAGCTTTGACGTCTTCCGACATTCTTCTTTCTTGTGAGAAGAATTGCCTTGATTTGAACAATCTCCCGGTGTAGAGATAGTTTACTTTGAGCGCTTATGCTTTGGCGTCATCTTTAACTTTGTTCTTTGATCATTGTTCTTTGTGATGAAAGTGATAGTATGTTGTTATGCAGCGAGTGCGCCTGGTGCGCTTCATTTTCGGTGTCTCCACGTCATTCTTCAACATGCTCACAGCTCTTTTGGCGTTTGAATTCAATCTTGATGAAGTTCTTTAAGTCTTTAACTTTGTAGATTCTTTGATTTGACGAAGAATCATTATGACTGTTGTGTTGCTTTTGGATAGAACTTCCATTAGTGATGATGTTGCCATGAGTATGAGAAGAATCTACTGCGATCATTCGGCTCGAGCTTCCATAAGAAGAAAACATTTAAACGGTTAGTAATAAGCGGATTCCGGCACTAACAAGTTTGAACTTTGAGTGTTACTGACATAGTGTGAAAACACAACTCTAATTCTTACAAAGGCGTTCTGAATGAGTCCCACAAGTGAGATAACACGATGTACGTAGTAAACCTACTATTGAGATGATCGTGAGGTACACGAAAGCATCACCTCACGTATGAGCCGTTTGAGACCACTAAGCGCAATCACGAGGGAGTTGCCGGGCGACTGTCTTTGGCTGTTTGATGTTGACAACTGGCGGAGTTTCCATTCAATCACTGGGATCACAAATGTGAACCTCTCATAAATGTTCGACGGATTGCTAAGATCGTGAAGGACTCGATAATGTACCACCGAAATTCTTATTGTTGAATATCAAGTGATGAAATGTCAAGTGTACCTAAGAGATCTTTTGATGAATCTCGTGGCTCTAGACTCAATAGTGCATTTTGATTTTCCTGAGTGGAGACTAGGGACAGGGTCTCCTTCTTCAATACCGACAGAAAAGCCGATTTACGTAGGGTTCCCTGTGAGAATGAAACAAGCTTCTGTTGAGAGAAACTTGAGTGGTTAAGAAGGTTTAGTGCATGCGTCACTGGGTCCATGATGACTTTTAATCTTCAATACTGGTGTCATCTAGTGAAAACGGTAGCATATGAATTGAACCGATTATGCGCCCTAAGTTGAATAATCTGGAGGGCTATTTCTTTTCACCCTTTTCTTTGCATTTTTTTAATTCTTCAACTCCTTCTTTCTCCGATTCTCATTTTCTCCTTTTTACAATCATACCTAAGGACTTCTAAATACTAACTATTTGTGGTGTCCCGGGGTAGATCCCTCGACTCTGGCGGATCATAGGACGATTATTCTAACCTTAGTCACCTTATAAGCTGACTAACCTATGTTGCCATTAAAACCATTGTTGTGAAAAATCTCTCAAAGTGTTTGTGAATGAAAAACATTTTAGTACCTTTGTTGAGATAAGATTTTGCATAAATACTCCCCCTCCACATGTGCTTAAAAGTTTTAACGGTTAAAATGCGGTGAAAGAAGCGCATACATTTTGAATTGATTCACTCAAGATAGACATTCCCGAGACGGTTTGCGTTGGCATAGTTAAGAGTTACAATGTCGGCTTTTAGATGACAACTAGCTCTAATAACTATCTTGAAGGTGTAGACAATCCTCGAGAGGTTGTCAAACCCGTCAGAGTTCATGTCTACCAAGAGTTTCTCGAATGTTACATTCTACTCAGAACAAGTCCTTTTGAGACTGCGTTTACATCACTAGCGAACTAGCTTGAAATTATTACCGTCCCGGACAAGTCTTTTCGAGTTACTAACAGTTAAGATCTAGTCAATTCATGGGTTAAGTCTATAGCACAAAGATTCATTTGCATTTACACAACATATTTCTTATCACGTATTTTCTCCCCCTCAAAAATGGCATAAGTGATGTGATTTTGAAAAGTTGAGAATAAATATGACCATTTGAGAAGTGTTGCGGGAAGAATGACCACTTGTGAACAATTTTGAACAAAGTTTTATGCAAGTACTCCCCTCAGCGAGTGATATAAACGGTTGAGGTTTTGAAAATCATAAGGGAAAGTACTTGTTCTTTTGGGCAAAACCTTGAAAAGTGAAAGGTTTGATAGGTTTTACTCAAGAGTAAACTTTAAGCTCCTTTTATAAGGATTGTGGCACTGAAGCGTACCAGGGTCCTTTATTACAAGAACGCGGGTTGTACACTGTAATGTGTGCACAAGCCATTTTCATAATAAATCATACATCTAAATATGTATTGAAAGAAGCAGTTTAAGGGGTACAGGGTAGTCCGGAGATGTCGCGAGAGTGTGAGTGGGCGTTGAAAGCCGATGATGTTTCTCTGGGTGGACCACCAACATAGCTTTCCAGTCTTCTGGGCCTTCCGTCGATACAACCGTTCATCAATCATCGTGATGATCCTCTTCACATCCCTTCGATCCTAAGAATTCCATAAACTTGGGAGACCCACGATGTATATCCTTCAACCGATAGCCAATCCGTCCCTAACCATCTTCAGGTGTGATCTGACTTATGAAGATTCTTGGGACGGCAAATAACTACCGAACGAAAGGTACTCA